>PVLA01001463.1:0-356031 GCA_004027455.1 Hydrochoerus hydrochaeris | reverse complement strand
TTTTCTTTTTCCTCAGTTTCTTCCTGGGTCATGAGAATTCCTCTCCTTTTGTTTGGCTTTCTCCCTGTTGCCAGATTCCAGCATCTGAGTTGTTTTTATTTTTTTTTTCCACAGAGAAGCTCTCTTACAGTGCCGCCACTCAGTCGGCCATCTTGAAACCCGTGTCGAGATTATTTAATTTACATGTGTTTATGTAGTTTTTCAATTTCTTTTGCCATTAATTTCCAATTTCATTGCACTGTGATCAGATAATATGCACTGGGTAATTTCAGTCCCTTTACATTTGCTTTAGAATGTTTTATGGGCTACTATGTGACCTATTTTGGAAAATGTCCCATGCACAGCTGAGAAGAATGTATATTCTGATGTTGTTGGCTGAAACTTTCTCTAAACATCTGCTAAGTCCATTTGTTTACATGTTTGATTCAGTTCGGTCATTTGTTTGCTGACTTTTTGTCTAGTTGATCAGTTTGTGATAATGGGGTATTAATGTCCCCTATCCCTTTTGTGCTCTTATATGTTTGATTTTTCATGTCTATAAGTGTTGTCTAATATAGTTGGGTGCTCCTGTATTTGGTGCATTTATAATTATTAGTTCTTCCTCTTGAATTTTTTGACTAACAAGTATGTGGTGACCTTCTTTATCTCTTTTGATCATTTTTGGTTTGGAGTTCACATTGCCTGCAAAAATCACTACCCCTGATTTTTTTCTGATTTTCTATTTCATGGAATATTGTTTTTTATCCTTTGACTTTTAATTTGAATTTCCTTTTGAGTCATATGTGTTTCTTGTACAACAGCATAGTGTTGCATGATTTTACTTGGTCCATTCTTTCAATCTATTTAAAAGTTTAATTGAGGCCATTTGCATTGATAGATATAACTGATATGTACAGGCTCAACTTTGTAATGGTGTTTTCCTCCTGTTGGTTTTGTGCTTTTCTCCCTTGCTTAATTGCTTGCCCTGTCTGGTGGTTTCTTTCTATTGTTGTTTTGGAGATTTTGGTCATTTTTATCTGTCTCTAGTATGTCTTTTAGTAGTCTTTCTAGTGTTATTTTGGTGGACATGGATTTCTTCAGTTGTACTTTGTCATGGAAGTATGTTATTTCTCCATTAAATTTCAAATAAAGTTTTGAAGGGTACATCAATCTGGGTTGAAAGTTGTTTTCTTTTAGGGCTTGAAATACTTCAATCAAAGCTTATCTTAACTTTATCATTTGTGCTGAAAACCTGCTGTGATTCTAATGGGCTTTCCTTGATAGGTGAGTTGTGTCTTTCTATAACAGCTTTTAGTATTCTATTTTTATGCTATATGTTTGAGATCTTAATTATTATATGTCTGGTTGTAGATTTATGTTGGTTATGGCTGTTTGGTATTCTATATGCCTCACTTACCTGTATATCAGATTCTTTTCCCATGTTTTGGAAATTTTCTGCTATTGCTTCTGTGAATAGTTTACCAATGTCATTTTCATTGACTCTAGTATCTACATTGATGCCTATTAGTCTTATATTATTTCTCTTGGCATCATCTTGAAGCTGTTGGATTTTCATTTTATGTTTTATTGTTATTTTTAGACATTTTTTCCTTCATGATGGCTGGCCGCAATCCTGTCCTCAAGGTCCGAAATTCTATTCTCAGGTTCACTTAATGGTTTTGTTAGCTTTCCATAGAATTTTTTATGTCTTGTATATCTCTTTGAATTTATTTCATGCATTCTACTTCTTTTCTCTATTGTTCATTCAAGGTTTCTATCACCTTCCCATTTTCCTATACTTTTTAAATGTATACCTTCTCTATCTCTTCTGAGTAACTCCTTTATTAAGGTGATCATTTCTGTCTTTACATCAGAGATTATTTCTAATCTGATTTGTTCTATAGCCTCATGGGTTTGTTTCCTTGTTTCACTTGCTATCTTTTTGAAAATTTCAGGTATATGACTGTTAATGTCTTTTATTTTAATGTTTCTTGTACTTGTTCCTGACGGACTAGATGTTAGAGATTGCATTTTGCTTTTTTGTTTTGTCATTTTCACATTTTGGGCTAAAATTTAGTCTTTCAATCCTACTAGTTTCAACTGTCCATAGTTCATGTCTTAGGGTCCTATAGTGTGGTTGATGTTTGTCCAATCTCCAGGTCCCAAAATGTAGGGGAGGGCTAGTCACTTGTATTCCTCTTGGAGGGCCTGTTGGGTGAGTCTTGTAGTCTTCCTAGGATGATTAGCTCAGTAGTACTGATGTGAGTGAGTCAATCCTTTGTTCTTGCTGTTACTATGGCTTCAGGTTGATCTCAGCTACCAGATATACCTAGCTACGTGTTTGCCTCACCTAGGACCCTACTGTGTCAGTGGGTGTCTTGTAAGCCCTTTTGATTTCCTCTGGGTTGGGGGAGGCCTTATTGGCACTCTTCTCAACCCACCTGTTGTTCTTCATATGGAGGAATGATTCATGGACACTCTTGTCAGGCTCACCAAAGTCGTATAGCTTGGGGGGAATTTGCTGATGCTCCTGTTTACCCCCCGAAGTCTTCTATTTGAGGGAGAAACTCACCACACTGTTGTAAGCCTGCTGAGGTCCTCTGTGTGGATGAGGGGTTGCTGAGGCTCCCACCAGCACACTAAGGTTCTGTAGGTGGTGGAAGAGGTCACTACTTGTCTGTGGGTTGCTGTAGTCTTGGTTTGGGGGCAGGGTCAATGTTCCTGCCAACTCCTAGGTCTGTGGAGTGAAGAGGGGCAGGGACAATGTTCCTGCCTACCTCTGGGTCCATGGAGTGAAGAGAGGGGAGAGGTTGATGATTTGCAGACCCCTAGGTCCTTGGAGTGAGGGGGGGTGTGAGGCCAATGTTCTCAACTAATCTTGATAGATACTGAGAGATTAATTTTAATTAATACAGTATTGCTTTAACTTGGTCCTAAATATCCAGGAAAGAATATATAACCACAAGAAAAAAGTTGTCTACAGAGTCCTCCAAACACAACTCCAATTTCCTTTAAACATTCATTGGTGCCAATTATAAAAACAGAAAATGGGGAGATATCAAGTGCAGCTGGAGCAGGAAATTGATCACATGTATGGGCCAAGGCAAGGCTCATCCCAAGAACAAAGATCATCTGAGGCAAGCCACCTAAACAAGCTGCTATAGTCCAGAAAACACCAACCCCTTTAGCTACCATGTAGACAGGTTGCTAGGCAAGGCGTGTCACATGACACCAACCTGCCAAATGTATAAAGATGTGTGCTACGGTGGTTGAACAGTTGCTTTTCCTCCCATCTGGAGAGGGGCTCCACCTGACCTCAGCTTTCTATATATTATCTCTCCTCTTTGTTTCTTCATCCTTTTACTGTCCTACACCTGGGAACTTCAAGAGTTGTACTGGCTTACTCAGAATTTGGTTATATTCATACATTACCAGTTGGATTTCTTTTGTGATTTGGAAGTAATGCTGAAACTCTTTTAGGGCTGTGATAGGTGATAATGTCCTAGCTAGGATAAAGGTCAGACTCAGTCTCTTTAAAAATCTCTGCTTATATTTGAAACATGTCTTCACCCATTGTACCCATAATTTATTGGCTTTGATTGTAGCCTCTTTCTTGACCAACTTGAACATAGTTGGCATTTTTCCCTGAAATGAGATTCAGTTTCTTGAACAGGTTGAGTATGTCACAAAAGAAAGCAAATTTTGTGACTCACTGTGTCATTCAAATGTGATGCCATTGGCAACTACTTTATAAATAGTTGCCACCACTTAAAAACATTGACTAGTGGTATATTTTAGAAAACAATCTTACTTCTGAGTGTAAGAGAAGACATATATTCTCTGTATCCATATCCTTATAGAGCTGTATGAATAGACTGAAGTACACATGACCTCATGCACATTTCCATGAAAAGTATGTCACATAAGTAAGCATTTTTGCCTCATTCTCAACATTGGTAGACTCTTTAACCATTGGTTTATTAATCTTTCAAACAATTGTGCCTCAGTTTGATTTTCTATCCCATCAATTGCCTAGATATTGTTTTAACCAAGAGGAGCATGTGCCATCTTTTGAACTGCAGCCTCTTCCAAAAGATCAAGACAAACATCCTTAGCAGCAGGAAGAATCAACTCTTATGAATGGTAGAGTGCTTTTTACAGTAACAGCAAAGTTAGCCACTAAGAATGGTGCTTTCAGTGCACATGCATTGATGAAATTGTAGCCTACAATAATTGCTTCTCTTTATATTTTTTCTTCTCAAAAGTTGCAAAGGTTTGTCTTTTGATGCCTTTGGTCCTTATGAGGTGAAGCAGTTTTGAAGATTTCTGGCTTCGCTGAATGTCTAACCATCAATTTTTACATTGAGCCAGTTTGGAGAATGTCAATCACTTATTGCAATGAACTTGTATTTTAAGTAGGACTTTTGCTGTCTTCTTATGCATGAGACTTTCTTTGTGTTGATAGCTTTAGAATCTTCTGGTGTCTCATCATTGGTTCTTTTCCCCTTTTCAAATAAATTCTCCAGTGATATTTACTTTTACTCAGCTTTTTGCTAAGGTTAGCTTACCAATACTGTGACTAAAAAGTGCACAAAAAAGAAAAGAGGTATTCATAGAAGTTGTGAATAAAATAATGGGTGTGCCCCATATGGATTAAAATAAGTGTCAGATTCTTCCCTAAAGTTTGCCACCAGTTGCAGTTGTATGATTGAAATACATTAATTCACTTGACACTATAAAGCCTGGAACTGGATGCAGTTTAACTATCACCTCTTACTGATAGGTTTCAATATGATACTGAAAAAAATTGATTGATTATGGTCTATGTGTGACAAAACCTCTTTCCTAATATAAATCAATATTTCCAGTCACTCTGTAGCATCAGTCCCTCAGCTCTACCTCAAATCATGCATTAGATCCTCATTAGAAGTGTGCAACCTGGGTCTCTTACATGTACAGTTCATAGTAGCGTTCACTCTCCATAAGAATCTAATACTGCTGTTGATCTGATGGTAGGTAGAAAGCTCAGATGATAATGCAAATGATGGGGAGCAGCTGTAAATGCAGCTAAAGCTTCATCTTATCACTTGATCTTTACTTTTTCTTGTGAAACCTGTTTCCCTCACAGGTCACAAACCTGTGCTGGTCTGTGGCCTGGTAATTGATTATTCCCACACTAGGTTACTTATGACTCACTATCTTGGATTTCTACAAAGGTTCTGTGATCCTTTAGTGTATCTGAGAGACTATAAGAGAATAGTTCTCCTTATGGAAGTTTATATGGCAAATCCATATGTTCAGATAACCCAATTAAA
Source organism: Hydrochoerus hydrochaeris (assembly GCA_004027455.1). Lineage (NCBI taxonomy): Eukaryota > Metazoa > Chordata > Mammalia > Rodentia > Hydrochaeridae > Hydrochoerus > Hydrochoerus hydrochaeris. Next base: position 350,737 of record PVLA01001463.1, on the reverse strand, counting down.
CCTGTAGTTTTTCTAAAGAGCAGATTAGAGTTTATGCAGGACTAGTCCATATAATTTTTCAGGAAAAGTTGGAGACCTTTGAAAATAGAAGGGTAATTGTTTTACTTGCCAAACTATCTTCTATAGCTAGAAATTATTAAAGATAGTTACATGATTAGACTTAAAATAGCATTGTTTTTCAAATGAATAGAGCTATTCTATGACAATAACACCAAAATCAGTAGGTAAGTGATTAATAAGTATCACTGTCACTGCCAAATTTATACATTGGTTTATAGTGTTAAACATTTTATTAACATAGAATGTATGCAAACTATAATTTGTAATTGATAGTCAAATAGAAAATACTCTCTATTATAAATTCCAGATAGTTAGTCAACTTTCACTGAATGCTGTTGTTAGTTTTTACTTGAATTCATGTACCTGTGGCCAAGCTGTAGCTGTAGTTGATGAGTGAATGTAGTTCCAACATGAATGTTGGTTGATATTTTCATTTATAATAGTGATTTGAAATTGAAATAGTGAGGACATTTGTTGGATATTTCTTCTTTTATAAATGATGTCAGTGATTTCTTTGCTGAATTGTATAATAATATTGAAATGCAGAATGTTTCCTCAATTTTTTTGTAGTACTCAAAATGTAGTGGTATACAGAAAATAAAATTTTATGGCTAATCTGTATTATCAATGATTTCTCTACTAATAAAATAATAAATTATGATCTAATTTATAGCATTTGCTGATTTCCAAATGCTATAAGCTTTCTTCTATGGTTAACTTCAACTTAGCAATATGAATCATTGAACCACAGAATTGAGAAGAAATTATATTATCATGCTATAATATAATAAGTCTTGCATATAGAAAATATATGCAGGTAGCCTTGAGAGCATCATACCAGATGGCTCTATATTTGGGTGTTCTCATACAATCCTCAGGCTTTATAATTCAAGAACCTGATCCCCACAGCTGTGGAAAGTTCTATACTTACAGTTGCAGTTTTATTATAGAAAAAAGATAAAATTATAATTAATCAAAGGGAGAGATACATAAAGTCTGTGAGTGGTCCAAATATGAATCTTATGGCCTTCCACTCTCTATCTTACTTTCATCCCACTATGATGTGTGAATGAGAGTAATCAGACTATTGTCAACTATGGAAATTCACTGAGCTTTTGGTGTCCAGAATTTTGATACTTGATTACATACTGCCTACCTGGCTCATTTTTAGTCTTCAATCTCTCATGGAAATTTATGCTAATACATTTAGTCTCCCATTCTTGTGGAGATTGGAATGGATAATGTGTCTGAAGTGCTTGCCATAAATCAAAGTATTAAACCATCCAGTGGCCAAAACCTCAGGCAAACAAAGGCACTGATATAAGGCAGGGCATTCCAGTGGTTGAGAGATCAGTTTTTCCTAGTTGAGGTCAAAGGCCTGACCTCTCTTTGGGTGAAGTTAACTTCTCATTATGCAGATTTTATTAAGGATTATGTTGAAACTGGAGGTCACTTTACAAAATATTACCATATTAAGTCCTCTAATGCTCAAGCACTGAATATTTGTCCATTTAATTGTCTTTAATTTTTGTTTTTATTATAAAATACTTACAATTATTTTGTTAAATTTATTCCTAATTTACTCTCTTTAATGCTGTTATGCATGAGACATTTTCTCTATTTTAATTTGTGATTGTTCATTTCTATATATAATTATATATTGAAATACAATTGATTTTTACATTTTGAATTTGTATCCTCTGATCTCACTGGGATTGCTTATTATTTCTCTCTCTCTCTCTCTCTCTCTCTCTCTCTCTCTCTCTCTCTATGTGTTACTAGATTTTTAAAAAATAGGCCAGATCATATCTCTTGGAAATAGAGACAGTTTTGCTTTCTCCACCATAATTTGAATGTTTTGATTTGTTTTTATTGCCTAACTGCCCCAGCTACAAAAATGTTGACCAGAAGTTGTAAAGCTGAATATCTTTGTCTTGTTCTGATGTTAATCATTCAGTCATACATTCATTAATCATGATGTTAATTGCAAAACTTTCATGGATGCCCTTGGTCATGTTGAGGAAGTTGCCTTCTGTTTTAATGATAGTTATGTTTAATTATAGATTTACAAGATCATTAAAATGTAATAATTGGTACTCTTGAGACAAGTCCATGCCAAGTCCAGGCACCCTGGAAAGTCTTTTGTTGTTTGTTTTAATACTATCTTTGACTAGGACAAACAAGCATTTCAGATGCTAACTGGATGAATATGAATGTGGTTCTACTGCTAATAAGAGCCTTAAAAATGAATTCATTGAACAAATTCATTTCCATAATAAGAACCAACCACAGCATACTTTTTTGAGAATGCAAATATATATTATATTTAAAAAAACCTTGCTCTGAGGCTAAATGTTTTCAAATGCCAAATATTTCAAGTTTGTAACTTATTGAGTTTATTACTATGGAAAATAAACATTTTTTATTTAAAGAGGGGGGAAGCAAAACAGGAAAAAGGGTAGAAACAATACAGAATTTCAAAAAAAATATACAGTAGGAAATCACTATTTGATATATTACATATTGTCTTCTTGGATATAGTTGTTCCAGTTACAAAATTAAAGCATACAAAGTGTACATTCAAACAGTGAGGCTGCAAACAGTTCTATTCACCAATCAGACAAAAACTTAGTAACATGGTTATCAATCCTACACACTTAAGGTTACACACAGTTATCTCTTTTAGAGCACTTTATTTTCCTCCTCTTGCTTCTTTTTTTAAAAATTGTTTGAAAATAAACATTTTCTAATGCATTATCTAGAAGCCTAGCTCCTAACTCTAATTTGAAAATGATACTTTTGATTAACATCATTTTTATTTTGATCAATGAAGTTTCTCTGGTTATAAAAAATTGTATCTACAAAGCATTATTAGAGCTAATAGTAAAAGTGTCATTACTATATTTTGGGAAAAATATCAAACTAAATTTGTTTCAAGCTATGTTATGGTTTTGCCTTATTTCTTGTGCAATTAAGACATAAACAGAAAAAGAATTTTTTTGCTGTTCTTTATCTCAGTTACCTTCAGTAAGTTTAATTAATGTAAGGCACTTACTGGAAAATGTTTGAATATACCACTTTGTCCTGGAATCTGAAATATATTAGAGGAAGTCTATAATGACTATGACAATTACATCAATGAAGTCAGAATCTGTCATTTATTGTTTTCACTTGTACCCAGCCACTGTACTGCATTGATAGATTTTATAATACCATTAAACTAGTGATGTAAATTGGTTAGACGAAGGCATTTGGGGTTTATATATAGACAAACTAGTTTTCCTAGTTATATTCAATTATTGACACATTTGCTGATTTTTATATTCTTACTGAAACTACCTTGCAACTAATCACATTGTGGAGGAACTTGGGAAAAATTTACTACAGGGAAGAAAAATTTGATGAGTAAGATATGAATCTAAGAACTTAAGAAATCAGATATTTTAAAAAAAGGTCCTCAATAAAAGCCCTCTGAATGCTAAAAGATAACCCAAGAGGGTTGACAGTTCTCAAAAATAGTTTATAATTATCATGAAGTGAACAATAAAAGGTATCAATGGCTAAAGAGCCCATCTTCAGGGAAGACTATTTTACTAGTTTAGGCTTATAAAGTGGATATATTTGGGGGTACATTTCCATTTTAAAATTATGCCCTTAGGCCCTTCTACCCAGAACATCACAGAAGCCCACCACAGGCCTAAGATGCCTGGGACTGCCACCACTGGGCCCGCCCTACCACCAGGAACATGGGGTAAGCCTGCCACAGGTCTAAGCTTCCAGGAACTGCCATTGCTGGGCCCACCCTTCCACCAGGAACATTGCAGAAGCCCGCCCCAGGCCTAAGCTGCCTGGGACTGCCACTGCTGGGCCTGCCCTTCCTCTGGTAACATCAGAACCTTGGACTAAAGTGGATTACCATGCTGGCTGGATGAGACACTCAGGAGCCCCTCACCTAAACAGAAGACCTCAGCAGGCTTCAGTCAGTATGATGAGTTTGCCCCTAAAATAAAGGTCTGCAGTGAGTAAATAGGAGCAGAAGTGAAACTCCCTCTGACTGTAAGACCTTGGTAAACCTGGCAAGTGACCGAGTAAACCCCTCCCAAACACAGAGAACATCAGACAGGCTGGGGAGTGCACCAATAATACCCCCCAACTAAGAGAAAATTAAAAGAGCTTATGAGACCCCCAGTGACACAGTAGGGCCTCAGCTGACACAAACACTATAGCCAGGGAGATCTGATGACCTGCAACAACCTGAAGACATAACAACAGCAGGAACTAAGAGTTGCCCTACAGCAATACTTCTAGGCTAGTTAGCCCAGAAAGAATATAGGACTCACCCAACAGGTCCTTTAGAAGGAATTCAGGTGACTGGATCTCCTCTTCATTGTGGTATCCAGCAATTTGAAAAACGCCAACCACACAGTAATACCCTAAAACTCACATTACAGACAGTTGTGACCATTGGAATAGAATGAACAGATATTTACCCAAAAGGTGAAAATGACTAAATGAAAAGGCAAAATGCAATCTCAAACATCTAGTCCATCAGGAGAAAGTATAGGTGACAATGAAATAGAGGACTTTAAAAGTCATACACCAGAAATCTCTGAAAAGATAGCAAATGAAGTAAAGAAACAAATCCACAAGGCTACAGAGGAACTCAAATTAGAAATAATGTCTTACGTAGAGACAGAAATAACAACCTTAGTAAATAAGTTGCTCAAAAAGATAGAGAAGAAATAGATAAAAAAATACAAGAGCATGGGAAATTTATTGAAACTCTGAATGAAAAATGCAGATGACAAGCAGAATCCATGAAACAAATTCAAAGAGATATCCAAGAAACAAAAAATTGTATTGAAAGTTGGCAAAACCATTTAAAGAAGCTGAGAATAGAATTTTGAACCTTGAGGACAGTATCACAGCAACCATGGAAGGGTAGAACTTATAAAAACAACAAAGCAGCATGAAATGACAATCCAGCAGTTTCAAGATGAAGCTGTGAGAAAAAAGGTAAGATTAATAAGCATCAGTGAGGAGTCAGGAGAAAATGCAAAGGACATTACTAAGCTCTTCACAGAAGTAATGGCAGAAAATTTCCCAAACATGGGGAAAAATCTGAAATACAAAGAAGTGAGGCATATAGAATGTCAAACAGTCATAACTAACATAATTCTACACCCAGACATAATAATTAATATCTTAGACATACAGCATAAAAACAGAATACTAAAAGCTTTCAGAGAAAAGACACAACTCACCTACCAAGGAAAGCCTGTTAGAATCATGGCAGACTTCTCAGTGCAAACCTTCAGGTTAAGACTAGGTTGGACTGAATTATTTCAAGCCCTAAAAGAAAACAACTTTCAACCCAGTTTTGATGTAGCCAGCAAAACTGTTTTTCAAATTTAATGGAGAAACAAGATACTTCCATGACAAAGAACAACTAAAGAAATATATGTCCACCAAACCAACCCTAGAAAGAGTATTGAAAGACATAGTATATAGAGATAAAAATGGCCAACATCCCCAGAACAACAAGAGAAAGAAACCACGAGGCTGGACAAGAAATTGAATAAGAGTGAAAAGTAGGAAACCAACAATAGGAACAAACTTGGCAAAGTCAAGCTGGTACATATCAGTGATGTCCATAAATGTAAATAGTCTCAATTCACCTATTGAAAGAAAGAGGTTGACAGAATGGATCAAGAAACAGGATCCCACAATATGCTGTATATAAGAAATACATCTGACTCAAAAAAAAAAAACTCATAGATTAAAAGTCATATGCACCAAATACAGGAGCACCCAACTATATAAGACAAACACTAATGGATATGAAAAACAAAATACACAAGAACATAATTGTAATAGGAGACCTTAACACCCCACTGTCACAAAGAGATAAGTCAACTAGACAAAAAGTCAGCAAAGAGATAACAACTGAATCGTACCTGAGAGTGAATTAATTTAGTGGATGTTTACAGAATGTTCCACCCAACCACATCAGAATATACATTATTCTCAGCGACACATGGGACAGTCTCCAAAATAGAACATATATTAACCCATAAAGCATTCTTAACTAAACAAAAAGGGAGCAAAATTATTCTATGCATAATATCTAATCATAGCCCACTAAAATTGGAAATCAATGGCAAAAAACTCTGCAAAACCTGCATAAGTACATGGAAATTAAATAACAACCTTCTGAATAACCAGTGAGTTACCAATGAAATTAAAGAAGAAATAAAGCAATACCTACAACACAATGAAAATGCAGATACAACATACCGTAAGCTATGGGATGCAATGAAAGCAGTCCCAAGAGGGAAATATATAGCAATAAATAGTCACATGAAGAAAATGGAGCAAACAGAAATAAGTGACCTAATGCTACATATCAATGCTTCTAGAAAAAGAAGAGCAAGTCAAACCAAAAACTCATAGAAAAGAAATTTTAAAGATTAGAGCAGAAGTCAATGCAGTTGAAACTTAAAAAAAATACAAAGGATTAATGAATCCCTAGCCAACCTTATCAAGAAAAAGAAAGAAAGAACTCAAATCCATGCAATAAGGACTGAAAAGATGGAAATTACTACAGATCCCATGGAAATTCAAAAGATCATGAACAGCTACTTTGAAAATCTCTACTTACATAGGGTTGAAAACACAGAAGAAATGGACAGATTTCTAGGAACCTATGAACTACCAAAACACAACCAAGAAGATATAGCAATTTTTAATAACCCAATATCAGCTACTGAAATAAAAAATATAATTAAAAACTTACCAACAAAAAAAGCCCAGGTCCTGATGGATTCACAGCTGAATTCTATAAAAAATTTAGAGAAGATTTAATGTTTCTTAAACTCTTCAATGAAATTTAAAGAGAAGCAGTCCTCCCTAACTCAGTCTTGGAGGCAACTATCACTCTGTTACCAAAACCAGAGAAAGACCAACCAAAAAGGAGAACTATAGACAAATCTCACTAATGAACATTAATCTCAATAAAATATTGGCAAATAGAATGCAGCAAATAGTTAAGAAGATTATACACCATGACCAAGTGGAATTTATTCTGGAATGCAGGGTTGGTTCAATGTACATAAATCAATAAATGTAATACACCACATTAACAGAGCCAAAAATAAAAATCACATGATCATCTCAATAGATGCAGAAAAAGCTTTTGATAAAGTACAACAACGTTTTCATGTTAAAAACTCTAAAGAAACTTGGAATAGAAGGTTTGTACCTCAATCTCATAAAGGCCATCCATGACAAACCAACTGCCAACATTATACTAAATGAACAAAAACTGAAATCCTTCCCTCTAAAATCAGGAACAAGACAAGAATGTCCACTATCACCACTCCTATTCAATATATTTCTGGAAATATTAGCCAAAGCTATTAGACAAGAGGGAGAAATAAAAGGAATAAAAATAGGAAAACAAGAAGTTAAATTATCATTATTTGCAGATGACATGATACTCTACATAGAAGACCCCAAAAACTTCATTAAAAGATTACTAGAGGTAATAAGCAAATTCAGCAGTGTAGCTGGATACAAAGTCAACACTCAAAAATCAATAGCATTCCTGTACACAGACAAAAAACTCACCAAGAGAAATGATGGAAATATTGTCTTTCACAATAGCATCTAAAAAATGAAATACCTAGGAATCAACCTAACCAACAATGTAAAAGATCTGTATGCTGAAAATTATGCTATGATAAAAAAGGAGATTGAAAAGGATATTATAAAATGGAAGGATATTCTTTGCTCTTGGTTAGGAAGAACCCACATTGTGAAAATGGCCATACTCCCACAACTGTTATACAGATTTAATGCAATCCCAATCAAAATACCATCAATATACATTACATATCTAGATAAAACATTCCTAAAATTCATTTGGAAACAGAAGAGACCTAGAATAGCAAAGGCGATTCTGGGCAGCAAAGGCAAAACAGGAGGCATCACAATTCCTGACTTGAAACTATACTACTAAGCCACAGTCATAAAATCAGCATGGTCCTGGCAAAGAAATAGACCTGAGGATCAATGGAACAGATTAGAAGATGCAAGCACTACTACAAAGATACACGGCCACTTTATATTTGACAAATGGGCTAAACATGTTCATTGGAAAAAAGATGGCCTCTTTAATAAATGGTGTTGGAAAAATTGGCTTTCCCCATGCTGAAGACTGAAAATAGATCCATGCCTATCACCATACACTAAACTGAAATCAAAATGGATCAAGGATCTAAATATTAAAAGAGAAATACTAAATCTACTGGAAGACAAAGTAGGTAAAAATCTTGGAGACATAGAGATAGGGAGAAAATTCATGAATAAAACACAAACCACACAGGAAATACTTCAAAGAATCAACAACTGGGATCTCATATTACTAAAAAGTTTTTGTACTTCAAAATAAATCACCAACAAAGTGAAAAAAAAAACCCATAGGATGGGAAAGAATTTTTGCCAACAATCCCTCAGACAAAGGACTTACATCCAGAACATATAAAGAACTGGAAAACATCAAATTCAAAGACCCTCTCCAAAAATGGGAATTTGAGATGAACACACAGTTCTCAGATGAAGATATACAAATAGCAAGTAAATATATGAAGAAATGTTCACCATCATTGGTCATTGGAGAAATGTAAATTAAAACAGCATTGAGATTTCATCTCACTCTGGAAAGAATGGCTGCCATGAAGAAAACAACAGATAAGAAATTTTGGTGGGGCTGCAGGGAAAAAGGAACACTTCTCCACTGTTGGTGGGAGTGCAGACTGGGAGTTCAGTATGGATTCCTCAAAAAACTATGACTGGAAGTTCCATTCAATCCAGCTATTCCCCTCCTGAGTATTTTCCCAGAAAAATTGAAGAGGTCATGTCACAGTGATATATGCACATCTATGTTCATAGCAGCACAATTTGTGATAGCTAAATCTTGGAAACAACCAAAATGCCCATCAACTGTAGTGTGGATGAAGAAAATGTAGTGTTTTTATACAATGGAATACTACTAAGCTATAAAAAGGATGATCTTGAGACCTTTATTTGTAAGTGGAGGCAACTTGAGAATATTCTCATTAGTGAAATAAACAAGACTCACATTAGTAAATATCACATTGTCTCTCTAGTATAAAAAATAATAAGAATGGACAGAATAAGGGTATCCAAAAGTATAATAGATATAAAAATATAATGGATATAAAAGTAAAATGGATATAATAGATATTGTAAAAATGAAAGACTAGGAAAGTGCTCTAATGGATATAACGGTATGTATAGTTTGTAAAATAGATGATCAGATTACTGAGCTTTTGATAGATCATTGAACAGAAGAGTTTTACTGTCAATGTTTGAGAGTCTAACCACTTTTTATGCTTTGACTTTGTAAATTTAACAACTATTGTTAACAATATGTAATGTATCAACTAGCAATTTTCTGATGTTAATTTTTTGAACTCTGTATTCTACTTTTTTTCTTGTTTTTTCTATTTTGTTTAGAATTTTCTTTTCTAAAAAAATAATAAAAAATAAATTTAAAAAAGCAGAAAATAAAGTACTCTAAGGACATAACTGCATGTATGTTTAAGTGTGTAAGGTTGATATCCATTTTACTAAGTTTTTGTTGGATAGGTAAACAGAACTGTTTGCACTCTCACTGTTTAAATGTTCACATTGAATGCTTTACTTATGTAACTTGAACAACTACTTCTAAAAGGAAAATATGTAATTATCAACTAGTAATTTCATACTGTTTTTTTTTCCTGCATCCGGGATGGAACTCACAACCTCATGTTTACAGAGTGGGACCTTAGCCAAATAAGCTAAACCCAGGAGCACTTCATACTGTTTTTTTTTTTTTTTTGAAATTATGTATTATTTCTACTCTCTGTTTTGTTTTTTTCTTTAAATAAAAAAATAAAAATAAAAAATAAAAAAATAAGAATTATGTCCTTAATTGTTTCTGATATTCATGGATATGGATTCCTCACATCCTTCTTCAAACAACGTAATTTTTTCTCTTAGGAAAAGAATCTGAACAAAACTTTTGAATCATTTTCCTAAGACAATGATTTGTGAGAGAATAAATCAATATATCTGTAACATGGCAGTTTTAGACAGCTATTTAGAACTTTGGTAAATGGAGTCTATAGATTCTCATCTATTTCCTTTATAGAAACACATCGATCAGTTAACTAATACTACAGGTCACTGTGATCAGACTATTTTTGATTTTTTTTGGCCTTAATGTCCATTACAATAACTACACCCACTTTGCTTTTGGTAAGTGAGTGTTGTCACTTGGTACCTGCCACTCTAGAACCTGGTTGCTGCCTTTGAATTTAGGTTTTCCAATTCCATGGCAGCCATTACCAAAATTCTGCTTTACCGAGAAGAGCAACCAATGTCCTTTCTAGATGCTGAGACTCCCTTGACAAATTTTCCCTCAAAATATTGGGTATATTGATATAGGAGAAACATAACTTTCAACCTGTTAGATGCACTGAATTTGGATCCCCCAAATTGAAATAATTAATTTCAAAGAACAAAAGAGGTTAAGAATAGGAAAGATTCTATTTTGGAGATAGCTCCTGAGAGACCAAAAGCATATTGAGTGGGTGGACACAGAGGCTCTTTGTCAGGGGTAGTTTGTACAGCAGCCATGATGTGGGTGCAATGTGGGTCAAACTACAATCAACCTGTAGGATTAGAAGTATAGCTGCTTAATTAATTTCAATACTTAGGCAAATGAGTCTTGTAGAAAGGGCACATAGAAAGAACAAAGACATTTTGGGGAAGGAATGAGTCCAAATTCTCTGGTCACCCCTCTGGGCAACTGATGTTTAACTGGACTTACCGAACCAAGTGATGCAATAAGAGCATAATTCCTCTTTGGTGGCCTTATTTCAATAAATTTGGTTTGATTCAAGTTAATTTTCCTTCTACAATTATCCTACTCCTGATATTCATTCCCAGGCATATTCTTTAGGTTTATATCTGTAAATCAGAAAATTTATATAGCTTTATGTAGTATACTTTATTTTCTCATGGGTTACACTTCTTTCTGTTTATGGGCTTACTGTGTCTTGAGTCTAGCTATAGCTTTAGAAGTAAATAAGAGTGGTTAGGATGGAGCATTAGCCTTCCTGTTGCTATGACACAATACTGGACACTACAATTTGAAGGAGGAGAGGTTTATTTTATCTCAAAGTTTCAGAAGGTTGAATTTACAATGGACTGGCCCTAAGGCAGAAAGTACACAGTGCAAATGTGTGGCAGAGCAAAGATACACAATGAGGGGGAAGAAGGGAGAAACTGAGGATGAGAAGGCAACCTTCAAGTGAAGCCCCCATTAACTCCTCCTCTTCTACATCATAACCATACAGTTATGATGTTTAAGGGAAAATTAACCTTGTTTTGTTTCAGTTTCCTTTGATAGGACTTTACAGTTTCCTCAAACAGTGCAAGGTTAATCTCAGAAAAGGAGTGTGTAGGAAGGGGGAAATAGGACAGTTTTGGAGAGACTACTACTATGCAAAAAGAATAATTATCACAATATAGTGATTCAATGTCTTAAGCTTAATCAGGATCTTCCAACATGTCAGCATTCTAATTTTTAGGGTTACATTGTTTTCTTTTTCTTTTTTTTTTTTAAAGATAGTAAAATCTCCATCAAAACAAAAACAGAACAAAGCCAATCAAAACAATGCAGCAAAATTGATACAGAACTTCAAAGCAGGATACTAGGAAAACAACAATAGTTACCATAGTATATTTTGTTATCTTCATAATAGTTTTCCATTCCATCAGGTATAGTAAAATCCCACCAAAAACAAAACAGAATAAAACCAATCAAAATAGAATATCAAATAAAGTAAAAACAATTAATTAGAACAAAGCAAAATAGTGAAAATACTATTGGACTCAAAAGACAAGATAGAAGGAAATTCCCCATATTTGCTATATTGCATATTGTCATCCTCTCAAAAGATTCTCAAACCATTGGCCCCAGGCCTGAAAAATAGGTCAAACAACACAAGTGTTCAGTTGCTTTATGTACCTTAGTTGCTATCAACTCAGCCTATCCTCTGAATTAGCCAGTTGCTTAGAAGGTGGTGGTGTGGGACATAGAATTTGATTTTCAGCCCATGTGCTGGTAGGCTCACAGGAGGCATTATCTGACTTTTCTTTCCCTGGAACCCATGCAGCTTGTGTGGCTTATCAGATGGGATGGATAGTTGATTTCTTGGTGACTTCTCCTAATCCCAGCATGCCAGATTCTTGGGAAACAACAGCTTTTCCCTTCCTTGGACCTGCACCATTTATGCAGCTTACCAGAAAGGCTGGCTAGTTGATTTCTTGATGGTTTCTCCCAGTTCCAGCATGCTACTTCTTGGGAGATGCTGACTTTTCCCTCCCTGGAACCCTCACAGGCTATGTAGCTTATCAGAAAGGCTGGCTAGTTGATATCTTGGTGGCTTCTCCCAATACCAGCATGGTCAATTCTCAGGAGATTCTGGCTTTTCCCTTTCTGGACCCCGTGTGGCTTGTGCAGCTTACAGAAAACAGGGTCCCATTGTTTTCCAATGAATGCCCTCACTGTAAAAGTGAATGTATTGTGAGATTGACTATTCCATGTGCTCTCTGGTGTAAAATTTGTGATTTGCTTTTCAGTCACTTAAGTCTTCTAGATGTGTGTGACTTCACTTGTGTATTGTTAAATTAATTTTTAAAATTTGAGCATACTTACATGTTCATGCCTCCACTCTGTTTCAATGTTATTATTTACTCAAAAGAGTAAATGAGTAAGTTATTATTTACTCAGTTGAGAGTAAGTTATTATTTACTTAAATGTGAGAGGCCTCAAAAATTGGTCCATTTGTCTTTGGGAGTTCTAGAATGCAGTCCTTAGTTTCTGGTAATGATGGATTTCTGTATTAGTTTAACTTTGGTCTTCTTTAAGACATGGAATCATTTATCCTTTAGTAGGTGTTAGTAACACCATTACCAAGGGAAAAATAGTCAAGATCAAAGTTTAAACCTACATAAAACTGAAAGTGGGTAAGAGTGCCTTTGCTTAGTCACTGTTGATAGTGACAGTATAGGGAAAAGGAACTCCATAGGCAGGGAAAGATAGGCTAATGGCCTCACTAAGCTTTATTAAAAAATTAAAAGTGATCTTACTAAAAGCAGTTTTTGCCTCTATAGTTAGACTCCACCATTATAGCAATTAGAAGTACAAATATGGGTAACAAGAGAAAAACCAGACTCAGAAAGATGTCATGTAATGCAATTACCATAAAAAAATATCAAAAGTAGTCAACCAAGCTAGGTGGAATCCAGGGACATAAAAGGCTGAGGTAATCAACCCCTCTCATCCACTTCTGATCAAATGCAAAAAGAGACAAGTGTGGACCACTTAAGGACTCAATTTTAGTATATATTACAGTCACACACTTATAAATGTGTGTGTGTATATATATATATATATATATATATATATATATATATATATTCTTGTTTTAGTGTCACTAAGTTACTGCACCAGATACACACATTATCCCCTTCACTTAATCATAACTATCTTCCTATAAGCCCTTTTCCCCAACTTATCCATCACAAAAGCCACAAGAAGAAATCAAACAACCAGGAAGAATGTAGAGAAAGATGTCCATATTGGGTCAAAGACAACCAGAGAAATAGACTGTACCAAGTTCCAGGTGCCCACATGGAGAGAAGAGCCTTTAGCTCTAATAAAATCATCCAGGGAGAAGAACTCAGGAGTAATCACTTTCCAATGCCCCATACCCTTCTGGAGTTGCTGTCTTCTCCATTTCCTATCCTTTTCCAAATCATCTTCCTATGTTTTAAACTCTGCCTCTTTAATTCCTTATTGGTCCTGAGAGTTTGTGATCCATGCTAGCTGGGTGTTCCACTGGAACAGTAGTGTGGGTACCCCTTGATATAACAACAGAACTGAAAACATTTTTATGATTATGAGTTCAAACATCTTTTCAATTTAACATGTTTACTATTTTTCTTATTTATACTGATATCAATCACTAAAACATCTGAACTTTTGAAATATGCCACTTTTTCAAATGTAAGTTTTAATCCTCCTTGAGAAATGGTTGTATTCATTCCCTCGTTTGGGCGTATTCCTACATTCTTAGACTCTTGTTAGCTCAAGTGAGTTTCTACTATTTTCAACCAAAGATCCTCTCACATACAGGATTATTTACCAAAGAGTAGTAAAAAGAGTTTAGAAGATAGGCTCCAGGCTAAGATTTACTGATATATGCAAAATTATAAAGATACAATGAACAAAATCATATTTTTTTTATTTTAAAGAGGATAAAATTAAACATAACAAAACAGAACAAAACAGATCACAACAGAACAATAGAAGAGACACAGATTTCAAAGCAAGACCACAAGAGATCTTCACTGTGTATCATATTATCTCTTGTTTTCTTCCAAATAGTTGTCCATATCTTCACACACAGTGAATTCATACAAAACAAAATAGCATCAAACTGATCAGAGCAGGATAATGAGGGCATTTCAGGTCTGGTATTAAACAAAACAAAATAGACTAATATCACTCTGAACAAAATAATAGTATTGCTAGATTTCATATCACGACACTATGGAATGAGCACTGGGTACCTTAGTATCTCTTTTTCTTCAAGGTATCTGTTCATTTCATCATGCATTACATAATCAATTCTCACAAACTGTCCAAAAGTTCTATGCATGCATGAGTCTCTACAGGTACACCTATCCTTTCTGTGTGAAAGGGAAAACAGATCAAAACAAGACAAAAGAAATTCCTAGAAAAACATGAAAAGAAAAAGTTATATAAAACTACAATATTAGGTGATCTATAGTAGTTACTATGATGTCTCATTATTTTCAATGTAATTGTCTTTATTATCAAGCATAGTATAGTGGAACATAGCAGTACATAGCAATATTAATAAAAACAAAACTTTGAAGACATTATAGGACTTCAAAAGCAGGTAATAATCAAACCAGAATGAGTATCCTAGTGAATCTTGTCATCTTCAGAGTAGTTGCCTATACTCTCAGACTTGATACTCTCAAGCATACCAGATTTGAATAAAATCAGTAATGGCAAATCAGTGATCTAACAAACCAGATTCAAATAAGATCAGTCATAGTAAGACAGTATAAGTAATACAGGGCTTCAGATTAAGTTATAGGAAATTAAGGATAGTCACCACAGTATATCCTGTTATTTTTAGAAAGCTGTCTGTGCTCTCATTCTAGTACTAGTAGACAGACTGGAACATACTAAAATCAAATTAGACAGAGTGATAAGAATAATGTGGGTTTTAAATCCTGATTCACTATTAACAATGTCCTCTACTTGCCTTTTTTAGACAATTCCTCCCCTTTCACTTTCACAGAGTGCTTTGTACATTTTGGGTCCCACTAACTCTATTAGTTTTTAGATTAGGGGGGCAACCTGCTATCTACCTAAGTGGTTCTGAACCTTTTTTTTTTATCCCTGAGCTTGATCTTGAGTTGTATTCCTTTACCTACAAAAGCCTCAAGGTTTTCCTTCCTTATAGCTGCACAAAAATGTCGTTTTCCAACACATTTGCAGCTGCTGGATGAGCTGTCCCTATTTCTCTCTGGTTCCCTGTAACATAGAGCATTGTTTTCTCATATTTGACTTTTGGTTCATAAACCCTCTTTCAAGTTGATTATATTTCCTATACAGAGCATCTCAATGGGCACTATCTCCTGATCCACTCTGCCTGTGCTTTTTTTATTTGTTAGTGTATGAAGGCCATCTATGTTAGAGATTATAGCCAATCTTCTCTGCCTCAACTCTGTCATGCTATTTTTCTGCCATTGGTTGTCTACTTTTCTCCTTCATTCCACTGTCTGCCACATTCATTGAAAGAATGAATGTGGAATCCTGGTGAATTTTTCTCTCTAGACTGCCTTCATTATTTTTTTCTAGGGTTGGATTGGTGGTCATGAACTCCCCCAGTTGCTCTTTTTCATGGAAGCATCTCATATCTCTATTAATTTCTAGAGAGAGTTTCACAAGGTACATCAATCTGGGTTGGAGGTTATTTTCTTTCAGGTCTTGGAGTACTTCACTCCAAGCTCTTCTTGATTAGATGGTTTATGTTGAGAAGTCTGTTGAGATTTTGATGGGTTTTTCTTTATAGGTGATCTGTTTCTTTTCTCTGATGGCTTTTAATATTCTGCTCTTGTGATGAATTTCTGGGATCTTGATTATTATATGTCTGAGTGTAGATCTGTTTTGGCTGTAGCTGGCTGAAGTTCTGTATGGCTCATATATCTGAATATTATTTCCTTTTCCTGTGCTTGGGAAGTTTTTCTTTAGCATTTCTGTGTATAGCCTTTGTACTTCATTTGTATTTACCCCTGCTTCTTAACTCACATTTTTTATTCTTAAGTTATAGATACTCTTGTCATCTTCTAGCCTTTGTATTGTTACTTCCTGGTTACTTGTTATTTTTAAGAGATCTTTCCTTTCATGGTCACACATTGCAAATGTGTCTTCAAGTTTTGAAAGTCTAGCTTTAGTTTCTGTCAAGCAATTCTGCCAGCTTTCAATGGAGTTTTTAATTTCTTGGTAATCTCTTTGAATATGTTTCATGATTTCTAGATTTTTTTATATTCTTCATCAAAGGTTTCTCTCCTTTTACTGTGTTTCACCATTCTTCCATTTATGTCTTCTTGAGAGTTGATTATAATTTCTTTTTTTTTTAAAGAGAAAAAACAGAAAATGATAGAAATATTACAGAATTTCAAGAAAAGAAGATAAACAGTAAGAAATCACTAGTTGATAAATTATATATTGCTCTCTTAGAGATAGTTTTTCAAGTTACAAAATTAAAGCACACAAAGTGGACATTCAAGCAGTGAGAGTGCAAAATGATCTGTTCAACAATCCAACAAAAACCTAGAAATATGGATATCACACACCTAAACATACATGCAGCTATATCTTTTATAGCACTTCCTATTTCCTCTTTTTTTTACATAAGCAATTACACATTTTTAAAATTTTATTTAAAGAGAAGAAAAAACAAAACAGAAAAAAGGGTAGCAACAATACAGAATTCTAAAAGAAAGAAACAAAAAGAAAGAAAAAAAAAGGAAAGTGAGAAAAAGCCCCATTAAGAAATCAGTAGTTTATAAATTACATACTGTCATCCAGGATGTAGTTGTTAAAGTTACAAAGTTAAAGTGTACAGAGTAAACATTCAAACAGTCAGACTGTGAACAGTTCTGCTCAAAGATCCAACAATGATTCAGCAATATGGTCATCTATTTCACACACTCAAACATATGTGCAGTTATATCCCTTAGAGCACTTTCTTTTCCTCTTTTTTTTTTACAATAGCAATTACACATTTTGGTTTTATTACACTTGTAGTTCCTATTTACATTTTACACTAGTGACACAATATGATATTTATAAATATGATTCTTATTTATTTCACTAATGAGGATAGTCTCAATTGTCTCCATTTACCTATGAAGGCCTCAAGATCATCCTTTTTATAGCTGAGTAATATTCCATTGTATAAAAGTGCCACATCTTTTTCATCCACTCTGCAGTTGATGGGCATCTTGGTTGTTTCCAGGATTTAGCTATCACAAATTGTGCTGCTATGAACATGGGTGCACATATATCACTGTGATATGAATGTTTCAGTTCTTCTGGGAAAATACCCAGGAGGGGGATAGCTGGATTGAATGGGGCTCCCAATCCTAGTCTTCTAAGAATTCTTCATATGGATTTCTATAATGGTTGCACCAGTCTACATTCCCACCAACAATGGAGCAGTGTTCCTTTTTCCCCACAGCTTCACCAACATTTGTTATCAGTTGATATCTTGATGGCAGCTATTCTTTCTAGAGTGAGGTGGAATCTCCATGTTGTTTTAACTTGCATTTCTTGAATGACCAGTGATGGTGAACATTTCTTCATGTATTTATTTGCCATTTGTATATCTTTCTCTGAGAACTGTGTGTTCATCTCAGATGCCCATTTTTGGAGAGGGTCTTTGAATTTGGGGGGCTTGATGTTTTTCAATTATTTATATGTTCTGGACACAAGTCCTTTGTCTAAGGGGTTGCTGGCTAAAATTCTTTCCCACTCTGTGGGTTTTCTTTTCACTCTGTTGGTGATTTCCTTTGAAGTGCAGAAACTTTTCAATAATATGAGATCCCATTTGTTGATACTTTGAAATGTTTCCTGGGCAGTTTGCATTTTGTTCATGAATTTTTTGCCAACCCCTATGTCTGCAAGACTTCTACCTACTTTGTCTTCCAGTAGATTTAGTGTTTCTGTTTTAATATTGAGGTCTTTGATCCATTTAGACTTTAGTTTTGTGCATGGTGATAGGCTTGGATCTGGTGTCAGTCTTCAGCTTGTAGAGAGCCAATTTTTCCAACACTGTTTATTAAAGAGACTATCCTTCTTCCAGTGGACATATTTAACCCCTTTGCCAAATATCAGGTGGCTGAGTGTCTTTGTAGTTTGTGCTTGCATCTTCCAATCTGTTCCATTGATCCTCAGGTCTATTTCTTTGCCAGTACCAAGCTGATTTTATCACTGTGGCTTTATAGTACTGTTTCAAGTCAGGAATTGAGATGCCTCCTGCCTTGCTTTTGTTGCCTAGAATTGCCTTTGATATTCTAGGTTTCTTCTGTTTCCAAATGAATTTTAGTAGTATTTATTCTAAATCTGTGAGGTATGTCAATGGTATTTTGATTGGGATTGCATTAAATCTGTATAACAGTTTTGGGAGTATGGCCATTTTCACAATGTTGGTTCTTCCTAACCATGGGCAAGGAATGTCCTTCCATTTTCTAATATCCTCTTCAATCTCCTTTTTCAGCATAGTATAATTTTCAGCATATAGGCCTTTTACATTTTTAGTTAAGTTGATTACCAAGTATTTCTTTTTTTTACATGTTATTGTAAAGGGCAATATTTCCATAATTTCTCTCTCAGTGAGTTCTTTGTTTGTGTACAGGAATGCTATTGATTTTTGAGCATTGACTTTGTATCCAGCTATACTGCTAAACTTGTTTATTACCTCTACTAGTCTTTTAATTGAGATTTTTTGGGTCTTCTATATAGGGTATCATGTCATCTGCAAATAGTGGTAATTTAACTTCTTCCTTTCCTATCTTTATTCCTTTTATTTCTCTCTCTTGTCTGATTGCCCTGGGTAGTGTTTCCAGAACTATGTTGAAAAGGAGTGGTGATAGTGGACATCCTTGTCTTGTTCCTGATTTTAGAGTGAAGGCTTTCAGTTTTTGCCCATTTAGTATAATGTTGGCTGTTGGTTTGTCATAGATGGCCTTTATAAGGTTGAGGTAGATGCCATGTATTCCGAGTTTCTGAAGAGTTTTTATCATGAACATGTGTTGGACTTTGTTGAAAGCTTTTTCTGCATCTATTGAGATGCCCATGTGGTTTTTGTTTTTGGCTCTGTTGATGTGGTGTATTACATTTATTGATTTGCATATGTTAAACCATCCCTGCATTCCTGGAATGAACCCCACTTGGTCATGATGTATAATCTTCTTGATGGTTTGCTGCATTCTATTTGCCAGTATTTTGTTGAGAATCTTTGCATCAATGTTCATTAGTGAGATTGGCCTATAGATCTCTTTTTTGGTTGGATCTTTGTCTGGTTTGGTATCAGTGTAATATTTGCCTCCAGGAATGATTTAGGGAGGATTGCTTTCTTCTCAATTTCATTGAAGAGTTTAAAGAGTACTGGCATCAAATCTTCTCTAAATTTCTTATAGAATTCAGCTGTGAATCCATCTGGACCTGGGCTTTTGTTTGTTGGTAAGTTTTGAATTACATTTTCAATTTCAATAGCTAATATTGGGTTGTTGAAAATTGCTATATCTTCTTGGTTGAGCTTTGGTAGTTCCTATGTTTCTAGCAATCTGTCCATTTCCTCTGTGTTTTCCACTCTATGTGAGTAGAGATTTTCAAAGTAGGTATTCATAATCTTTTGAATTTCCATGGGATCTGTAGTAATTTCTCCCTTTTCAGTTCTTATTGCATGAAATTGGGTTTTTTCTTTCTTTTTCTTGATAAAGTTAGCTAGGGGTTTGTCATTTTGGTTTATTCTCTCAAAAAACCAGCTTTTTGATTCATTAATTCTTTGTTTTGTTTTTTTAGTTTCAATTGCACTGATTTCTGCTCTAATGTTTACAATTTCCTCTCTTCTGTGAGCTTTGGGTTTAGCTTGCCCCTATTTTCCTAGAAGCTTGAGAAGGAGCATTAGGTTGTTTATTTGTGCTCATTCTGTTTTCTTGATATGACAATTTATTGCTATACATTTCCCTCTTAAGACTGCTTTCATTGCATCCCACAGATTATAGTATACTGTTTCTATATTTTCATTGAATTTTAGGTATTGCTTTGTTTCTTCTTTAATTTTATCTGTAGGTCACTGGTTGTTCAAAAGCCTGTTAATTTGCATGTATTTATGCAGGTTTTACAGTTTTTTGCCATTAATTTCCAGTTTCAGTGCAGTATGGTCAGATATTATGCATGGTATGATTTTAATACCTTTGCATTTTCTTAAAAATATTTTATGGGATAATATATTGTCTATTTTGGAGAATGTACCATGTGCAGCTGAGAAGAATATGTATTCTGATGTGATTAGGTGGAACACTCTGTAAATGTCTAATAAGTCCAATTGCTCACAGGTATGATTCAGTTGTGTTATTTCTTTGCTGACTTTTTGTCTAGTTGATCTATCTCTTTGTGACAATGGGCTCTTAAGATCTGTTATAATTGTGTTATTGTGTATTTGGTTTTTCATGTCCATTAGTATCTGTCTTATATAGTTGGGTGCTCCTGTATTTGGTGCATATATATTTTATAATTGTTAGTTCTTCCTCTTGAATTTTTCCACTAATAAATATGTAGTGACCTTCTCTATCTCTTTTAATCCTTTTAGGTTTGAAGTTCACATTGTCTGCAAATAGAATAGCTACTCCTGCTTTTCTCTGGGTTCCTGTTGTATGGAATACTTTTTCTCATCCTTTGGCTTTTAATCTATGAGTTGCCTTTTGGGTTATATGTGTTTCTTGTATACAGCATATTGTGAGATCCTGTTTCTTGATCCATTCTGTCAATCTATTTCTTTTTATAGGTGAATTGAGGCCATTTATATTTATGGATATCACTATGTACTGGCTCGACTTTGCCATGTTATGTTCCAGTTATTTCTTTCTGCTTTTCCCTTTATTTAATTGCTTATCCTACCTGGACATTTCTTTCTGTTGTTGTTTTGGGTATTGTGGTCATGTTCTTCTCTATCTAGTATGTCTTTCAGTACTCTTTCTAGGGTTGGCTTGGTGGACATGAATTTCTTCAGTTTTTCTTTGTCATAGAAGTATCTTGTTTCTCCATTCAATTTGGATGAAAGTTTTGCTGGGTACATCAGTTTGGGTTGAAGGTTGTTTTTTTCAGGGCTTGAAATACCTCACTACAAACCCATCTTGACTTGAGGTTTGGTGCTGAAAAGTCTGCCATGATTCTAATGCACTTTCCTTGATAGGTGAGTTGTGTCTTTTCTCTGACAGCTTTTAGTATTCTGTTTTCATGCTGTATGTCTGAGATCATAATTATTATGTGTCTGGGTGTGGATTTATGTTGATTGTGACTGTTTGGTGTTCTATATGCCTCACTTATCTGCATATCAGATTCTTTGCCCATGTTTTGGAAATTTTCTGCTATTATTTCTGTAAATACTTAACGTATGTCATTTGCCTGGACTTCTGTATCTTTCCTAATGCCCATTATTCTTATATTGTTGCTCTTGGCATCATCATGAAGCTTCTGGATTGTCATTTCATGCTGCTTTGTTATTTTTAAAAGTTCTATCCTTTCCTGATCACTAACTGTGATCCTGTCCTCAAGGTCCAAAATCCTATCCTCAGTTTCCTTTAGGCGGTTTTGCACGCTTTCAATAGAAGTTTTTGTTTCTTGGATATTTCTTTGAGTTTGTTTCATGAATTCCGTTTTTCTATATTGTTCATTCAAAGTTTCAGTCAGTTTCTCATGCTCATGTACCTTTTTCTTTATTTCTTCTTTAGCTGTGTTCAACATCTCCATTACTAAAGTTGTTATTTCTATCTTTACATGGGAGAGTACTTCTAATTTGATTTCCTGTCGCTATCTTTTCAGAGATTTCTGGTATGTTACTTTTGGGGTCCTCTATTTCAATGTTTCCTATACTTGCTTCTGGTGAACTATATGTCTGAGACTGCATTTTGCTTTTTCATTTTGTCATTTTCACTCTGCCTGATGTTTTCTATGTGTAGGAGGGGATCACACACACTCTTTTCAGACTCAACAAAGTCTTACAGTTAGTTGTAGGGGGTTTTACTACTGGCCCTGTTTATCCCCTGAACACCTCTATTTTAGGGGCATACCCAACACACTGATACAGTTAATGCCCTGTAGTCCAAGGTTTGCCACCTGGGAGCAAAGTTCCAAATTTTTTCACACTAAGTGGAGCCTGCCTAGGTCTTCTCATGTTCCAGGTGAGAGGGTGGGCTCAGCAGAAGCAGTCCAGGGCTGTTTTCATTCTAGGGCTGGCTTCTTAGATGTTCCGTGTGGCAGAGTGCACCCACAGGGGAGGTTCCAGGCAGCCTACGCCTGAGGCAGGCCTCCTTGATGTTCCTGGTGGCAGAGTGGGCCCTTGGGGGAGTTTCCAGGGAGCTTACCTCTGATGTAGGCTTCTGCAAGATTCCTGATGGCAGGGCGGGCCCTGGGTGGAGGTTCCAGGCAGCCTATGCCTGAGGAGGGCTTCCTTGATGTTCCTAGTGGCAGGGTGGGCCCTTGGGGGAGGTTCCAGACAGCCTACACCTGACACAGACCTCTGCCAAGTTCCCAGTGGCAGGGTGGGCCCTTGGGGGAGGCTCCAGGAATCCTATGCCTGAGGAGAGCTTCCTGGATGTTCCTGGTGGCAGGGTGGGCCCATGGTGGAGGTTCCAGTGAGAGGTAATTATAATTTCTTTTATTAATCTTATAGCTAACTTCACTTGTATTAATATTTCAGTTTTGAGTTCATCTATGATATCACAAAGATATTTCTTTATGGCTGCTGATGCCATGTCCGATTATTGCATGTTTGCTGCCCTTGATGTCTTCTGTATTTTCCTTTCCTGGGCTTATATTCCCTGGGCCAGTGGCTGGAGGCTTTTTCTTGTTTCTTTCTCTTGTCATGTTTCTGGTTTCTTTCAGACAGGTGTATGGTGGAGGTCTCAGGCCCTTTCCATATTGCTTATGGTTTTTCTGAAGTGTGCTGGCTAGAGAATTGCTGCCCTCTCCAGTTTGCTGTTGATCTGTGAGGCACACAGGGGCTGGCCCCTCCCCTCTGAGCCAGTCAACCAGTGAGTGGCTTCACCACATTGGTCTGTGCCATGTGAAAGTCACTGGTTAAGGACAATTTCATCCCTAGCTATTGGATCCTGACCAGGGTTGTGAACTAGCCCAAGCAGATCCCACTAATCCATTTTGATGCAGGAGCAACTGACAGATGCCACTGCAGTTCTGGGTTCAGGCCCATCCTGTCCAACTCCTGAGCACTCATCATGGGTTAGTGCAGCTTAGGTTCTACCCAGGTTCCACTCTCCATTGAAGCACATCCTTCTTCCAAGGTCCTCAGGCTCACCAACCCCCAATTTCAGCTGGGCCAAGTCTTTAGAATGCCCACAAGTTGTCTAACTCCAAGGTGCCCAGCACAGTGTGGGACTGGCTCCTGTGAGAGAGCATCTGACTCCAGCCTTCTATTATCTTTCTTTCTTTCTTTCTTTCTTTCTTTCTTTCTTTCTTTCTTTCTTTCTTTCTTTCTTTTTTCTTCTTTCTTTATTCTTTCTTTCTTTGTTCCTACCTTTCTTTCTTTTTATTTTTCCTTAGTTTCTTCCTGGGTCGTGAGAATCCTTCTCCTTTTGTCTGGTCTTCTCCATGATGTTAAATTCTAGCATCTAAGCTGTTTCTATCAGAGAGGTTCTCTACTCTGTTACCTATCAATCCACCATCTTCCTGTCAAATCCCAAAATTGTATTTATAGTTTTGTTTAGAGAAAGAAAAATAAGAAGTCTTAATGATGTTTACTAAAAGAAAAAAGAGGAACAACTATACTATTAGAAGAGAAAAAGCTGTTATGGAATATATTCTCAAACTTGAGTAAATAGAAGAAAGAAGTGATGTCCACCAGGAGCATTTAATTTTGCCTAAGTTTAAAATTATGTAAAAGGGTCCCTTCCTGTGGACAGCCAGTTCAGGCAGAGAGAACCAGCATATCCACCTCTGTCTGCTGGTCACTGCCACTCCTTCCTGTGGGCAGCCAGCATAGGCAGAGAGAGCCAGACAGATCTGTCTCCACCTGCTGGGTGCCACTACCAGAAGGCTCCTTCATGTGGGCAGCCAGCAGAAGCAAGGATATGCAGCCAGGTAAGACTCATGCACCTGTAGGCCACAATTGTAGGTCCTTTATTCCTTCAGGAAGCATCACACACCAGCAGAATCAGATAAAAACACCCCTGTTTGCCTGCCACCATCATGGGAATATCAGTGTAGACACACAGGCTGATAGGAGCAGCCTCACCTCCATACACCACTGATCAGCAGGGAAGCCCCAGTGTAGCTGCACAGATCTGGAGAAGCCTGCCCCACACCCTGCTAAATCTCCTTATAAAACTTGGGTCAGAGGACCCCAGGTGCTTGTCCTCTTTCCTTACACAATGGAGGGGAAGCAAATATGGGAAGTGCCTGGGACCCCAAAATCAGCTTGTTGGAAGGAACCCAGGAAAATGTCAAGATGAAAGAACAAAAGGCAATCTCAGACCTCCAGCCCACACAGAACAAGTCTGAGAGATACAGTTATGGAAGAAAATGGAAGTGACACACCTGAAATCTCTGAGAGGATAGCAACTGAAGTAAAGACAAAACATTATGAAATTGTAAAAGCAATCAAATCATAAATAATGTCTCAGGTAAAAGAAGAAATCACAAACATACTGAAAGTATTGCTCACCATGTCTACAGAAAACATATAGAAAAAAATAGGAGAATGGGAAAATGATGGAAACCTTGAATTAATATAGAAAGGAATTACAGTGCATGAAACATTCAAAGAGAGATCCAGGAAATTAAAAATTAATCAAAAGCTGGCAAAACAACTCGAAAGGCACTGAATTTAGACTCTCAGACCTTGAAGATAGGATTGCAGCTAGCAATTGTGATAGGAAAGAGATCTCTTAAAAATAATAAGGAATCAGGAAATAACAACTCAACAGCTGCAAGATGATGAAAAGAAACAATTTAAGGTATCAGTTAAGAATCAGGGGTCTATACACATGAAATTGAAAGGTTATTTACAGAAGTAATAGAAGAAAACTTCCTAAACATGGAAAATGGATTGGGCATGCAGATAAGTGAGGCATATAGGACTCCAACTAGTGATGACCAAACTAAATCTAGACATATAATAATCAATATAATAAAACCCAGACATATAATAATCAAGAACCCAGAAATTCAGCACAGGAACAGAATATTAAAAGCTGTTAGAAAAAAGAAAAAGATCATCTATATAAAGGAAAACCAATCAGAATCACAGCAGACTTATCAACACAAACTACCAAGTCAAGAAGAGTTGGCAGTGAAGTGTTTCAAACCCTGAAAGAAAACTTCAAACCCAGATTGGTATACCCTGCAAAGCTATCTTTCAAAATTGATGGAAATGTAAGATACTTCCATGATAAAGAACAACTGAAGGAATTCATGACCACGAAACCAACTTTACAGAGAATGCTAAACAATACTCTAGTGAGAGATAAAGATGACCATGGTTCCAGGAACAGCAGCAGAGGGGAATCACTAAACATGACAGGCAATTGAATGAAGGAGAAAAGTGGAGGGCCAACAATAGGAGGATAGCATGGCAAAGATGAACCAATGTTTGTTTGTTGTAACCATTAAGGTAGATGGCTTCAGTGCAACAATAGAAAGAAACACAGGGAGAGTGGATCAAGAAACAAGATCCATCAATATAGTTTATACAAGCAACATTTAACTGGAAAAGAAATTCATAGACTAAAAATCAAAGGAGAGAAAACAATTGTTCCATGTGACAGGAGACAAAAAACAAAACAAAAAAACCAAAAGAAAGAGCAACTTGCCCATCAACCACAGAATGGTTAAGAAAGATATGGTATTTTCATGCAGTAGAAAGCTACCAAACTATAAAGTAGAATAATCTCAAGGCTTTTCTAGGTAAATGGATGCAACTGGAGATCATGTTCATGGACAAAAGAGTTTGAACTCATATGTGTGAACCCTAGCATAAGAAACAGAAGGAGTTAATGGGGTCTAAAAGCAAAATAGTTACTGTAAGAGTGAGAGGGGAGTAAACATCTGGGAGGGAAAGGTTGTAACTGTTAATTTCTTATTGTCTTGTCTTGAACTCTTGTATTGTTTTCACATTTTTGTTAGACTTGGCTTTGTTCCATCTTGCTTTGTTAGATTTTACTTTGTCTGATGGCATGGGCAGCTATTTTGACCATAATAGGATGTGTTATGATAATCATGGTTGGTTTCCTATTATATTTTTTGAAGTCTTATAACATTTTCATCCATTTGTTTAATTGGTTTTATTCTGTTTTATTTGATTTTATCATGTGTGATGATATGAACAGCTATTTTGAGGAAAACAAGACATTATGGTAGCCATTGCTAATTTCCTATCATCATGTTTTGACATCCTATCATGCTTTGTTCTTTTGTTTTGATTGGTTCTACTCAGTCCTGTTTTATTTGATTTTATTATGTTTGATAGTATGGTCAACTTGTTTTTAAGAAAATGAGATATTATAGGAGCCATTGTTCATTTCCTGTTATCTGGTTTTGAAGTCCTGTAATGCTTTCATTCTTATGATTGGTTTTATAGTATTTTTGTATTTGTAGTATTATTGTGTGTGAAGGTGTGGTCAACTATTTCAAAAGAAACAAGAGACATTATGGTAGCCACTGTTGATATCCTGTTGTCTTGTTGTGAGGTCCTGTGTTGCTTGCATTGTTCTGTTATGATTTGCATTGTGCTGTTTTGTTTTGTTTTCTTTCTTTAAATTCTCTTTAAAATGAAAAAAAATAAATAAAAAATAAAATAAAATGTTGTAAAAGGGAAGAAGCCAAGTCACCCTTCCTATGAGCAAGTAGTAGCCATGTAGGGCCCAGGAAAATAAACAAGAAGCCAATTTGCCTTTCATGTGTGCCAGCTGGGAGACAAGAACCCTCCCATCTCAGGTAAAAAGTTGGCTGATTCAGAGGGGCACAGGTTGAGTTGATAGCAACTAGGGTACATATACAACTCAATTCTTATATTATTTGATTGACTTTGCAAGTCTAAACCCAGGAGTCTGAGCATCTATTTAGAGGATAATATACAAATAGCAACTACTGAGGATTTCCTTCTGTCTTGTTTTTGATATCCAATATTGTTCTCACTGTTTTATTTTGTTCCACTTTATGGTCTTGTTTTATTCAATGTTCTGTTCTGATTGGTCGTATTTTTTTCTGTTTTGTTTGATTTGATTATGTCTGATGGTATGGGCAGTATTTTGAAGATAACAAGAAGAATTATAGTCACTGTTGGTTTCATATTATCCTGTTTTGAAGTCCTGTATCACTTTCATTGCTTTGCTTTGATTGGCCTTATTCTGTTTTATTTTGTTTAGTTCTATTCTCTTTAAAATAAAATTTAAAAAATAAAGTGATGTAAAAAGTACAAATATCTTTGTATACCAAGGATGACTGGACTGTTATCAGGGAATCTTTAAGCAGTCCTGAGACACAAGAGGGATACTACAGAGGGAATAGTTATATTCTATGGTTCTGTATTTCCTTTTAATTGAAAGGTAGCTGATAGCATTAACCACAGGTGTTACTACAGAAGATGTAATTCTAGTAATGGTTTGTGTGTTCTTAGACAAAAGGCATGGAATCCGGACATGAGTTTAATAATAACTGACCATCTCAGCAGAGACTGATATATTTCTTTCATCTGAGTTGCAGATGTTTGTTAGAACATCATTGGCACTTGACTTTCAGAGGATTTGAAATAATCTCTCACAACATTTTTATGAATACAAAGAAGAAAGTTGACCAGTCAGTAGTGAAAATGGGCATAATTTTAATTAGTTGAATAACTGTAGCTGTGAGCATTCATGAGTGGTTTGACATCTACTGGATGTTTGGGTTGAAAGGCTGAAACATTACTTCTATTTCAGGGCAAAGACAAAAAAGGTTGGTGCCTTTTCTGTCATTTTATATCAGCCTTGTACAGTAGAATTTCTTTTGATGATGAAATGTTCTATCTGTGCTGTCCATGGTCACATGTTATCTGAGTGCATGAAATGTGGCTAACATGGAAGAGGCACTGAATTTGTTGTAACTTATCTTTAATCATTTTTAAGTTTAAATAGACACTTGTGGCTATTGTGCTGTATGTCACAGCTTTATATTTCTCCAAATTTTTCATGAAACATATGAAAAGTATTTTTTTTCTAAAAGGTATTTAAAATTTCATTTAATAGAAGCAAAACTTTTACCATGATGATCTTTAACCAGCTTACAATTGTTTATGTATGAGAAAAATGAGGCCTGAAGGAATTAAATATTTCATTCAGAATCAGTTTCCAGCAGAATACAAACTGAAATGATGCTTCTTTGAATCCCAGTCTATGCATTTTTAATGTATACCATGTTATAGAAAATAGCCTTTTATGGATATATAAATCTTTGTTAGATACTTTCTTCCAGTGCCAAGTACTATTGTTTCTTCTGTTTTTTATATTAGATAAAGATAGGCAAAATTTTCAAGTACAGTAAATTCATTGATTTTATAAGTTGATATCCCTAAAAAAGTAACCAGAGATTTGTTTCTTGGTTGAAAAAAAAATCAGACCCCCGAAATTCAAAGACCCAATCCAAAAATGGGCATCTGAGATGAACACACAATTCTCAGATGAAGAAATATGAATGGCAAATAAATACATGATAAAATGTTCATCATCATTGGTCATTAGAGAAATGCAAATTAAAATGACACTGAGATACCATCTCACTCCAGAAAGAATGGCCAGGATCAACAAAACTACCAACAACAAATGTTAGAGAGGCTGTGGGGAAAAAGGAACTCTTCTGCACTGTTGGTGAGAGTGTAGACTGGTGCAACCACTGTGGGGGTCAATCTGGAGATTCCTCAAAAAGCTGGGGCTGGAGGTCCCATTTGACCCAGCTATTCCGCTCTTAGGCATGTTCCCAGAGGATCTGAAAACATCTTACCACAATGATATATGCACACCCATGTTTATAGTGGCACAATTTGTAATAGGAAGATCTTGGAAGCAACCTAATTGCCCATCAACAAAAGAATGGATTAAAAAAAACTGTGTTACTTTTATACAATGGAGTACTACTCAGCTATAAAGAATGATCACATTGAGATATTTATAAATAAATGGATGCAACTTGAATCCATACTCATAAGTGAAATAAATTGAACTCACATGTATAAATACCGTATAGTTTCCCTAGTGTAAGAAATGGTAAGAATACAGAAGATTTTATGGAAATCATGGTTCACCATTATACTGCTTTGATGTCTTATGTCTTCATTGATTGGTTGGAATGGTTTTATTCTGTTTTCTTTGATCTTAATATATGTGATCATATGAATAGTTACTTTAAAGACAAGACAGTATGGTAGCCATTGTTGATTTAATATCATCTTGCTCTGAAGTCCTACCATGCTTTTGTTTTTCTATTACCATTGGTTCTATCACATTGTGTCTTATTGGATTTTAACATGTATGATAGTAAAAACAAAATTTTTATGGAAAATGAGATAATGTAGCAGCCATTGTTCATCTTTGGTTATATGGTTCAGAACATCTTGGAATACTTCCATTCTCTTGAGTTGTTTGTTCTACTTTGTTATGTTTGACATTATTGTGTGTAAAGCTAAGCTCAATTATTTCAAAGAAAGAAACATTATGATAGCTACTGTTAATATCCAATTGTCTTGTTCTGAAGTGCAGTGTTGCTTACATTGTTTTGTTCTGATATGTTTAGATCTGTCCTCTTTTGTTTTATTCTCTTTAAAATAAAAAAATAGCTTCCAATGAGTAAATGTGTATCCTCTTGGGAAAGACTATTTTTAGATTCCTGAAACTCAGAGTTGATTTCCTCCTTTTTTATTTTCTTCATCCAATTAAAAATATATTATTTAGAACTGTGGCATTGTGCTAATGCTTTTGTGAAAAAAGGAAGATGTGGCCTGCTGCTGTGTAAAATTGCAGCAAGAAATCAACAGGGAAGGAATTAGAACAGTTAAAATCTTAGATTCACAAAGGGAGGAAATGAAGTCTGATTAATGAGATTTATAGTCTGTATTTATAGGAAGGAGAACAACATTGTGTTTCAAACATTATTCGTATTAACCTGAACTCATTATCTTCTCCTGCTTCCCAATAGACAAATGCATGCTTTTGTAATTTTCTTAAGGGTAGGACTGTACTGTTTTGATACCATTTTGAAGAAAAATATGTTTATTCTGTATCCCCAAGAGCAGGAAGTTGATGTGTAAAGCTAATTTTCTCACAAAGTAGGATTTTTATTTTTTAGCAAGAGAACAAGAAATTGTAGTTTTGGAGTGTGGTTATTTCTTTATTTAAATGCTCTTCTTTTATTCATCAATAGATTTCTCAATCATTCTTGGAAGTAAAGGAAGGAGAGCAGAGCTTTAGAAAAAGGACTGATTCTGATAAATGCTATCATGCATGTAATGATGGGAAAAACAATATAGGTCTCTGAGAAATCACCACATTGGTTGGCCATTTGTTGAGTCCTCATGTCTGATCTATATCTGGTGTGCCTATCTATATCTGTCACTTTGATCCTTAATCTTTTTGACCCATTTATGTTAGATGCAAGAAAAAGACCATAGAGCTTATGCAGTCCATTTTTCACACTGCTCAGAGAAAATTGTGGTGCAACTAGGAATGAATTTCCTATATTTGTATAGAATACTAGGACAAAGTTGAGGCCAAATTGTGGTTTCACAATTACCAGTTCAGAGATCTTTTCTCTGAGCTGTGCTACTTTTTAGTTCTACATGCTATAGAAGTTTGAAAATGCCCTACTTCTTCCTTCTAACCAGTTGACCAGTAGAACAGCTGTAATACATGTAATACATGTTTTATCCTAATCCTTGTGGGCATTTGTATCTGAGTAGAAGAAAAGATGTTTTAGGGAAAATGACTTACTTTCTACAGACAAAACTGGGGGAAAAATTCAAAAAATTTTGAATGAAATGTAGCCACTCCATCTCATTTTGACCTTCAACAATATTTGATCACTGTCCACTGAATGCTATAAGCCCACATAATCCAGTATCTCTCCAAAGCTTCACCTACATGAGGCTTTGGGGAGATGCATAGATACAAACCATAATACAGTAGATACTTTTCTAAAACAAAACAAGGGCCTCAGCAGGAGGATGTGGTTGCAGAGGGCAGTGGTGGATTGGAGAATAGCACTCAGCTCAGAGATCATACTGGCTCAAGGTGGGTGCAGGGAAATAAGTCCTCCTGTGGGAGTGGGCAATTGGCCAGGTGACATTTTGGAGTCAGGCAGGATAAGCCTGGAACCAGAACTGCAGTCTGGTTCAGTCAGCCACTCTTGGTGCAGAGCAGATTTGTGAGAATTGCTTGGACTGAGTCCCACCACTGTGTGTGATCCAATAGCCAAGGACTAGGTCTCCCTGAAGTTATACCTAACTGACCCCATCTGTGTGGCACACAGTAATGTAGTGAAGACTCCCAGTGGTTGACGAGCTTGGAAGGGAGGGGCCAGCCTGCCCCACCTCTGCTTGTTCTTCAGTGATCATCAGCAGACTATGGAGAGCAGAAATCCCTAGCCAGCATGTTTCAGAGTAATCATAGCCAAAACAGGAAGTGCCAGGGACCCCCATTATCCACTCATCTGGAAGAAACCAGAAATGTGACAAGAGGAAGAAACAAAAGGAAGTCTCCAGCCCCCAAGCCAAACAGTACTGGCTCAGGAAATGTAAACACAGAAGAGATCAGGGTGTCTGAAAAAGCAGCAGCATCTGACATAAAGAATTATCTTTATGATATTACAAAAGAAATAAAAATGGAAATTCTAGTACAAGTAAAAGATATAAGAAAAATAATAAAAGAAATGCTAAGTACCTCTCAAGAAGACACAGATGGAAGAATGGAGGGGTGTAGAAAAAGGAGAGAAACCTTTGACAAAGAATATAAACAAAATCTAGAATACATGAACAGATTCAAAGAGACTACCAGGAAATTAAAACTCCAGTGAAAGCTGGCAAAACTGCTTGAAAGAAACTAAAAAGACTATCAAACCTTGAAGACAGGTTTGCAATGTGTGATCAAATGAAAGAAAAGATCTCTTAAAAGTAACAAGGAACCAGGAAGTAACAATACAAAGGCTAGAAGATGACAAGAGGATCTATAACTTAAGAATAAAAAATGTGAGTGAAGAAGCATGGGAAAATGCAAATGAAATACAAAGGCTATTTACAGAAGTAATTAAAGAAAGCTTCCCAAGCATAGGAAAAGGACATGATATCCAGATATATGAGATATATGAGAACTCCAGCCAGCTATAACCAAAATAGATCTACACCCAGACATATAATAATCAAGATCCCAGAAACTCAACACAAGAACAGTATAAACAAAACAAAACAAAAACTATAATTCATATTGTGAGAAGATTAAATGTGATCCAATAGTTATGGATGAAACATAATAATACACAATAAATGTTAATATATATTAGTTCTTTTTAAAAATATTTTTATAAGTTTAATCACTTTTATAAATAATTTCTAAGTGGCATTTTCATACATTTTTATATTATGATTTTATTCACCCCATTACCTTTCTCTTAAAGCTCCCTCCTTGCTTCCCTTATTGTCTTCTTCATGACTAATCATAATACCCTTCCTACTTTCATGCCATCTTTAAAAAATTCCACATATTAAGAAAATTGTGTAATACTTATCTTTCTAATTCTGACTTATTTTCCTTAACATGATGACCTCCAGTTCCATCTATTTTCTTGAAAATGACATATTTTTGTCTTGTTTATGACTAATACTCAATTGTGTATACATATCATGTTTTCTTATCCATTTATCTGTTGTGGCACTTAGGCTGGTTTTGTACCTTGGCTATTGTGAATTGCATATGTGTATGCTAACTGTATGTCACTGTATTCAAATATAACCCTTTGTATGCTGTCTTTAACTCCTTATATTCTAAGGAATGTTATTACTGGATCAAATAGTAATTCTATTGTTCAGTTTTGAGGAATTTTGCTATTGATTTATATGGTGGTTTTGCTAATTTACATCTCCACCACTAGATGAGTATAATTTTCCTCTGCAATATCACATGTATGTATGTATGCATTTATGTATATATGTATTTGTAGACATCCTGACTGGAATCTCAGTGTAATTTTATTTATACTGAGAAATAAAACTCCATTGAAACTCCATTGAAATGTAGCTGCAAAATTTTTTGCCTGTTCTACATGTTGTCTCTGGAACTCATGTCCTAATGCTTGCAAGGCAGGCACTTGTGCTGCTGAGCTAAATCCCCAGCCCAGTGGTCTTTTTTTTTTGTCTTGTTGCAACAGGGCCTCACTGTAAAGTTCAGGCTGGCCTTGAGCTCATTTTGTAGACCAAGCTGGTCTCCAACTCATAATGATCCTCCTGCCTCAGCTTCCCAAGTGCTGGGATTATAGGTATGAGCCACCAATGGTGTAATTTTTGATTTTTGCTATTATTTCCTTTGTCATCAAACTCATATTCAGGAAGTCTTTATGCCTGTGGTTTCAAGAGTTTTTTCTTTAATTCTAGCAGTTTTATATTCATATCTTATGCATATGTCTTTGATCCACTTTGAATTTATTTTTGTATAGAGTAAGAAATAGGGATCTAGTTTCAATCTTCTTTGTATGGAAATCTAGTTTTTCTAGTACTGTTTGTAAAAAAGGCTGTATTTTCCCCAAACATATTTTTGATTCCTTTGTAAAAAGCAGGAGGCCATTGTATCAGCTTGCTTCTATGTATATATTCTATTTCAATGATTTATATATTTTTTTTGCCAAGTACCATTCTAGGATTTTTTTTTCTCTCTATGACTTTGTAATACAATTTGGGGTCATATATTGTGATGCTTACATCCATGCTATTTTTACTAAAATTCCTTTGGATATTCTGGGCATTTTCTGTTTTCCTGTAAATTTTATGGTTTTTTTTTTGTTCTAGATCTATGAGGAATTTCATTGGTATTTTTATTGGAATTGCATTGAATCTGTATATTGCTTTTTGTAATATGGCCATTTTAACAATGTTAATTTTGCTGATCCATAAACATGGGGAGTCTTTCTGTTTTGTAGTGTATTTTTCAACTTCTTTCTTTTTTAAAATTTAACTTTTTTTTGTTAGTTCAAGTTTCCAGTACATTCAGTTTACAATTGTGTTGAGGAGTGGGAACAAGTACACACTACAGCTTGCTTCTTTTTAAAAAAATCTCCCTCCCTTCTCCTTCTTTCTTTCCTATATGTATCATTTTTATTTTTCTCCTTGCATGATTGCTCTGGTTAATATTTCAAATATTATGTTGAATAGAGGTGCTAATAGTCAGTATCCTTATCTTGTTCCTGGTTTTGGAGGGAATGCTTTTAGTTTTTCCACATTTAGTAAAATGCTGGCTGTTGGTCTGTCATAAATGGCTTTTATTAGCTTCAGTTAATGCCCTTCTAGACCTGTTTTTTTTTTTTCAGGATGAAATGTTTTGGATTTTATCATCTGCCTTTTCTGCACCTATTAATATGATCATATGGTTTTCTGCTTCACTTCTGTTTGTGTAATGTGTTATATTTATACTGATTTAGGGATATTGAAACATCCTTGCAGCTCAGGGATTAAACCTAATTGATCATGATGTGTGATCTTTTTGATGGTGAGCTGCATTCTATTCACTAATATCTTCTAGAGAATTTTGCATCTATGATCATTAACAGATTGTTCTATAGTTTTATTTTTTCATTTGGTCTTTATCTTGTTTTGAAATCAGGATAATACTGGTTCCATAAATGAATGCAGGAGCACTCCATCTCTTTGAATTTCTTAAAAGACCTCGAGGAATCTCAGTGAATAATATCCTTAAATATCTTATAGAATTTAGTAGTTAATTTATGAGATTCTGGGCATTTTTTAGTTAGTAGATTTTTAAATTAATGTTTCAATGTTATTGTCTTTTATTGGTTTGTTAAGCACATGTATCTTTGATTAGTTTGGATAGTTTGAGTGTATCTAGGAATCTGTCCCTTTTTTTTCAAAATTTACTTATGTGTTGGAATATAACTTTTGGACTTAGTTACTGATAATCTTCTGGATTTCAACACTGTTGTAATTTACCCTTTTAAATTTCTAATTGTGTTATAATGTGTCTTTTCTCCTGTTCTCTTGGTAGGTATGGCTAAGGGCTTATCAATTTTATCCCTTCTTTTTTTATTAATTAGGTTTATTGGTACATTTTAGGAACATATAATGATCCCATTCACTGTAGGCAATTTCTACCTGTAAAATATATAATTTTATTCTTTTTTCCCCATTTCTCTACCCTCCCCTTCAAACCCTCCTTATTTACCATAGCTTTGTTTCCATTTGTCATTGTTTTCTCATCATTTTTGCTTTGCTTTCTTTCCCTCCCCACCTCTCTAGTTCTCAATACCATTTGAACATTTTCCCTCTATTTCAAATATTTATTATGCATTTTTGTGCTTCTTTAAACTTCCAGTTTCTCACACTAGAGAAACAATGTGGTATATACACATGCATGACTGATTTATTTCAACTACTCAAGGTGTATTCATTGCTAGAAATGTCTCAAGCTTATCCTTCTTTATAGCAGAGTAATACTCCATTGTACAAAAAACCACATATTCTTTATCCATTCATTGATTGATGGGTACTTAGGCTGTTTGCAAGATTTAGCTATTATAAACTGTGTGAGTACAAACATGGGTGTTCATATATCACTGTATTATGATGCTTTTAATTCTTTTGGGAAGATACCAAGCAGAGGGATAGCTGGATTGAATTAAACCTGTCATCCTAGTACTTTGAAAAATCTCCACCCTGATTTCCACAATTGTTGTACCAGTCTACTCTCCCACCAACAGAGGAGATGGCTTTCTTTTTACCCATATCCCTGGCAGCATTTGTTATTGGTGAGTCTCTTGTTGTATCCATTCTTTCTGGAGTGAAATGAAATCTCAGTGTTGTTTTAATTTGCATTTCTCAAATGACCAATAATGTAGGATATCTTTTCATACATTTATTTGCCATTTCTATTTTTTATCTGAAAATTGTCTATTCATTTCAGATGGCTGTTTAAGGACTGGGTCTTTACATTTGAGAGATCTGATTTTTTTTTCTGTTGCTCTTTATATATTGAGGAACAGCTGCTAAAATTTTTTCCCATATTGTCTCTTCACTCTGTTGTTGGTTTCTCTTGCTGTGCATAAAATCAATAGTGAGAAGTGGAGAAGAGAAAAGATTCTATATCTAACATGAATACTAGAGAAAAAGTTAATGGGAAGGAAATGAAAAGAAGTGAAAAGAAATAAAATAAAAATAAAGGGTAAGAATAAAGAGAAAGAAGTGAAGGGAAAAGATATAGATAAAAGTAGAAGGAATGAAAAGGGATAAGGTAGAATTTCAATCCTATCAGAAGAAAAAGGCAAGAGGAAGACACACACCTACACATAACACACACAACACACACACACACACACACACACACACAAGGAAATAAGGGAGTAAAATTGAGGGAAAATGAACAGAAAGGAAAAAAACAAAAAAGTTTCAGATGTGTGGCTGTTTTCCACAGCCTTGGATTAAGGAGCAGAGCTCAAGCCAAGTTGTGCCTTTGCTCATATTGGAAGTTCACCCCCATAATGATGCCAGATGCAGATATCAGCATACAGAAGAAAGAGGGCACTCAAGTGACCTTCTGTTCATATGTCACACTCAGGTTAAACCTGGCTTCTAACCACAGGAGCTGGTTCCATGTTCACCAGCTCCAGTCCTTCAGTGGGGTTCCCTCCAGCCCCCTTTCCAACTCCAGCTGTCTCCTGTAGCATTCTTTCTCTCATCCATTCTGGAACTTGACAGTGTGGAGCATAGTTCAGAGCTAATGGGTTGCTCTGGGACCCATGCTAAAACAATGGGCCCTTCCATACAATGATGTCCCTGCTAACTCTTGTTCCTCAATTGCTGTGGTGGGCAATGGACCAAGGTCATTCACCTACTGTTGATTATGGAAGCCCACTCTGGAAGCAGTATCCAGGATTTTCCTTGCAAGTTCCAACTACCACTCATTTGGCCCCAGTGTGGTTCTATGTAAATGAAAAGGTTTTAGTTTCATTTTGTCTTCTGGTTGATGGTTGTTTAGCCACATTCAGCCATAGCTTTTCTCCTCTATGATGTATTATAGTTCTTCTGTATCATTTAATCCTTTCCTTTCTCTTTCATCAGCTTCCTCCTGGTTTTGAGGTAACCTCTTTTTACTTAGTTTCCCTCCAAGATGTATTCCAGACTGTAGACACTTGTCCTGGAGAAAGTGAGTTGCTAGTACTCATTGATCAATTTTTTCTTTCTTTCTTGATTCCTTTCTTAAATGTACTATAAGATTCATGGTTGAGTTCTTTTTTTTATTTAAAGAGAAAAAAACAGGAAAAAGGTAGAAATATTACAGAATTTCAAGAAAAGAAGATAAACAGTAAGAAATCACTACTTGATAAATTACATATTGTTCTTTTAGAAATAGTTGTTCAAGTTACAGAGTTAAAGCACACAAGGTAGACACTCAAGCACTGAGAGTGCAAACAGATCTGTTCAACAATCCAACAAGAACCTAGATATATGGTCTCTTTCTTGAGTTAATTCCTAGGTATTTTTATGCTATCGTAAATGGAATTCATTTCTTGATTTATTTTCCAGTTGTTTTATTACATGTGTATAACAAAGTTTTTGATTCTTTTTCTTTTGTTTAGAGAAAAAGGCAAAACAAAAAAGGCTAGAAATAATACAAAATTTCAAAAAAAGCAATAAGAAATCACTATCATAGATTACATATTGTTATCTTAGATGTAGCTGTTCAAGTTACAATATCAAAGCATAAAAAGTGGACAATCAAACAATGGCAGTACAAACTATTCTGTTTGATAGATTAACAAAAACTTAGTAGTATGGTTATCTATATATCCTTTATATCCTTTAGAGCATTTCCTTTCCCTTTCATTATTGCACTATCTATTGTACATTTTGGATCTTATTACTCTTTCAGTTTGCTATTATTTTTCATACTAAAGAGATGATATGATATTTACAAATGTGAATCTGATCTATTTCACTTATGAGGATAGTCTCAAATTGCTTTCATTTACCTATAAAATTCCCAAGGTCATCCTTTTTACAGCTGAGTAATATTTCATTGTATAAAAATGCCACATCTTTTTCATCCATTCTGTGGTTGATAGGTTTGTTTCCAAGATTTGGCTATTACAAATTGCACTGCTATGAACATGAGTGCACATATATCACTGTGACATGACATTTTCAATTTTTCTGGGAAAATACCCAGGAGGATAATAGCTGGATTGAATGGAAGTTTCAATCCTAGATTTTGAGGAATCTCCATACTGATTTCCACAGTGGCTGCACCAGTCTGCACTCCCACCAACAGTGGAGAAGTGTTCCTTTTTTCCCACAGCCTCGCCAATATTTGTTATCAGTTGATTTCTTGATGGCAGCCATTCTGGAGTGAGATGGAATCTCAGTGCTGAAGTTTTGATTCTTAATGTTGACTTTTTTCTTCTAGTTCCTACTGTTTGTAACTTACTATCATAAGTCATTTAACCAGTCTGGCCTTGCTTGCTTCATTATCAAAAATTATGTTATTCATGAAAATGGTGGTTTGGAAGTAAAGGTAAATTTATGGTATCTAGAATGTTAAATGATAGAAAAATCTTCAAGTAAAAGTCAAATATAATTCCTTGAATTTATAGTTTAGGAAGCTATAGTATTAATGATTATATGATCAGATCAGGATCATGATGTTGGTTTGGTTTACCCTCCTAATCTAAAGTCTAGTCTAGTATTTTCTTGTAAGTTCTTCTCTAGTTATTTCCTATTTGCTACGAGTTATTGATTACTCAGTACATGATAGACATATAAAATACTTAATCTCATGTGTTAAAAATAATTATTAATTTTACCAATAAGAAAACAGAATTTCATTGAGTTTTGGTAGGTTATTTTGTCCATACAAGTAACAAATGGTACAAGGAAAAGTAGAGTCCAAGTATACCTGACACAAACTCAGCTTTTTAACACTACATTTTGGATTGTGGTGTATTGACAACTGGTGGTCAACTTGCAACAACCAGCTAAATTGAATCAGAGAGGTGCTGGATGTAGATGGCCCAGCTGAGGATTGTTGCCAACATGAAAAGGAGAACTTGAGAGGAAGTAGTGTTTTGGTTCTCCTGGTGGTTGTTGGTTCTCTTGGTTGTCGTTGGTTCTCCTGTTGCCATTGATTCTCCTGGAGGAGTTTGTCAAGCTTCTTTCCTGATATGAACCTGGATATTCTCATTGTCAGAGGAACTCTGGACCTTGTCATTACTGAGAATGACTGTGGTTCACTTTGCAGGAGTTTTTTTTTTTTTATTTTACTGCTTCCTGGCTTTGGAGGGGAAGATGGTGTGCTGTTCAATCTCAAGGAACAGCTTATCACATTAGCTTCCTTATAGGAACTTGGCTGTTCTCATTGTAGGAGGAGCTTGGGACTTGGGTGTCACTGAGGATGGTTGTGGTACTTTTACAGGGAGCTCTGGTCCTTACTTTGAGCAATGCTTCTTGATTCCAGTGCAGAAACCTCAGCCTACTGGCACAGATCATTCGTCATACTGGCACAGACTTTCTGGTTTCTGCTGATGAACTTTGGGCCTTCCCAGTGCAGATCCATAAAAAAGACTTACATGAGACATTGTCATGGGCTCTAGGTCTTCAGCTGGCCTCATGCAGGACACTGCCATTGGATCCAGGCCCTCAGCTGGATTCTTTGGTATCTGAGTGCCTGAACAGATTTCTTCCACTCTTTCTTTTGTATTTGACTCTTTGAATTACTATCATAAAATAATAATTCCATAAATTATGTGTCCTATATTAAATTGTTTTCTTTGCAAACCCTGACTATAATAGAGACCTTGCTGAATCTGTGACCTAGAGAGTCCAGTTGGAGAAATCAATTTGAAAGTGGTCTTAAACAAACATCCTCCTTGTAGCATCATGGAAATCTCTTCCTACAGATCTTTTCAACAGAAATCTGTGGAAACAGGGGCACCTACCCATATTTTGACTTTCTCTTTGGCCTTGAATTTCTTACAAGTGTAATTGTGACTCCAGGTGGCCACACAGTTTTGTTTTCCCCACAGGACAGATACAGAAGATGGTATTCCAGGTCAGAAGTGTATGAGACCATCACTAATATGTAATTTTAGCTGCCTAAGATTGCCTCTTTGAAGTTCTTTTCTTTCTTTCTTTCTTTCTTTCTTTCTTTCTTTCTTTCTTTCTTTCTTTTTTGTACCTAGAATAAAACTCAGGACCCTGCATTTGCCAGGCAGGTGCTGTGCCTCTGAGCTATATGCCTGCCCTCTTTTATTCTATAGCATGTATGCTCCACAAAATTGTAGAAATCTAAAATTACAAAAAGAAAGTAATATGTAACAAATTTTTAAGAGAGCCTGATCTTTAAATTTGTGTTGTTTCCTCATCCAACAAAATTTATTATGCCCTACTAAGTGCCAAATACTTGGCTTGTCATTGAGTATACAAATATGAATAATATATAGACTTTGATTTCAGAAAGCTCACAGTTCAGTAGCTATATATATTATTTCAGAGAACTGGCAACTTTTATATTAGTGGTATGGGAAGATGGACTTTCTGTGTCTGGAAATCTATAGGCAATTCATTATTCAGGAACATCATATCTTGCCTCCCAGCTCCCCTCCCTTCATGAAAGTATGTCTATACAAGTGCTGAGTTTTGCCTAAGAACCAAAAGTGTTGCTATTTGTATTAAAAGGAAGCTCAGATGTTGGTATTGACTCAAGTATAAGAGGATGATGGCATAGCAAGAAAACACATTCTTTCTTAAATACAGCTATATATAGTTGAATGGATAGTGTCAATGTAGCTGTACAACCTGTGGGGAAATAAGAAACAAGGGATAAATTTAGGATGTGCTCTGTGGGTTCCTGCTCTGTGTAACCACTTTTATTAAGTTCTATATTTAATCATTAGTTTAATATATTGAGAACTTAGTGGTAATGGTGGTGGGACTCTTTCCACAGATTCAGAGGCTGAATTGTAATGCTGAAGGTGAAAAGAACACAGGATCATGAGAAAACTAAGGGAGAAGTATTTTCTTTCCATAACTTCATAGAAGAAATGACATCTCATTAGGACTTGAGAGAATTAGAATAAGTTTTCCAATTAAAGAAGTTGAAAGGGAAGTATCTGAAGTATAGAGGGAGTAGTGGTTACACCTGTGGCTTGAGAAAGTTTGGAGAAGCCACTTACCTCTAAAGAAAAATTTTCTAGCTTTTAAAGTTCCATTTTGCCTTCGTGTGAGCCATGGCATCCATGCATGCTTGGAATAGAACCAAGAAGAATCTAACCCCTTCCTAGGAGCCAGTGGCAGTTCTGGACCAGGCCATTCCTTTCCTTTAAGTCAGATGGCCATGTGGGCTGACAGACAAGAATTACTGAGTCCCCCCAACACCCAGTAAGCAACGAGTTGATTTGGAGAAACACAGGCTGAGATGATAGCCACTGAAGTAAAAAAAAAAAAGTAATGCCTGTATTGTTTGGTTGACTTTGTGGCCTAAAGCCAGTAGTCTGAGCATTTATTTAGAGGATAACAGTATGCAATATAGCAATTACAGGGGATTTCCTTCAGAAGGTGGTAGCCATTATTAATTCCCTATTATCTTGTTTTAAAGTCCTTTATCAGTACCAGCAGGAAGAAGGTCTGTCTCTCTCTTGTCAGTTGGAGCTTGCTGTTTGTAGGTGCCATGCCACCATGCCTTGCAGCCAGCTGAGTATGGACTGAAACTTCCAAAATTAATAATTCAAATACTTAAAACTTCATTCTGGAGGAGCCAAAGATGGCTGATCAGTGAGCATCAAAATACAAAACCTCCCAGGAAAAACAACTCATATGCCAGAATAAAACATCCTGCAGAGATCCAGACAGAGGGAGATGGATCCTCTTGACACAGGAAGAAATTAAAATGTAAAAAAGCTCATCAAACATTGGGACTACAACTGGAACAGCTAAAATTATTGGGCACAGCATTTTCACTGTGACCCACCAAGTTTGCGTTGACCTGAATTTGCACCAGCTTGAATCCATGCCAGCTGGTAGAGCCACCCAAACTCATTCCCACTGCCACTCACAGGAGCCACAGCCACACTGAAGTTGGGGGTTGGTGAGTCCAACAGAGAGTAGAGCAGGATAAGGGACCTTCATTAATCTATGGTCAGTGCTGGGAATGAGACTCCCCCATGGAAGGGTGCGACCAAATGGGTGACATGTTGGAATCTGGCAGGAAGAGCCTGAACTGGGAGTGACAGTGACTTCAGTTGTTTGCTTCCTCCCCAGAGCAGATTTGTGGGATTTTGTTGGACTGGGTTGCACCTCTAGTGGGGACCCAATGAGCCATCCCAAATCAATTCCCTGCACCTAGCACGCACTACCCTGGTGAAAGCCCCTGAAGTTTGGCTGGCCCAGTGGGGAGGGGCAGGCATACACACTGCTTACACCTCAGTCACAAGAGCAGGCAGGAGAGGGCAGAGGTCCCACACCAGTGTGCTTTGGAGGAACCATGGCCAACAGGGAAGGGGGCTGGGACCTCCACTGTACACCTGTGTGGAGGAGGCCAGGACCATGAGAGGAGAGTGATGCAAGAGGAGGCCCCCAGCCCAGAACCCTGAGAGCACTGATCCAGGAGAGAGAAAAACAAGGGAGACTGAGGGTGGCAAACATGCAACGTCAGACATGGCTTCAATGGACATTAAAAGATATCTTCTGGACCATGTAGACAAGCTCAAAACTGAAATATTAAGTCAGATAAAGCAAGATATGAGTAAAGTAATAAAAGATATGCTAAGCATCTCTCAGGAAGATACAAATGGAAGAAGGAAGAGACACACAAAAAGAAGAGAAACATTAGATAAAGAATATAAAGAAAATATAAAATACATGAGGTAGATTCAAAGAGATTGCCAGGAAATTAAAAACTCCATTGAAAGCTGGCAAAACTCCTTAAAAGAAACTAAGGATAGTTTATCAAAACCTGAAGACAAGTTTGCAATGTGCGATCATGAAAGGAAAGATCTCTTAAAAATAACAAGGAAACAGGCAGTAACAATACAAAGGGTAGAAGATGACAAGAGAATCTTTTAAGAATAAGAAATGTGAATGAAGAAGCAGGAATACAAACAGGCAAATTACAAAGGCTATTCACAGAAATAATTAAGGAAAACTTCCCAAGCATGGGCAAAGAAAATGACATTCGGTTATGTGAGGCATACAAAACTCCAGCCATCTGCAACCAAAACAGAGCTACACCCAGACATATAATAATCAAGATACCAGAAATTCAATGTAGAAACAGAATATTAAAAGCCATCAGAGAAAAGAAACAGATTACCTATAAAGTTAAGCCCATCAAGATCACAGCAGACTTCTCAACACAGATTGTCAGATTAATGAGAGAAGTATTCCAAGCCCTGAAAGAAAATAACCCCCAGCCCAGATCGATGTACCCTGCAAAACTGTCACTAGAAATTAATGGAGAAATAAGATGCTGCCATGACAAAGAGGAACTGGGGGAATTTGTGACCACCAATCCAACCCTACAGAGAATACTGAAGAACATTCTAGAGAGAGAGAGAGAAAAAAATTACCAGGATTTTAGGAACAGTGGCAGAAAGGCCTCAATGTGTGGGGCAGGCAGTAGAATGAAGGAGAAAACTAGACAAACAAAGGCAGAAAAATAGCATAGCAGAAATGAGGCAGAGAAGGATGGCTAGAATCTCTAACATAGATGGCCTTGATACGCTATAGTGTTAATAGTGCGCCAGTATTTAAAACCCACATTACTCCCACCACTCTGCTTAGATGTATTATATTCTGTTCCAGTCATTCTACCTGTACTAGATTTGAGGGCACAGACAGTTATCCCAA
Source organism: Hydrochoerus hydrochaeris (assembly GCA_004027455.1). Lineage (NCBI taxonomy): Eukaryota > Metazoa > Chordata > Mammalia > Rodentia > Hydrochaeridae > Hydrochoerus > Hydrochoerus hydrochaeris. The sequence continues at coordinate 306,119 of PVLA01001463.1, read as the reverse complement.
AAATAACAGGATAGAGTATGGTAATCATCTGTAATTTCCTATGAAGTTAGTCTAAAGCTCTGTAAAACCTACACTGTTTTACCATGACTGATCATAATCGAATCTGGTTTGTTGGATTGTGGTTTTGTATTGATAGATTTTATTCAAAGCTGTTATGATTGATAGTATCAAGTCTGAGAGTATAGGCAACTGCACTTAAGATGACAAGATCCACTAGAATATCCACTATGGTTTGATTATTACCTGCCTTTGAAGTTTTATACTGTCTACAATGTTTTACTTTTACTAATATTTTTATGTACTGCTATATTCAATTATACTGCTATATTCAATTATGCCTGATAATATAGACAATTTTATGGAAGATAATAAGAAATAACACAGCAATCATTGTAGATCACCTTGTACTGTGGTTTTATATGACTTTTTGGTTTCATGTTTTTATAGGAATTTGTTTTGTTTTGTCTTGCTATGTTTTATTTTTCCCTCTAATACAGAAAGGATAGAAATACATGTAGAGACTCATGCATGCATAGCTGTTTACACTCTCACTGTTTGAGTATCTACTTTGTATGCTTTAATTTTGTAAGTTGAACAAATATTTCTAAGGGGACAATATGTAATTTATCAACTAGTGATTTCTTACTGTATCTTTTTTTAAAATTCTTTATTATCTCTACCCTTTACATGTTTTTTCCCTTTAAATAAAAATACTTAAAAAATAAAGTCCTGTATCATTTTTATTGTTATGTTTTTAGTTTTATTCTGTTTTGTTTTGTTTGATTTTATTATATCTGATGGCATGTGCAGCTATTTTTAAAATAATGAGATATATTGTGGTAGCCATTGTTGATTTCCTATTATCTTGTTTCTTGAAGTCTAGTATTGCTTTCATTGTTTTGTTTTATTGTTTTTATTCTGTTCTGTTTGGCTTATTTTATTATGTCTGATGGTATGGGCAGCTATTTTGAAGATAATAATAGGCATTATGCTAACCATTTTTGATTTCCTATTACCTCATTTTGAAGCCCTATATCACTTTCACTGTTTTGTTTTGATTTGCTTACTGTTTTATTTTGTTTGATTTTATTCTCTTTAAAATAAAAAAAAGAAGTTGGGAGGGAAATTCCAGGCATTGGGACTAGAGTGGGGTGATGGAAAGGCCTGAAACTTTCAGAGCCATTGAAAAACCCAGTGTACCTGGTGTAGAGGTTGTACATGTAAGGCAACAGCATCTGAAATAGGCATTATCAGCAGAATACACAGGTCTTGTATGCAAGGATAAGAAAATTGTACAGGTAGTGAGCCATTGATAGGCTTTAGGTTGGAGAGGACATAAAAGATTTAGTTTGTAGGAAGACAATAAAGGATACAGAGGATAGATTTAATAGGAATAGAATGTCAGCTAAAGTAAATTGGTAGACTTAAGATAAGGCAAAGAGGGAGGATTTTAGACCTAATTTTAAGGGTCTTTCTGAATTAGAGGTTGAAGAAGGAGTTGAGAGTGACCCTTTAGTTGATAGCACTGGTGGCAAACCTGTGGCATGCCCTTTCAGACAAAAGATGTTAATGTGTGAGTTGTTTGTTTCTAAACAAATACCTCAGTATTCCGGTTTAAATTCAGTATTGGCAGGCTGTGATAAATAAGTGACTTTTGGGTACCAGTTTGGACATCTGTCTCTAAAACATAACTAGTTTATAATATGATCTGGTGCTACATTGGATGAAAATGTAGGAGATTGAATGGATTTAGGCTTTGAGGGTAGAGGAAAGTAGACAAATGAGGAGTTCAATTTTGGACATTCTAAGTTTGAGATGTTAATAAGAAATCAGTTGGAGATATAGTTGAAAATATAGTTTACAGGATGGAGATTTGGCAGTCATTGACTTATAGATTAGGAACTGAGACTTGGGAACTATTGGGAAACTGGCCTAGATCCCCACTCTCCCAAATTAGTGTACAGCAAAGGCTTAAAATAAACGTGATAAGTGGTATGATTTTAGGGCTCCAGGAAGATCAAAACCCTCTGCAGAGTTCAGAGACTCTGGTTGCAAGGATAGGTAATGCCTCTGGGAAGCCTATATTTATTATTTTTTTTTCAAACAACACAGGAAAGTGAACAGATACTGGGAGTGGTTCAAGGACTTTGCAAGTAAAAAATTATGTTGACAGGGACAACCCGCTTGGGACCCCCTTCTGTCTCTCTTCAGACAGAAGCTTTTTCTTAATAAATATATTCTACTCTTCATCTCTGTTGTTCCTAAAATTCTTTCTTTGATTTTAGAGAACACCAACTCTTGGAAGTAGTAGGTTGGATGTTTCATTCACCTATATCATTTGGAGGTCATCCACCGAGATCACTGAATAGAGACATGGGCAACTTAATGCCAAAGCCCCTAACTCCTTTGCAATGTATTCTTAAGCACTGGAAGATGTTCGGCCCTTCCATGTTGAAAGATTCAATTGGTGTTTCTTCTGCATGAGTGCATGGCCTATCTACCCCATAGAGCCAAAGTGGAACACAGAGGGAAGTATTAATTATGATAGTGTTTTGCAACTAGAGACATACTGTAAAAAGGAGGGAAAATGGTCAGAGTTATCTTATGTTCAGATTTTCTATGCATTTAGAAGTACTCCTTATTTATATTCTAAATGTAAATGTCAGCCTCAGGGAAACTCAGCACCTCAGGCCCTTAAGGAGCCTACTACTCCAGAGCCTAAAATTGCTCCTACCAAATCTTTCGAACATGAGGATAAAATAGCCTTAATTAAATCTTCCCCCACCTTTACAGAACCTGAGGTTTCCCCAACTTGCCCTTCCAGCTTTGAGGATAAGGCTCCTAGGCCAGCTGAAATCCAGGCCTCTACAGGACTATACCCATCCTTAGTGGGGTTTAAACATCCTTCTTGAGGGCAATATCCTTTACAGGAAGTACCGGAAAGATGTGGAACTTCCAGAATTCATGTTCCTTTCTCTCTTAGTGATCTATCTAAAACAAATAAAATCAGATCTTGGAAAATTTTCAGATGACCCTGATAAGTACATTGAGGTCTTTAGAGGACTTACTCAGGTATATGAACTAGATTGGAAAGATGTAATGTTACTCTTAAATCAGACATTGACTTCTAGTGAGAGACAGGCAGCATTACAGGCTGCTATTGTCTTTGGAGATGAATACTATATTGTGAATTTTAGAAGGCCAGAAAATCAAGAGCCAGGAGAACTACTAATTCCCACTGGAGTGTAAGCAGTACCTATGCAAGACCCTTACTGGGCTAATGACAAGATGGATGATTGGATTAGAAAACATTTCCAGACATGTGTTCTTCAAGGTTTAAGAAGAGTGAAAACTAAACCTTTCAATTATTTTAAGTTATCAGCTATTCAGCAAGAAAGTAATGAACACCTTTCTGCCTTCTTAGGTTGATTACAAGAGACATTGATAAAACATACTTCTTTAAGTCCTGATTAGATAGAGGGACAAATTATCCTTAAAGATAAGTTTATTACACAGTCAGCCTTAGATATTAGAAAAAATCTATTGCCTTTGGAGATGAATATCATATTGTTACTTTTAGAAGGCTAGAAGATAGCCAGCCAGGGAAAATACAGGTTCCCACTGGGATACAAGCAGTTCCTATCCAAGACCCCAACTGGCCTGACAACAGTACAGGAGATTGGAACAGGAGACATTTTCAAGTATGTATTCTTGAAGGTCTAAAAAAGACAAAAGCCAAGCCTTCTAGTTATTTTAAATTGCCAGCTATTTCTCAGGAAAAAGGTGAAAACCCCTCTGACTTCTTAGAACATTTGTCAGAGGCAATAATAAAACATATGTCTAAAGATCCTGATTCAATAGAGGGACAGATTTTGCTTAAACACACGTTTATTACTCAGTCTACTCCAGACATTAGAAAAAAGCTACAAAAGATAGCCTTTGCTGCAGATAGTTCACTTGTTACTTTAATAAAAGTTGCCTCTTCAGTATTTTATAGCCGTGATGAGAAGGAGATCAAGGAGAGAAAACAAAGAGACAAAAAAAAAAAAAAAGCGCCACTGCTTTTGCTGCCACTTTAAGAGAAACAGACCCTAAGTCTGATTCTTGCTCCAAGAAGAGCTCAATGACAATTACTTGCTATGGCTGCCACAGGCCAGGTCAGGTTAAGAGGGACTGCACTCATAAGCCCCCTGGGCCATGCCCCAACTGCAAAGGTGATCACAGGAGGTCAGACTGCCCTCTGAGGCCAAGGCCCCAGGGTTCAGACCCATCCTATCAGTTGGTCCAGCAGGACTAAAGGGTTCCAGGACACTGGCTGCCCTCTCCCTTTTGGCTGGAGCCCTGGGTAATAATGAGTATAGAGGGAAAAGAAACCAGCCTATTGCTGGATACTGGCCAAAGCCTCTGGGCCCTTCTTTTCAATCCTGGTCTTCCTTCTAGTCACCACAAATCAGTGAAAGGTATCACTGGCAAGGAGGTAATTTGATACTTTTCACAACCCTTAGGCTGTAACTAGGATGGTTTCCTTTTTACACATTCATTTTTTATTATGCCTGAAAGTCCAGTTCCCCTCTTGGGAAGAGATATTTTATCATGTCTAAATACTGTGATATATATGCACCCAGGTCAGGTAGGCTGCCTTCCCCTCGTGGGAAATAAATCCTGAAGTTTGGGCAACTAGTGGTAAAATAGGTAGGACAGTAAGAGCTGCCCCAATACAGATACACCTCAGAGATTCTTCTATTTTTCCTTATCCGAGACAATATCCTTTAAGACCTGAAGTTAAAAGAGAATTAATACCTATAATTGATAATCTAAGAGCACAAGATTTACTTAAGCCCTGTAATAGTCCATGCAATACTCCAGTCTTGGGAATTCAAAAATTATGTTGACAAGGAGAAGTATCTTAGGAGAAGATCTCCATGTTGCATTTCACTACAGGGGTGAGACGCCTGCAGCTACAGTCTTTACTTCATTAACTGGAGTTGGAGCCAGGTTCCCTCAGCTGTGATCTTATCTAGCCCGAGCCATGTAGTATCCCTGAACATGTTTCTAGTTTCAATGGCTCCCAACAAGGAACAAAGTCCAGCAAGTAGGTGTGGAGTAGAAGGACACTAATTAAAGATAGCATATCAAAGCTTAATGTAATATAGAGGAAAACCCAGCAATGATGATGTTGAATTATTATGGAAAGAGAATAAGAGAGAATGCCAAGAAACTTAAGGGAGGGTTGTGACCTTATTTATTTTCATTTCAGATAGATAGAGCAAAAAAATCAAAGTAAAAATCAGTTGAGAGATTCATGTTTAAATTACATTTTGGTTCAAACTCCATGTTTCAAATTATTGTGGTCTTTTTGAGATAGAGTTTAACTATGCAATTCAGGATGACCTTGAACTCACTTTGTAGCCCAGGCTGGCCTTGAACTCACAATGACCCTCCTGCCTCAGCCTCCCCAGTGCTGAGGTCTGACTGATATTTCAATTTTTATACACATTTTCTTAGAGGATTCTCATATGAAGTTCATGAAGACCTTTATTGTTGCATCCAGCATAGATAGCTCTCAAAGTTCCCAGTGGGAAGGATGATGAGAGGATGGAAAAATAAAGATAAGAGATGGAAAGCTAGGGTCAGGTATAGCCTCTCTAGATGGGGAGAAAGGAACTGCTCAGCCCATGCAGTACATTTATTTATACATTTGGCAGGTTAGAGTCATGTGAAACCCCTTTGCCTAGAAACCCACTGTTTGAATTTTGTTTTGGGGCTTGGTGTTCTCAGGACTGAAGCATTTTTTTCACGCAGCTTACCTCAGGTGCTCTTTGTTCTCTGGAAGGCACTTACCTCCCACCTCGCATGTGATCAGTTTCCAGCCTCAGCTGCTCCCAACGCTTATATTTTGTAAAGAAATGTTACCACTTTAATAAGCTAGACTAGCTGAAAAATCGAGGTCTTTTTACCCCAAGTTTAGACCTCTATCCACTAAGCTACCTATTTTTTCTTAAAGCAAATGAAGAAAATTAGTTAGAGAAAAGATGACACAGAAGCTGCTTTTAGCTTCCTCTTCACATATTTATAATTATAAAAATATTAATTAGCATGTACCATAATTAAAATTTCTTGCCAGGAATTGTTTGTCTTGTTGTGATATCTTTTCCTTTGTTTTTGTTTTATTCTACAACCCTTATTTTAAAGATAAGGAAGGATGACCTACAGTTGTATTAATCTTTGCTTTAGTGAACTTTCTAGAAATAGGCTTTGAGGTTTTCCATTACTATTAAGATTAAATTCATAAGAATTGGAAAGTATAAATAAAATTTAAAAACATAAAAGTAATCTGTATTTCCCCTGCTTAGGGAAAATTTTAATTTCTAGATTTTCTTTTATGCATGGATAAAAATTAAGATGGACTCACATTATACACAATTCCATTAAATGTTGTTAATAATTCATATCAGTAAATACAGATCTATATCATTGTTTTTTAATGACTGTAGAGTTCTCCTTTGCATCATTATAAATAGAGCTTTGTTTTGTTTGCTCAGCATTCATTAGCTGTTTATGAACTTTGTTTTATACAATATCTTAAAAAGATTTCCTTTTTTGTCTTTTGTAAGCCTACCCTCATGGCTTTATTTGCCTTCTGAGTCATAGTAGATTTGAACTCATGACTTTATAACTGCCAACTCACTAAGTATTGAACTGACCTGACAGGAATTGCTTAAAAAGTCCAGTGACAGGTAAATAGTTATATGATACTTATTTTCATCATGGTACACTACAATGAAGCATGAAATAAGAAGTGATTAAAATACAGACAAATGAGTTTCTGAGTAAAAAGTGCGGGTCACTGATTTATTGCTTCTTATATAAAAATGAGAATAAAAAGAAAAGAAGCTCAATGATGAAGTGTACATGAATTTGACTTGCTGACCCTTGAGAAATTTGGGATTTGAGCACTGAATCTTAAAACACTTTGGAGAAGCACTGAGTTCAAAATTTAATAGAACAAAGTGGAATATAGGAAGATAAATCTAAAAGCTTCTCATACCTCCACATAGAAATAGAGATCTCTTTTGAAAGTTTCAGGGCACTAGGGGGGAACTTTGGAGGAAAGTAAGTCGATCTGTAAGCTGAAAAATTCTTATTCTCAGCAAAGGAGAGAGGTAAATCTAGGGGAATAATAATTACTGCTCTTACTTAAATATCTTTAACTCATTTCTTGAGGTTGGAGAGATAATATAACAGAAGACAAATTAGAAACCAGGATATTTGAGTTGATTTTTCTTCTGCATTAAGCTTTATATGCCTTATATGTTCATCTAACCTCTTTATGCCTGCATCTTCTTGTATAAATGAGGAAAAGGCTAAACTTGGATCAATTTTTCTCACAGACATGTGAGAATCAAAGGATGATGGTATAGTGAATTTGAAGGTACTTTGAAACAGATAAAGCTTTGCAGATGAGAAGGTCATGAGGAACATACTAAAATTTACTTGTGATCAGTCAAATGCCTCAATTCCCTGTCCCCCAAATCCAGTATTTTATACATCAGAGCTGTTTTCATTGGTAGAGCTAGCTGTTGAAGATCTGACAGCTTAAATGATAAATTAGACCAGGTTTAGTCATTTATTTACAAAGTAGATTTTTAGTGGTGTTTAAAAATCACATAGTTTCATGTTTAGATAATGTCAGTATCAAGATACAGTAAAACATAAGCCATTTCATTACAATTTTAGACTCAAACAAGGAAACAAGATTGTTAGCTAAAACAAAAAGTGAGATGTCAGCAAGGAAATAAATGAATAATCTGCTTAGCTGTTCTGAGGACTAGATTATTTCCCCTACAAGCACTGTGTATTTTTAAGTAGGTAGAAAATATTTTAGAGGGAGTTGATGTTTGTGAACTGATGTTGTGAGTGTATGTCTACTGCACATGTAGAAATTAGGCTTAGTGATTTCTCAAATATTTCTATGCCATGTAATTTTAGTCAGAAGCTAAGCACTTCTTCTGCTACACCATCCTCTAAGTTCCTTGTTATCCAAAGTACCTTCAGACAAACCGAGTTAGCTTCAGTATGTTATTTAACTTGCTAAGGGTCTCATTAATTTTTATGTTGATCATTTGATGTGCTTACGAAGTTTAAAGTATCAGAAAATGCAAAAAATAGTTCACATTAACTAGTGACAGTTAGTGGCCTGGCCTGTGAGGGCATCACACTAATGACATGGGGATCACATGAGAATTTGCAGTGTATCTTTGACACTGACTTTTTAAAAAGCACATTTCCTTAACTTAGGGAAATTACAATTAGAATTCAGAAGTACTTTCATTTCATGGAAGGCTTGAATCCTTTTCTCTTTTTTCCCCTCTCTAGGATTTGTACTGTAGATGACATGGTGAAGTGAGAGAGAATATAAAAGCCTTGATTCTGTCATTGAGAGCTCCACATGGTACTTTCTCCACTCAAAAGATATAATTCCTTCCCCAGTGTGAGAAATTTTCTCTTTTGTCATTGGTAGTATCTGTCCTCAGTCAAAAATTTCAGTGTATGAGATGGGAAAATTGATCTTAAATTTTAGTATTTCATTTCTCAATTTAAGAGTGGGGTGTCTCCTAACCTCAATCAAAGAAATTAGTCATATATAACATTTCTGCCAAGATTTAATAGATGAAGTTTGATCTTCATTCAGCATTTTTGATATTAGCTTTTAGAGAAAGGTTAGCCTTTAATGTTTTCAGTCATCTATATAGGATAACTTGTAAATGTTCATACCCAATTTTCTGTATTGTCTAAAGGAAATTTAGAGAAAGAAAACATACTTTCTCCTTATGTTAGCTTTTAGAAAGCATTAAAATCTGTGGCATGACAGTCAGTGGTTTGTTCCCACCCTCTTACTTGAAATCAAGGTCATTATGCATTTTCTTTTCATTATTCTGAGTCAGGAGTAGTGGTGGATCTTAATTGTCCCATGTAAATGGAGATTAAAACTTAATTTGTGTTATTTTAGGACAGTACATCTTCAAAACAGACCTTTGTTATTTTCTCTTAGTATTGACTGCCTCTTTTAAGCATTATTAAACAGTTTTATCAAGTACATTTTCTCAGTCAGTGATAAGATTATGAAATAAATAAAAGGGTATGGGTGCAGAAGACCACATCCTGCCATACACAACTGAAGTTGTAACTCTTTAAACATGTAGGCATCCAATTTATGTTTGATTGATCGGCCAAAAGATCAGTGCAGATTCTATGGAAGTACCATGCATCATAAAACCTTAAAATTGAATTGTTGGTAAATATTTACAACGTTTAGTGTCTGAAAGCACAGGTTGCTCTTATTTTATTGGATAGTGGGGGAGGAATCATATGAAATCTCAAGTTCACTGATCTGCTTTCCCCTGCTATTTCCACTTACACTGACTACAGTTCTGTCTCACTCTTTTTCTCTGTCACTTCTTCTGAACCTCCACGTTGAACTTTTTCTGACTCAAAATATAACTCCAGACTAAATAATCAACAGACTAGCTGACATGGCTTCATAAAGTGTTTTAACTTGACATGAATATCATTAATCTTTATATTAGTCATTTATTTCTTTATGAAGCACAGCTGTTTTCTTGTAGTAAATTATGGAGAAAAAGTTGTAATTTCAAAAGAGGTAATAGAATTTACTGAAGATCTCACAACACCTTCAGTACTTATTTTTTACCATTTCTCTTCATCCTTTTAGTAACTATTCACAGTTTCATCTACTTTGACAAATGATAACTTTTTAATTGGAAAGAATAAGGTGAACTAGGTATTGCTAAGGTATAAGCAACAGATTGTTCAATTGATTATCCCTCTCAGCATTTGTGTGTGTCTGTAGACATATACATGAGCAAAAATTTGTCCTTGGCCCTAGAATTATTTTGTCCCAAAATACTGGGATATTTTATGTACTTGGCATTCTAGTTCAGTTTGCAAGTTTTCATAATTGATTGGCTGTTGGACTTCTTGAAGTGTATCCTATTTGTTTTATTTACTAGACTTACTGTCAGAATTGAAGGCAAGTTTGAACCAGTTAATTGTAGAATAGTGCATTTGTTTCAAAGTAGAAAAAAATACAATGAGGATAATAGCCACATATCTCTCCCCAGAATGACTTTTTTTTGCTTTTATTTTTCCTGCCAACTACCTACATACATTCATATTTTCAGTTTTTTCCATCATAATATCTGTACCACTTTGTGATCTTCTTTTTCCATAACATTATTATTTCTTACAAGTAAATTTTAATGAATGAATAATAACCTATGCCAGTGCACTTCAAAAATTTGTACCTGTGCCCCACACTAAGAATACATTCTGTATTGTACTTGGTATACATATGCATACATATTTACAGAGAAATAAAATTTTCATAAGACAATTCTTATTCTTGCAAGAGGTGATGTGATTTTATATTTTCTATTCTATTTTTTTTCTGTTTCTTACTATTTTATTTTGTATCCAATTTATTAAAATGACATCCTGGCTTTCACCAACTGAAAATTTTCATCACTTCCTATGAATTGCAAACCTGTGCTTTGAAAAACACTGTTCTGCCTTTCAATATACTGTTCATTTCCCTATTCTTGAGATTTGATTTATTCACAAAAGGTGTTTCTTTTCCCTTCAATCAATTTCCTGACCTCATTGCATTCATTTCTTTTCTTTTTGCTATCACTGAACACATTACAGCAAATACTGCACCAAATATTTCATGTATTTAATAGTTGAATTAATTGTATGAACAGAATTACTAGGTCCCTGGTTAAAAAGAAAATGAAAGCTCTTCATATTTGTACTTTAGTGGAGCATAATTTCTTCCATGAGAGATTTGAAAAGCTGATGATACAATGTCACACAATCAGAAAGGTGTCTGGGTTCCACAGAGAAAGAGCTTTATTCAGATAGCCCCGAAAAACACACTAAGTCCTGGGAAGGATGACAGATCAGAGTCAGAAGTTCAGGATATGGGTCTCTAATTTGTCATTTGCCAGTTGTTTCATATCCTTGAGAAGCTCTGTGAACTTCAGTGGTAGTTCCTTCACTGGCTTATTGTGAGCAGAAGAAAAAATAACCTAATGCAAAATGTTAGTACTGTCTGTCTGTTTCTAGGGTTAATTCTGTACACAGCTCTCTTCAGGAAAATTCTCTTGCCCTTTTAATTATTTGGGACATCAGAGAGAGACATCTGGCACATCTTCTAGACAGCTTTTGCATGGTGACAGATTGAGAGTGACTCCCAGTGCAGACTTTAACCATGCCAGACACTTGAGCGTTTGCTGCCATTTCCCACATTGGGCTGCTGATCAAGAGTCTGATAGAAGAGTGAAATACACTAGGGAAAACAAATGAAAACTCACAGAGCACTCTAGGTCATATTCACTTTCTTTCTGAGTGGATTAGAAACATGTGAATTTTTGTTTCTTTATTTCCCATATTTGCCTTTGTCCCTAAATTGGCATGTTCCCTGAAAATATAGTTTATTTATTGCTATGGTTTATTATCTGGATTCTGTTATAGATGTGGCCCTTGTTTATCTAGGTTGAATTTTAACTTATTTCAGTACTTGGAGTTATTAAGGATTTCTGATACAAGTTTAACATCTATACTTAATTGAGTGTTACTTGAGGAATAATCTTTTTTGTCTCAAATCAGGGAATTCTTATGAGGAAGATGAATTATTTTTAAGAGTTCAAGTAGATTTAATTCCTGATTTCTCCTGGGATGGACTACTTTGTGAATTGTCTAGCCCCCAATTTTCCTACCTCCTGCATATTATTGTTATTTATTTACTAGTGATTTGATTCTTTGAAGTGGAAAAGATGATCTTTCAAAAGAATTAACTTAAAAACAGTTGGAATTTCCTGTTCTTACAAAATTGAAATTGTTCTGATAAAAAATGAAATTTCAGTACAAATGGAGATAAATACCTGTAACGAAACCCTAGTAAATTTCAATTATCTTTTGAAGGTTATGTATGAAGTTTAAATGAAGTAATGATTACAAGGTGCCTAGTGTAGGGTGTGAAGAAAGATTTTCATTCTCTAAAAAAAAAAAAAAGAAAAGAAGAGAAAAAACAAATGTATTGCAAGTAGAAGTACTTTTTTCTTCATTTCTTTTATTTTTTGGATGGACCCATCTCTTCTAATGATTACTATTAAAATTCCGTCTTGATGTCTAGTAGTATCACATCTCAAAATCAATATTTATAAACTTTTTTTTGGGTTCAGAAATGCTGAAAAATCCCTAGAGAAATTATCCTCCTTGTATAAGAAGGTTCATGGAAGTGTTTGTTGTAGTAAAAATTCAATCAGTAAGAATGAGGAAAGAAAATGATAATGTAGTTTGGATTTTAGGTGGTCCCAAAGGCTCATGTGTTGAAAGCTTGGAATAGGGCTAATGGAAATACCGGGAGATGGTAGAACTTTGAAGAGGTGGGGACTGGCAGAAGGGAGAGAATTCACTAAGGACATGATTTGGATATATTCTCTGTCTCTGTCTCTGTCTCTGCCCCCTGTATCTCCTGTTCTTCTCTCTCCCTCTCTCCCCTTCCAGGCCTCCATGTGGTGAGCAACTTTGTCAGAACCACACATTTGCACACCACTGTTCTCTCTCAGCACGGGCCCAGAAACAATACAATGGAGCCAGCAACTATGGTTTACAACTTCTGAACCCATAAACAAAATATAACTTTCCTCCTTTAAGTTATTTTCCTCAAATGTTTTGTCACAATGATTAAAAGTTAACACATATGACATCTTCATAAGATGAATTTTTACATAAATATTAAAAGAAATAAAATAGTTATGCCAACATGACTAGCACTGCAAAACATAATTTTGAGTGAAAATCTCAAGTTGCCAAACCACAGAAATAGTAATGTAGTATTTATTATTATACACAAAATTTACAACTGAATTGTTATGGATAATAATTTTCTTGAGTTAGGATACCTATAATTGTATATGTATGTAAAGTATAAAAAGACTTTGTACATATCAAATTCACAACAGAGATTTCTTTGGAGGAGGTTAGTAAGACATACTGAAGTATGAAGACTTCAGGATTTTTAAAAAATTTTTTTAACAAAAAAGGCATTATAGTTTCCAAATATACATTCAAGTGAAAAGACAAATAGTCACAGAATAATAAAATTCCTAATACATTTTAATTATGTCCCTATTTCTTTCTTTTTTTCCAATGTCCCTATTTCTGTCAGTATTATAATTCTCCAGATTTATGCTCAAAAATTTTAGAATGATTTTTTAAATGTTATTCTGTTTTCTTACCTATGTAAGTCTTTCATCTAGGTATGTTACTCCTTATAAGAATGCCTCAGGAACATTTTCTTATATTTGTTATAATTCTATTCCATGTCACAAATTTGTCTCCTGAATTGGTCAGGTTCCTTGGGCAGATGATGCACTTAAGTGATACAACTGAAGAAGTTATATCACTAGGGACTCATTTACCACTAGTGCATATTGGTCATATAAACTAATGAACTTCATTTTGGCAGATTCGTATGCATGCATACATTGACATAACACACTTTAATGATTTTCAGGTCCCCAGTCCCCTTTGTTATGATACGTATTAAGAATGCCCCTTAAAGGCCCCAGGTACTCATAGGATGACTTCGGGAAGGGGACTGACCCAAGGGGTCACTAAATCTGTCTTGGTGTTGGAAAGTGGATGGTCTGGTTGGGGGAGGTTAGGCAGATTTATATGGAAAACAGAGGCAAAAATCCATTTTAAATATCCTTCCCTTCTCTGTCTGCTTCCTGAGCACCCTGGTGTGAAGAGTTTTCTTATACACAATAGCCTTCTGTCATGCTGTGCCTAACCTGGAACTGGTCAGCAATAAACTGTAACCATGTACTGGGGATTTAGCTCAGCGGCATAAGTGCTTGCCTTGCAAGCACGCAGTCTGAGTTCGATCCCCGGTACCAAAAAAAAAAGGTAATAATAAATAAATAAATAAATAAACTGTAACCATGAGTCAAAAGAAACTGCTCCACTTGTCTCAGCAATGAAAAAACTCAGTAAAACAGATTTTGGTATGAGATAAGTGGGGTCTTTGCTGTGCTCCACCTATGTGGTTCAAAAGCCTTTGGAACTGGTTTAGGGGCGAAGTTTGAAAAGTTTTGGCAGATGGCAGCTATGGAAGCCCTAGAATGCTGTGAGTTTAGCTTGATAGGAGATTCTAGCTGAAGCTCAGAGACAAGAATGCTTTACAAATTCAGACAGTAAAGGCCAGGCTCAGAAGGTTTCAGCTGGTGATAAGCATTCTATTTACTGGCAGTTGGGTAGGGATCCATGTGTGATACATTTTAGCAGAAAGTTTGTCTATGTTTTCCTTTGTGGGACTAAAAGCTTACTATAAAAATTTTTAGTTTTTCCAGGAGGGAAATGCCTGTAAATTTGGAGCATAGGAGAACTTGGTTATTGAATAAATTAGTATAAAAAAAAAGCTAGATACTTGACATGAGGAAAGAAAGAATGATACCTTGAGGGCATCTCCGGAGTTAGAAAGTCTGTACCTTTTTCAGGTTCAAGGGTCCAAAATTGAGACTTTGCTTTGAAAGGAGGGCCCATGGGTCTCCAGAAGGGCTATCTATGAAATTAAATAATTTACTGATGAATTCAGCAGCTGAGTGTGCTATGGGAAGATGGGGCCTGGCCAGAAGAGACGGGTCACTTGCTGAGGGTATAACTGTCTCCTTTTCATCTTTCTTTTCTTTCTACTTTCTAACCACCATGTACCCATGGTGGGTATAAGCAGCTTTCCTCTTCCCAGCCCTTCCACCATTTCATTCTGTGAGTATGGACTGAAATTTCTGAAACTATAGCCAAAACAAACCTTTCCTCCTTAAAATCTTGGGTGTCTAGTATTTTGTCTCAGTGATGAGAAAAGTGACAAAGACACTCCTTTAGACTCTCTCCTAATTTCATATTTATTTTGTTTCAATGCATGTATTTTGATCATATCAACCCTCATATTATTTGTTGTTATACCCCACTCCCAATTATTCCCTTATGCTTGTCTAATAATAGTCTTCTTCTAATTTTTATTATCTTTTTCACATTCCACATATTAGGGAAAAAGCAACATACTAGTATAAATCTAGTATATTTCACTCAACATGATTATCTCCATATCTATCCATTTTCTTGTGAATGTCAAAATTTCATTGTTATGACTGAATGAAACTTCACTGTAAGTATACTGTATATTCTCTATCCATTTGTCTTTTGATGAGCACCAAGGCTAGTTCTGCATCTTGGCCATTGTAAACTGTGCTATTGTATGCAGCATCCCTACAGTATGCTGACTTTATTTCCTTCTGGGATACATCAAGGATTAGTATAGCTGGATCAGATGATAACTCTGTTTTTAGGGGATTTTGTGGAAAACTCCTTACTGATTTCCATAGTGGTTCTATTAATTTACATTCCTACTAGTTGTATGCAAGGGTTCCTTTTTCGTTGTATCCTTCCTAGAATTTATGATTTTTTGGTATTCTTTTTTTTGAGGCATTTTTAAAATTTTTATTTAAAGAGAAAACAAAGCAAAACAGAAAAAATGGGTAGCAACAATACAAAATTCAAAACAAAAAAATAACCACTAAGAAATCATTGGTTGACAAATTACATACTGTCATCTTAGAAATAGTTGTTCAAGTTGCAAAATTAAAGCATACAAAGTGGACATTTAAACAATGAGACTGTGAACAGTTCTGCTCAATGATCCAACAAAAACTTAGTAATATGATTATCAGTCCTACAAACTTAAACATACATGCAGTTATAACCTTTAGAGCACTTTCTTTTCCTCTCTTTTATATAGTAGCAATTACACATTTTGGGTTTTACTACTCCTACAGTTCTTTTTTTTAAACTTTTTTTTATTTAAAGAGAAAAAAATACAAAAAAGGTTGATATAATACAGAATTTCAAAAAAAAAGGATAAACAGTAAGAGATCACTGGTTGATAAATTACATATTGCCCTTTTAGAAATAGTTGTTCAAGTTATAAAATTAGAGCATAAATGCAGACATTCAAGCAGTGAAACTGCAAACATATCTGTTCAACAATCCAACAAGAACTTAGAAGTATGGTTATCAATCCTATACACTTAAATATTCATGCAGTTATATCTTTTATAGCACTTCCTATTTCCTCTCTTTTTTACAATAGCAATTATGCATTTTTAAAAAATTTTATTTAAAGAGAAAAAAAAGCAAAATAAAAAGGGCAGCAACAATACAGAATTCTAAAAGAAAAAAGAAAAAAAGAGAAAAAAGCACTAAGAAATCACTAGTTGATAAATTACATATTGTCATCCAGGATGTAGTTGTTCAAGTTACAAAGTTAAAGAGTACATAGTAAACATTCAAGCAGTCAGACTACAAACAGTTCTGTTCAAAGATCCAACAAAGATTCAGCAATATGGTCATCTATTTTACACACACATACATGCAGTTATATCCCTTATAGCCCTTTCTTTTCCTCTCTTTTTTACAATACCAATTACACACTTTGGGTTTTATTACTCTTACAGTTCTTATCACTTTTTACACTAGAGAAACAATGTGATATTTATAAATATGATTCTTATTTATTTCACTAATGAAGATAATCTCAAGTTGTCTCCATTTACCTATGAAGGCCTCAAGATCATCTTTTTTTATAGCTGAGTAATATTCCATTGTGTAAAAATACCACATCTTTTTCATCCACTCTGCTGTAGCTGGGCATCTTGGTTGTTTCCAAGATTAAGCTATTACAAATTGTGCGGCTATGAACATGGGTGCACATAAATCACTGTGATATAAACTTTTCATTTCTTTTTGGAAAGTACCCAGCAGGGGAATAGCTGGATTGAATGGGGCTTCCAATCCCAGTCTTCTGAGAATTCTCCTATGGATTTCCATAGTGGTTGCACCAGTCTACATTCCCACCAATAGGGGAGCAATGTTCATTTTTCCTCGCAGCCTCGCCAACATTTGTCATCAGTTGAAGGTTGGGTCTTTCTCTGTTTTTGTATGAGAGTAATACTTGCCTCCAGGAATGCTTTAGGGAGGATTATTTTCTTTTCAATTTCATTGAAGAGTTTAAGAAGTATTGGCATCAAATCTTCTCTAAATTTCTTGTAGAAATCGGCTGTAAGTCCATGAGGACCTGGGCTTTCCTTGTTGGTAAGTTTTTAATTATATTTTCAATTTCAATAACTGATATTGGGTTATTGAAAATTTCTATATCTTCATGGTTGAGCTTTAGCAGTTCATATGTTTCTACAAGTCTGTCCATTTCCTCCATGTTTTCCACTCAATGTGAGTAGAGATTTTCAAAGTAGGTATTCACAGTCTTTTGAATTTCCATGAGATCTGTAGTAATTTCCTTCTTTTGAGTCCTTATTGCGTGAATTTGGGTTTTTTCTTTCTTTCTCTTGACCAGGTTAGCTAGGAGTTAGTCATTTTTGTTTATTCTGTCAAAAAACCAGCTTTTTTATTCATTAATTCTTTTTATTTATTTTTTTTAGTTTCAATTGCATTAGTTTCTGCTCTGATCTTCACAATTTCCTGTCTTCTATGAACTTTGGGTTTAATTTGCTCTTCTTTTTCTAGAATCTTGAAATGAAGCATTAGGTTGTTTATTTGTGCTCATTCTGTTTTCTTGATATGACAATTTATTGCTATATAGTTTCCTCTTAAGACTGCTTTCATTGCACACCCACAAAATATGATATGTTATTTCCTCATTTTCACTGAATTGTAGGTATTGCTTTATTTCTTCTTTAATTTCATATGTAACACACTGGTTGTTCATAAGATTGTTGTTTAATTTCCATATATATATGCAGGTTTTACAATTTTTTGCCATTAATTTCAATTTCAGTGTGCTATGGTCAGATATTGTACATGGAATAATTTCAAAAGCTTTGCATTTACTTAAGAATGTTTTATGGGATAATATATGGTCTATTTTGGAGAATATCCCATGCACAGCTGAGAAGAATGTGTATTTTGATGTGGTTGGGTGGAATTCTCTGTAATCATTTATTACATTTGTTCACAGGTATGAGCCAGTTCTATTATTTGCTTGCTGACTTTTTGTCTAGTTCATCTATCTCTTTGTGATAGTGAGATATTAAGGTCCCCTGTTATAATTGTGTTCTTGTGTATTTGGTTTTTCATGTACATTAGTATTTGTATTGTATAGTTGGGTGCTCCTATATTTGGTTCATATATATTTATATTGTTAGTTCTTCCTCTTGAATTTCTCCATTAACAAGTATGTAGTGACCTTCTTGATCTCTTTTAATCATTTTAGGTTTGAAGTTCACTTTGTCTGCAAACAGAATAGTTACCCCTGCTTTTTTCTGGGTTCCTGTTGCACAGAATACTATTTTCTGTCCTTTGACTTTTAATCTATGAGTGTCTTTTTGGGTCAGATGTGTTACTTTTGTACAGCATATTGTGGGATCATGTTTCTTGATCCATTCTGTCAGCCTATTTCTTTTGATAGGTGAATTGAGGCCATTTACATTTATGGATATAACTGATATGTACTGGATTGACTTTGCCATGTTATGTTCTACTTGTTTACTTTCTACTTTTCCCCTTATTTAATTGCTTATCCTACTTGGTGGTTTCTTTCTGTTGTTGTTTTGGGGATTGTGGTCATTTTTATCTCTGTGTAGTATGTCTTTCAGTACTCTTTCTAGGGTTGGTTTGGTGAATGTGAATTTCTTCAGTTGTTCTTTGTCATGGAAGTATCTTGTATCTCCATTAAACTTGAATGAAAGTTTTGCTGGGTAGAGCAGTCTTGTTTGAAAGTTGTTTTCTTTCAGGGCTTGAAATACCTCACTCCATCTCTTCTTCACTTGTGGGTTTGTGCTTAAAAAGTCTGCTGTGATTCTAATGGGCTTTCCTTTGTAGGTGTGTTGTGTCTTTTCTCTAACAGCTTTTAGTGTTCTGTTTTTATGCTGCATGTCTGACATCTTAATTATTATGTGTCTGGGTGTGGATTTATGTTGATTGTGACTGTTTGGTGTTCTATATGCCTCATTTATCTGCATATCAAATTCTTTCCCCATGTTTGGAAACTATTACTTCTGTGAGTATTTTAGCTACATCATTTGCTTTGACTCCTTCCTCTTCACTTATGCCTATTAATCTTTTTTTAAAATTTTTATTTAAAGAGAGAAAAAAGCATGTAAAGGGTAGAGATAATACAGATTTCAGAAAAAGATAAACAATAAGAAATCACTAGTTGATAAATTACATATTGTCCTCTTAGAATTAGTTGTTCAAGTTACAAAATTAAAGCATACAAAGTAGATCGTCAAACAGTGAGAGTGTAAATGGCTATGCATACATGAGTCTCTACATGTATTTTTATCCTTTCTGTATTAGAGGGAAAAACAAAACTTAGTAAGACAAAACAAAACAAATTCCTATAAAAAATGAAACCAAAAAGTCGTTTAAAACCACAGTACAAGATGATCTACAATAATTGCTGTATTGGTTCTTATTATCTTCAATAGAATTGCCTATATCATCAGGCATAAATGAATATAGCAGTATAATTGAATATAGCAGTACATAACAATATTAGTAAAAAATAAAACATTGTAGACAATATAAAACTTCAAAGGTAGGTAATAGTCAAACCAGAGTGGATATTCTAGTGAATCTTGTCATCTTAAGTGCAGTCTCCTATACTCTCAGACTTGATACTATCAATCACAACAGCTTTGAATAAGATCTATCAATACAAAACAGTGATCTAACAAACCAGATTTGATTATAATCAGTTATGGTAAAAGTGTAGGTTTTATAGAGCTTTAGATTGACTTAATAGAAAATTAAGGATGATTACCATACCATCCTGTTATTTTGGGGGTTACTGTTTGTACCCTCAAATCTAGTACAGGTAGAATGACTGGAACAGAATATAATACATCTAAGCAGAGTAGTGTGAGTAATGTGGGTTTTTAAATCCTGGTGCACTATTAACAATATAGTGTATCAAGGCCATCTATGTTAGAGATTCTAGCCAACCTTCTCTGCCTCATTTCTGCTATGCTATTTTTCTGCCTTTGTCTAGTTTTCTTCTTCATTCTACTGCCTGCCCCACTCATTGAGGCCTTTCTGCCACTGTTCCTAAAATCCCGGTATTTTTTTTCTCTCTCTCTAGAGTGTCCTTCAGTATTCTCCATAGGGTTAGATTGGTGGTCACAAACTTGCCCAGTTCCTCTTTGTCATGGAAGCATCTTGTTTCTCCATCAGTTTCTAGTGACAGTTTTTCAGGGTACATCAATCTGGGCTGGAGGTTATTTTCTTTCAGGGCTTGGAATATTTCACTCCAAGCTCTTCTTGATCTGATGGTCTGTGTGGAGAAGTCAGCCGTGATCCTGATGGGCTTACCTTTATAGGTAATGTTTCTTTTCTCTGATGGCTTTTAATATTCTGTTTTTATATTGAATTTCTGGTATCTTGATTATTATATGTCTGGGTGTAGATCTGCTTTTGTTGTAGGTGGCTGGGGTTCTGTATGCCTCGCATAACTGAATGTCATTTTCTTTTTCCATGCTTGGGAAGTTTTCCTTAATTATTTCCATAAATAGCCTTTGTAATTCACCTGTATGCATTCCTGCTTCTTCGTTCACATTTCTTATTCTTAAATTGTAGATTCTCTTGTCATCTTCTAGCCTTTGTATTATTACTGCCTGTTTCCTTGTTATTTTTAAGAGATCTTTCCTTTCATGATCACACATTGCAAACTTGTCTTCTAGTTTTGATAGTCTATCCTTAGTTTCTTTTAAGGCATTTTGCCAGCTTTAAATGGAGTTTTTAATTTCCTAGTAGTCTCTTTGAATCTGCTTCATGTATTCTATATTTTCTTTATATTCTTTATCAAATGTTTCTCTCCTTTTTTTGTGTTCCTCCCTTCTACCATCTGTATCTTCCTGAGAGATGCTCTCTGAGAGCATTTCTTTTATTACTCTACTCATATCTTGCTTTACCTGATTTAATATTTCAGTTTTGAACTGGTCTACAAGGTCCTGAAGATATCTTTTACTGTCCATTGAAGCAATGCCTGCTGTTGCGTGTTTGCTGCCCTCAGTCTCCTTTGTTTTTCCCTCTCCTGGATCAGGGCTCTCAGGGTTCTGGGCTGGGTGCCTCTTCCTGCCTCTCTCTCCTGTCATGGTCCAGGCTTCCTCCACACAGGTCACATTGCAGGTCCCAGCCCCCTTTCCTGTTGTCCACGCCTCCTCCGAAGCATCCTTGTGAGGTTCCTCCCCACTTCCTGACTGCTCTTATCACTGAGGTGCAAACAGTGGCTGCCAAAACCTGCCCCTCCCCACCAGGCCAATCAAACTGCAGAGGCCTTCCCCTTGTTAGTGCTTACTAGGAACAGGGAATTAATTTGGGACAGCTCATTGGGTCCCAGCCAGGGGCATGGCCCTATCCAAGCTAATCCCATGAATCTGCTTTGGGGAGGGAGGAACCAACTGATGTCACTGTTGCTCCCAGTTCAGGCTCCTCCTGCCAGATTCCAACATGTCACCCATTTGATCATGCACTTCCCATGGGGGGGGGGTGTCCCAATCCCAGCGCTGACTGTGGATTAATGAAAGTCCCCCTGCTGCCTCCACTCTCCATCAGGCTCACCAACCCCCAACTTCAGCGCTGCTCTGCTTCCCGTGAGTCATGGTGGGAATGAGTTTGGGTGGCTCTGCTGGCCGTGGCAGATTCAGGCTGGTGCAAATTCAGTCTGCTGCGAAACTGGTGGGTAGCAGCGAAAACACTCTGTCCAGCTGTTCCAGTTGTAGTCCCAATGTATTTGATGAGCTTTTCTATGTTTTAATTTCTTCCTGTGTCAAGAGGATCCATCTCCCTCTGTCTGGATCTCTCCAGGGTGTTTTATTCTGGCATATGAGTTGTTTCTCCCGGGAGGCTCTGTTTTTTGGTTGCTCACTGATTGGCCATCTTGTCTTCCTCTCTGCCTATTAATCTTATATTGTTGTTTTTGGCATCATCTTGAAGCTGTTGGATTGTCACTTCATGCTGCTTTTTTTTAAAAAAAAAAATTTCTATCCTTTCATGATCACTAATTGCAATCCTGTCCTCAAGGTCCCAAATCCTATCCTCAGCTTCATTTAAGCATTTTTGCAAGCTTTGAATAGAATTTCTTATTTCTTGGATATCTCTTACAGCTTATTTCATGAATTCTCCATTGTTCATTGTTCATTCAAGCTTTCAATCAGTTTCCCATGCTCCTGTAGTTTTTTCTTGATTTCTTCTTTAGCTGCTCTCAGCAACTACTTTATTAAGGTTGTTATTTCTGTCTTTACATGGGAGAATACTTCTAATTTCATTTCCTCTATAGCTTCATGGAGTTTATTTTTTTTTGGCTCACTATCTTTTCAGAGTTTTCCAGTGTGTTACTTTTGGGCTCCTCTATTTCAGTGTCTGCTGCACCTGCTTCTGGTGGACTAGATGTTTGAGACTGCATTTCCTTTATCACTTTGTCATTTTCACTCTCCCTGATGTGTGTAGGAGGTGGTTACCCACACTCTTTTCAGACTCACCAAGGTCTTATGGTTAGTTGGAGGGGGCTTTACTACTGGCCCTATTTATCCACTGTACACCTCTATTTTAGGGTCATACTCACCACACTGGCACAGTTAATCCACTCTAATGCAAGGTTTGCTACCTGGGAGCTAAATTCCAAGTGTTTTCTGTGTGCTGGGATTCCACCAGAGTGCGTGGTCAGGGCCTGAGGCTAGAATCTGGGTCCCACTGGCTGCTTGGCATTCGCTGGGCATGGCCCAGTTAGGCCCCCATCCCTGTGTGTGGCCCGGGGTGGTCTGGGATGCTGCATGTGGTCTTACTGCCTGGGAGCCGGCTCAAAGTCCCTTTCTATGGGCTGGGATTCCACCCGAGTGCATAGTGAGGGCACAAAGCTGGAATTTGGGTCCCAGTGGCTTCTTGGTGGTTGCTGGGTATGACCTGGTTAGGTCCCTGTCCCTGTCTGTGCCTCAGGGTGGTCTGGAATGCAGCAGGTGGTCTTACCACCTAGGAGCAGGCTCAAAGTCCCTTTCTGTGTGCTGGGATTCTGCCGGAGGGTGTGGTGAGGGCCTTTTTTTGGTATTCTTTATCATGGTCTTTCTGAATAGAGTGAGATGGTCTCTAATATAGTTTTGATTTACATTTTTCTGCTAGTTAAATGTATTAAGTATTTTTAATATACTTATTGGTCAATTGTACTTCTTTTCAGAAATGCTCAATTCATTTGCCTGTTTATTGACTGGGCTATTTCTTTATTTGGTGTTTGTTGCAGTCTATATCCATGGTACAGCACCAGAGGGTGAAAAATTACTCAAATATTACTTTGGAGTCAATGTCCAGTCCATACTCCAAGAGGACCATGAGGGACTTCTATGAACTGACACCCCTGAACATTAGAAAGTCTCAAACGACAGCCCCAAACTCAGTGGATTTTTATTGACAGAACCAGGAAACAAGGATCAAAGAAAAAAGACTGTCATCTGGGTGAGTTCTTACAGGGAACAGAGGAAGGACAAAGGAAGGTTGGTGTGACTGTTAAATGACTGATTTGGGGACTAATATAAATGATGAAGGAGTATGGGGAGACAAAGGCCAGGGCATTCACTCCTTAAAGTGATGGTTTTGATCCAACAGTTGACTTGTGGCCCAGTAAAGCTGTCTTTTAATCTCTAGCCACGCATTCTGGGATGTTTTGGGTTTGTGTCTCCAAAGTCCCTTAGCTTTGCTTATCCATCTCTTATATACCTGTGGCCAAAGCCCCATCAGTGTTTAGCTTTTGTTTTTTTTAAATTCTAGATATTAATCTTTTGTCAGAAAAAGAGCTGGCAAAAATTTTCTTTGAATTGTAGGTTGTGTCTTTATTCTGTTGTTTCCCTTACTGTACAGAACTTTTTAATTTGATATAGTCTGCCTTTTTTTTTTGCTATGATTTCCCATGCTATTCATGTCATATTCAGGAAGTCTTTGCCTGTACCTATCACTTCAATATTTCTCCTATGTTTTCTCTTAGAAGTTTCAAAATTTTAGATCTTATACCTTAGTCTTTAATCCATATTGAATTGGATTTGTATTGGTGAGAGACAGGGATCTAATTTCAACTTTCTGCATGTGGCTATTTAGTTTTCTCTGCACCATTTGTTAAATACATTCTCTTCAACATATAGTTTTGACTTTTCTCTTGAATCCTAAGTTATGTGGGTTTGTATCTTCTATTATGTTTCATTTGTCTATAAGTCTATTTTTATGCCAGTACTATGCTGTTTTTGTTATGTCTTTGCAGTACAATTTGAAATTGTATATTGTGCTATCTTCAGCCTTGCTGTTTCAATTTAGGATCACATTGGCTATTCTGGATCTTTTGTATTTTTATATGAATTTTAGGATTTTTTTCCTAGTCCTCTGAGGAATATCATTTGTTTTGATGAGAGTTGCATTTAATCTGTAGAATGTTGTTTTGATATTATCACATTTCACCAATATTAATTCTTCTAGTACATGGAAATGGGAAATCTTTCCATCTTCTGGTGTTTTCTTTAATTTCTTTCATTAATGTTCTGGAATTTTCATTGTAGTTGTCCTCCATCTCCTTGGTTGGCTTTATCCTAGTATGTTTTTTAATGTATTTTGTACAGAATTATTTTGTGACATTCTTTCTCAGCTAATCTTTTACTGGGGTATAGAAAGTTATTAATTTTTTAATGTTGGTTTTATATCCCACTTCTTTGGTGAATTTATTTTTCAGCTCTGAATGTCTTTTGGTGGAGTCTGTAGGGTCTTCTGAGTATAGGATAATATCATATAGAAGGGATAATTTGACTTCTTCTTTTTTAATTTTTATCCCTTTCCTTTCTTTAGCCTAATTACTCTACCTAAAATTTCAAGAGCTGTATTGAATTGGAGTGATGAGAGTGGATATCTTTGTCTTTTTTTCTGAATTTAGAGGAGATGCTTTCAGTTTTTTCCCCATTCAAAATGATTTTGGCAGTGGGTTTGTCATATATGACTTATTTTCTGTTGAAGAATGAGCTTGCTACACCTAGTTTCTTCATGGCTTTTAACATGAAGGGACATTGAGTTTTGGCAATGGTATTTTTTCTTTAATTTCTTTTTCTTTTCATTTCTTTTAAAGAGGGAAAAACAAAACAAAAAAAGAAAAACAGGAAACTAAACAGACAAATATACAATAACAAAAGACCCAAAACCAATAACAAATAGGCTTTCAAGACAAGGTGGTAGGAACTTAATAAAGGTTGTTATTTTGCATAGTTATCTTCAAAAAGAGTTACTCAGATTATCAGATACAGACATGCAAAAATTTATCCTGTAAGTGTTAACTCTTTTGTTCCAAGAACTAATAGAATTACTGGGACAATCATTTTAGCTATCTTGTGTATTTATGTCTTTTTTCTTTTTCCTTCTTTCTTTTCTCCTTTTCCTGTCTGAGTTATTTTTCTCTTTTGAGCAATTTCTTACCCTTTCACAGTATTTATTGAAGATTTTGGATCTTATTTACTCTTTCAGTTTCTTATACTAGGGAGACAATATGGTATTTACATATGTGAATTTGATTTATTTCACTTATTAGAATGGTCTCTAGTTGCATCCATTTATCTATAAAAGCCTGAATGTGATCCTTCTTTATAGCTGAGTAGTACCCCCCCACTGAATAAAAGTATCACACCTTTTTTTATCCATCCCTCAATTGATGGGAATTTGGGTTGTTTCCAAGATTTGACTATTAAAAATTGTGCTTTTATAAACATGAGTGCACAAATAGCACTGTGTTATTTTCAGTTCTTTTGGGAATATTCCCAAAAGTGAAATATCTGGGTCAAATGGGAACTCCAATCCTAGTTTTTTGAGGAACATACAGACTGATTTCCACAGTGGTTGCACCAGTCTACACTGCCATGAATAGTGCAGAAGTGTTTCTTTATTTCACAGCCTCTCCAGAATTTGGCGATGTTTTTTCTGCACTGACTGAAATGATCATATGATTTTATTCTTGATTCATTTATGTGATGTATTATATTACATGATTTGCATGTAATGGACTATCTTTATAGCACTGAAATAAAGCCAATATAATCATGGTGTATGGCTTTTTAAAATGTGATGCTGAACTTGGTTTTCAACTATTTTACTGAGGAACTTTTCATCTATGTTTATCAAATATATTGATCATGGTCTTTGTGTCTTTATCCAGTTTTGGTATCATGATAATGCTGGCCTCATAGAATGAGTTTGGAAGCATTCTTTCCCTTTCTGTTTCCTCAAATAGTCTGAGGTGTATTAGTGTTATTTATTCCCTAAAGGTCTGATAAATTTCAGCAGTGAACTCATCTGGTCCTGGACTTTTCTTTGTTGGGGGACTTTCCATTACTCTTTCAATCTCATTACTAGTTATTTATCTGTGTAGATGTTGTTTCAATATTCTCTTAGTTTAGCTGTTATAGATCATATATGTCTAGAAATTTATCCATTTCTTCTAAATTCTCCAATTTATTAGAATATAGATTTTCAAAATAATCCCTAATGATCCTCTGAGTTTCAGTATTGTTTGTTTAATATCTCCCTTTTGATCTCTAATTATATTGATTTGGCTTTTCTATCTTTTTCTAGTTGTTAGTTCAGCTAGGCATTTATCAATCTTGTTTATCTTTTCAGAGAAACAACTCTGTTCTCTTGATCTGTGTATTGATCTTTTAACTGCTAGTTCATTAAATTCATTGCTGATCTTTATTATTTCCTTCTGTTGTATTTAGTTATGTTTTCCCTAAGACTTTGACATGCATCATTAGGTTATTTATTTGAGATATGTACTTTTTAAAGTAGGCATTAAACTCTATAAACTTTTCTCTTAGAACTACTTTTTTGTATCCCAGAGATTATGGTGTATTGCATTTCAGATTCATTTTATTTTAGGAAATTTTGAATTTCTTTCCTGATTTCTTTATGACCCACTAAAATTCTAATTTTCATGTGTTTGTATAGTTTTGTGGATTCTCTTGCTGTTGATTTTGAGTTTCATTCCATTATGATCTGAAAGGACACAAGAAATGATTTCATATTTTTTTATTTGTTGGATGGTTTCATGATCTAAAATAGTATCTGTTTTGGGAAGTGTTTCTGAACTGCTGAGAAAAGTATTTTGTGATTGGTGAGTGGAATGTTCTGTAGATATCTGTTAGGTTCATTTGATCTATAGTGTAACTCTCACGATTCTTGATTTTTTTTTGTCTGAATGATCTATCTGTTGGTGACAGTGGTATATTGAACAACACATTATTTTTGTAATCAGACTTATGCATCTTTTTATGTTAAGTAATGTTTATTTTATGAAATTGGGCACATCATGTTTGCTACATATACATTTATAATTGTTATTTCACCTTGGTGGATTGTTTTATTTACTAACATATAATGCCTTCTTTGTCTCATCTCACTAATTTGGTATTGGTCTGGTTTGTCTCATATAAATATAGCTTCTTCTATTGCTTTTGGGTTTGGTTTGCATGGAATATTTTTTCCATCCTTTCACTTCCCTATTGAGCTGTGTTTTTTTGTAAGATTTTGATTTTGTCTTTTAATCTAATCTTCCAGTCTATGTTTTTTAACTGGAGAACTAAGACCATTTAAATTCTGAGTAATTGTAGAATAGTATATACTACTTCTTGTCATTTTATTGCTACTCCTAATGTTTGATTCTTTTTAATTATCATACTCTTCCTTTTTTTCTGTGTAGTATTCCTTTAAACTTGCTTAGTGGTTATGACTTTATTTTATTCTTATAAGTTATTCTGTTCTCCTTCAGTTTTGAAGGACAGCTTTCCTGGACATAGTAATGTAAATTGGCAGTTATTTTCTTTCAGAGCTGAGAAATATTGATTTATGTCCTTTTGGCCATTAGGGTTTCTGAAGAGAAGTCTGAAGATATAGTGATAGGGTTGCCTCTGTAAGTGTCTTGGCACTGTTCAATATTCTTTCCTTGTTCTTTACTCTTGCAATTTTAATTATAATGTCACATGGGAAGGTTTTTGCTGATAGTGCCTATTTGGGGTTCTGAGTGACTTTTATACCTGTATGTTTATATATCTCCTAAAATTTTGAAAGTTTTATGATACTATTTCAGTACAAAGCTTTTCTATGTCATTAGCCTAAACCATGGTGTCCTCTTCTACATTAAAAGTTTGTAAAACTTTATTTTTTAACTAGACTGAAGAGTTGCTCAACATCCACTAAAAATCAATAAAAAACAACATATATCACCATAAACAATATAGTTCAGCAATTATAGACTAAAAAGATAACAATTCATGAATTTTAATAGTTATAATTAAAAATAGAATGGATGGGGAAAGGAAAGATGGAAAGAAAATTTTAAAAAACAGGATATAAGAAAAAAGAGAGAAAAGTGAGATAATTGAATTAAAGAATAAAAAGAAAATAGGTAAAGAAACAGAAATACAATAAAACAAGCAAACAAGAAAAAAGAACAAAGAATAAAATAAAAAATAGAAACAAAACACTTAAGCAAGCAAAAAAAGAAAAAGAGAAATGAATATACAATGTTCCTCTATATCAAGGTGTTTGAGTGGGTAGTTTCTTTCCAAGATCTGTAGCATTGTAGAACTGTAGTCCATCAAATATGGATGAAGGATAGTGAAACACAACTATATTTTTATGTTCACTTAACTTTTGTTGTGTACGTGCTAAGTTTTGCCCTGTTTGTTTCACTGGCTGGTCAATAATATCTTGTCCATCTCAGCACTGTATTCACTTCAGAGGCTTTAGTCTTTATTTCATTCTATGAACTTTTGAGCCACTGCTCTACTCAGTTAGCTTTGTAGCGTATGGGTTGTGAGGTGCCCTCCTTGTGCCAGAGGCCTCTCTTTCCAAATGTCCAGATAATGTGGCAAACATTGAAGTAGATCACACTGGCTAGTAGAGAAAGCAAAGAGACCACTGAGAAATGTGCTAGAAAGAGGCAGTGAGGTACTAGGCAATCTCTTGGGTTTAATCTGAGTGTTACCAGACTTAGTCCCTTAGAAAACCACACAGAACACACCTGATTACTCATATCAGAGGGCAGTACTAGCAACCACAGTGTCCTGTACTGTCTGAGTCTCTTCAGCTTAAACTTCTCCAATTGTCTGTGGTAATGGTACCCCTCTCCATAAGTGGCTCTTGTGAGCATCTCCCACCCAATCAGTGCAGAGGAAACCTTGAAGCATAGTTGGTCTGTGGCCTCTGATTCACTGTATAGTTCAATCTTAAACAATAAACCCTTTCTCAAAATGGCTCCTGATTGACCACTCATAAATATGGTAGGTGCTGCCATGAATTTCTTCTCTCAAGCTAGCTTTCTACCCAGGAGTCACTTTCAGAGTAAAACCCTACATTTGCAACTTACAACTGTGTGTTTTTTAGGGGCTTGAACTGCTGGTCTATTGTCACTGGAGGAGCTGACTGTTTCTGGGCTTGTGGGGTCAAGTTCTCCTACCCATATTAGGAGCTTTTCATATAAGGTTAGCATTTCATAATGGTTTATTTTTTCCCTGTTTTGTCTTCTGTTTTGCCATGATATTTTGCTTTTTTTAGGGGTGAGGGTGGGGGACATTTCTTGATTTTCAGAATTCTTTGCCTCTCTTTGTTAAGAATTTATTTCTAGGTTTCTCAATTCAAGGCTCAGAAGAAGCTGTAATTTGTTGCCTACTTCTACTTTGCTATCTTGAGGACTCTGTAAAAGGGCTTTTCTTAAGAAAAAGTACCCATTACATTATTATAGACTACAGTCACCATGCTGTGCAACAGATCTCAAAAACTTACTCCACATATCTTGTAACTGAAACTTTGTACCCGCTGATCTGTACTTCTCATTTTTCTCCCCTCTCATTCCCCAGCTCTGTTAACCACCATTCTACTTTTTGCTTTTATAGAGCTTGACTTTTTACATTTTACACATAAGTGAGATCACATAATATTTGTCTTTCTGTGTCTGGTTTCTTTTACTTGGCATAGTGTCTTCCAGGTTCATCCATGTTGTCACAAGTAACACGATATTCTTTATATTTTAAAAGGTGAAAATATTCAGTTGCATGTATGAACCATATTTTGTTTATCCATTTATCCATTAATAGATTCTTATGTTATTTTCACATCTTGGCTATTGTGAATAGTTCTGCAATGAAAATAGGAATTTAAGTATCTCCTCCACATACTGGCTTCAAATCCTTTGGATATATACAGAGAAGTGAGTTTACTGGGTCATACAGTATAAAGGGACTTTTTGTTGATACTTAAACATGGAAAAAGCAGCAAAGGGATGGAAGAGAAAAAAGGGAAGGAGAAGGGGAAAAATGGGAGAAGAGAGGAGAGTGAGGGAGAGAGAGAAGAGAATAGAAGAAAATATTCTCAGATTCTCTACCATGATCTTCTCCCAGAATAGAGGACATTAGCCTACAGGGAGGGTCTCTGGATAATACAAGTTCTGGCTTCTAGTGGAGTTCATTGACTCAACTAGATAATCTCAATGGGAAACCCAAAGTAAGTAATTGATGCAGAGGCACTGAGCAGGATGAAGAGTGGAGAATAGATCTGGAGGGCTCAGGGAAGATCCAACAGCTATATTTTCATGTCTTGGCTTTGGAAAGTGTCAGTGTAGAATATACTGACTAAATCTTAATTTAACAAAGTGAATTTTTCTGTCAAGTAAATTCTTTTATCACTAGAATAAAAATTTTTGAGGAAATTAAAAGATCTGTTTCTGTTATTCAAGATTTTCCAACCATCAGTCATGATTCTTGAATCATCTCTTTACATTTATGTGATTTAGAGGTATTTAGCATGTCTTCCCAGTATTATTATTGTATAGAATAGATAATTATACAGTCTCTCTAAGGATTAGATTAAGTCATTCATTTTCAGCCTTTAATGTAGTCTGACACCTTAGAAGTGAACCCTTTAAATATTATAGTTTATTCTCTACTGTGATAAAATTATTCTCTAACCCAAGAAAGTCAAGCTGCAGTTACTATGCTATTCAAATCATAATTCACTAATTATAATAGCAAATACAAAAAGTGAGGTAGAGTGTTAAGGAGCATCTATAGACTTGCCAGGCTCTTTCCTTTTTGTTTGTATAGTTCTCTAGTTATTTTCAAATTCCAGAAAAATTACCATCTTTTGATAAAGTCTTTTTTGAGTTACACTGACCTTTGTCTTCCTTCTAGTGCTTAATATCTAGATGAGATTATAATATTTAAACTTACTGCTCTTGTTACTGGATTTCGGGGTGCTGGAGGTTGTTTCTAGGTTCTTTCTGCCCTGAGCAAAGAATTAGTCAAGACAAGTGCAAACAAAGTTTTATTAAAGATAGTAAAAGAAACTGGCTTTTCCAACCAAGTTTTGGCCAAGCAAAATTAGGAAAAGAAATGTATTCTATAGTGTAATGGCGGGCCACTATGCAAGAGTGAACACAGTGGCAAAAACTCAATGATGACTCTCTTGTTTTGTATCACCCAGTCTTCAGGCTGACATCAGGTCTGGGCCATTCTGTCAAAGACCTGCTTGAATTCTCATGACAGATCCATGCTTTGGGAATAGTTCTGATCATATCTTCTGGGGTTTTGTAAGTCAATTAATAGGTTATGCCTACTTCCACAGGCAGCCTTGGCACACTCTAATCTGTCTTGCTCCCACTTCAATACTGATGTAACTAGCCTCAGTATTCAACAAATACATATAGACTAAAGCTAAAAAGGTAAATAGGCTAAGAAGATATTTTGGCCCTTATGCTTTAATGTCAAGGGCTCAGGACATGAGGGGTCTTCTCTACAAAATCCTACAACTCTGGTAAGTCACCCTACCTTTTGAACAAGGAGATTGATGGAAACCAGAGGACAAAAGTCAATCAGTGTGCATTTTGCTAAAAGGATGGTCATAAAAGGACATATCCTCATGCTTCCAAAGGAAGCCAAGTGTTCTCAAAAAGATCATGACCCTTTCTGGCAGATGACACAACTAGCAGAGAAAAAAGCTGAAACAGCTGAGAGGCTTTGCCCATGTACCCAAAGGTAGTGCCCAATGAGCCTGAACTGACCTTGGAATTATATACATAGAGAACAAAATTACTTTTGATTAGCACATATTTATCACTTTGATAAATATGATAAGCAGAGCAATGATATCCAAAATAGGGGTTGATTCCTACTGAAGGATGTAATCACACTTTTGTGTTAATAGTTACTGACTTGTTTGCTACTGATTGGAAGGCAAGAGCAAATGATGAACACCAAATGATTCCCAGTGGTCCTGGGATAGAAACCTGTGACCTTGGTTGCCTCCAGCGTATATAGGAATATGTACATTAGGGTATCCATGAGTTCAAGGGCAATGGGTTAAAATTATAGATCAACCCACTAGCCTTCCAGTCTTGAGCACTGATTGATAGGATCAGTTTTCCTCTGGTATCATAATCTAGCTACTAACTTTATTCCTCCAATAGGGCTTTAGGATGTAATGTGAAACATTAAATCTCTTACTAACTATACACAAAGAGGATATTTCATGAGTAAATTCAGAAATAAAAAAAATGATGAGAGAAGCCATTCTGCAAAACGGAATGGTGCTAGGTATTCTAGCAGCAGCACAATGTTATGTGTACATTCCTGACAACTCTGCAAATGCATCTTCTACATTACACTATTGGGGCAACTATAATGTATAGCAAAGTTATAGATATTTCATGAGAGCCTTTAGAGGTCTCTGACCAAGCTTCTGCTGAATTTAATTGACCTTGACAGTGTCTAAAGCCCAGCTGCATAGCTCTGATAGACACTGAATCAGAGTAATTGTCTATATCTTCAGGCACCCTGGGCTAGTTAAGAACATTAGCTATTTTCACCCTGTAAGGGTCTCCTCCTCTTGTTTCCAGAATGTTTCTATATTGTGATAGACAATTCCTTTGTTTCAACAAATGTGTTCAAGACTAGCCTGCCTGTCAATATATGACTTAATGCATGTAACCAATTATGTAATATTTTGTCACTTGCTTTGTACCTCCCACTTCTAAATTCTCTATATAAACTAAGCTCTTTGTAAACTCAGGACTGTTGCCTTTGGGAACCATCTCACCACAGTCCACTGGCATAAGGATTAAAAAATCCACTGGCATAAATATTAAATTCTGCCTTCTTATCTCCTCAGTGCAGAGTCTTCCTTTTGGTTCGACTTGGGAATTTTCCACAACACAATCTACATTCACAAATCAAAACAATGCCAGACTCTACAATAAACTTTAACAACTGACTAGCATGCTGGTTCTCTAGAACAACC
Source organism: Hydrochoerus hydrochaeris (assembly GCA_004027455.1). Classification (NCBI taxonomy): domain Eukaryota; kingdom Metazoa; phylum Chordata; class Mammalia; order Rodentia; family Hydrochaeridae; genus Hydrochoerus; species Hydrochoerus hydrochaeris. Next base: position 272,666 of record PVLA01001463.1, on the reverse strand, counting down.
TGATGAAAAAAAAATTTCTCATTTTCTGTCTAGGGTGCTGTACATTGGAATTTTTTCTATTGAATGATTCATTGTTATTGTGAGCTAATATCTCACATGTCCTTGCTGTCTTTGTAGAGCTTAAAGTATTGTTGGGGAGATGGAACACAAAAATAATCATAATTATTCCATGTATCATAGTATATAACACAGAGCATAGTAAGTACTATTAGAAAACCATAGTTTAGTTAAGGACTTTGTATATTTAATCTTCTTTTTCATTTAAGATTAAAAAGACAGAAAAAAAAACAAAAAGCAATACAGACAGACAACAACAAAAAACCAAATACAATAGCAATATAGGTTTACAAAACAAGATGATAGGAATTTGACAATTGTTGTAATATTGCATATTGTTACCTTCAAGAGAGTTGCTTAGGTTAATGTAAAATTAGTCTAAACATATGAGTATTAACTGTTCTTTTCCAATAACTAATATAATTAGTAGTGTACTCTTTTTAGCTAACACACATGCACACACACACAAATTTATGTTTTTTTCCTTTCTCTTCCTTCTTTCCTCCTTTCTCTTGTTCCAATTACTTTTCCTCTTTGTACAGTTTTACCCTTACAGTATTTATGGTACATTTTGGAACATATATAATTTTTCATTTTCTTACACTAGGGAGACAATATGGTATTTACACATGTGAATTTGATTTATTTCACTCAAGTTGCATCCATTTATTTAGTAAAGTCTCAATGCAATCTTTCCTTATAGCTGAGTAGTACTCCATTGTATAAAAATACCACATCTTTTTTTTTATCTATTTCTTGATTGATGGGCACTTGGGCTATTTCCAAGATTTGGCTATTACAAATTGTTCTGTTATAAACATGGGTGCACATATATCACTGTGGTATGATGTAAATTGCCTTTATTATTCTAGGTCTTTTCTGGTTCCAGATGAGTTTTAGGAACAATTTCTGTAGATCTGTGAGGTATGCAAATGGTATTTTGATTGGAATTGCATCGAATCTGTATAAAAATTTTTGGAGAATGGCCATTTTCACAATGTTTGTTCTTCCTGTCCATGAACAGGGAATATCTTTCCATTTTCTGAAATCCTCTTCAATTTCCTTTTTCAACATAATGTAGTTTTCACTGTATACATCTCTTATTTCCTTTGTTAGATTGATTCCTAAGTATTTCATTTTTTTGGATCCTATTGTGAAGGGTGTGGTTTCTCTTATTTTTCTGTCAGTGAGTTTGTTGTTTGTTGTTTCTGTCAGTGAGTTTGTTGCTGTTGATTTTTGAGTGTTGACTTTGTATCCAGCTACATTACTGAATTTGGTTATTAAGGTTAGGAGAATTTCAGTGGAGTTTTGGGTCTTCTATGTAGAGTATCATATCATCTTCAAATAATGATAATTTAACGTCTTCATTTCCTGTCATTATTCCTTTTATTTCTCTTTCTTGCCTAATTACTCTGGCTAATGTTTCCAGAACTATACTGAGTACAAGGAGTGATAATGGACATTTTGTCTTGTTCCTGATTTTAGATTAAAAGTTTTCATATAGCAAGATGTTGGCTGTTGGTTTATCATATATGGCTTTTATCAGATTGAGGTAGAGACCATGTATTCCAATTTTCTGTAGGGTTTTGTCATGAATGAGTGTTGGGTTTGGGTTTTGTCAAAAGCTTTTTTTTTTGTTTGTTTTGCATCTATTGAGATGATCATGTGGTTCTTGTCCTTGGCTCTGTTGATATGGTGTATTATGTTCATTGGTTTGCATATGTTGAGCCATCCCTGCATTTCTGGGCTAAATACCATTTGATTATGGTGTATAATCTTCCTGATGACTTGTTGCATTCTATTTGCAAGTATTTTATTGAGATATTTTGTATTTCTGTTCATTAAAGAGATTGGCCTGTAAGTTTGTTTTTAGGGTTGGATATTTCTCTGGTTTTGGTGTTAGGGTAATTCTTGCTTCCAGGAATGAGTTCAGGAGAATTGCTTCCTTTTCAATTTTATTGAAGAGCTTGAGGAGTGTTGGCATTAAGTCTTCCTTGAATTTTTTGTAGAATTCAGCTGTGAATCCATCAGGACCTGGGCTTTTCTTTACTGTTAGGGATTTAATTTCATTTTCAATTTCACGAACTGAAATTGGATTATTCAGCAATTTTACATCTTCTTGATTCAGCTTTGGTAATTCATATGTTTCTAGGAATCTGTCCATTTCTTCTGTGTTATCAAACCTATGACAGTAAATGTTTTCAAAGTAGTTATTGGTGATCTTCTGTATTTCCACAGGGTCTGTAGTAATTTCACCCTTTTCATTTATTGTTGCATGGATTTGAGCTTTTTCATTCCTCTTTTTGATAAGAATGGATAGGGGTTTATAAGTTTTATTTATTTTTTCAAAGAACCAACTCTTTGATTCATTAATTCTTTGTACTTTTTTTCTTAGTTTCAGTTGCATTAATTTCTGTTCTGATCTTTATAATTCCCTGCCTTCTTTGGGCTTTGGGTTTGACATGTTCTTTTTCTTCCCCCAGAATCTGAGGTGCAGCATTAAGTTATTTATGTGTTTTTTCCACTTTCCTAATGTGGGAGTTTAGTGCTATAAATTTACCTCTGAGGACTGCTTTCATTGTGTTCCATAGGTTCCAGTAATTTGTATTTGCATTTTGTTTGATTGTAGATATTGTTTAATTTCTTCTTTAATTTCTTCTTGACCCACTGGTTGCTTAGGACAGTGTTATTTAGTTTCCATGTGTATATGGAGTTCTTATGGGGTTTTCTGTCTTTAATTTCCAATTTTATTATTTTATTGTTTTATTATTTCAAATCCTTTGAATTTACTTAAACATGTTCTGTGAGTTAGTATATGATCAATTTTAGAGAATGACCCATGTATAGCTGAAAAGAATGTGTATTCTGATGTGGTAGATGTACATATCTACTAGGTCCATTTTTTCACAAGTTTGATTTACTTCTGTTATTTCTTTGATGATTTTTTTTATGCAGTTGATCTGTCTCTGTGACAATGGTGTGTTAAGGTCCCTTGTTATAACTGTATTATTGTTTATTTGGTTTTTCACATCTATTAAATTTCGTCTTATATAGTTGGGTGCTCCCATATTTGGTGCATATATATTTATGATTATAATCACTTCCTCTTGAATTTTTCCCCTAAGAAATATGTAGTGACTTTCTTTATCTCTTTTGATCATTGTTGGTTTGAAGTTCACATTGCAAACAAAGTAGATACCCCTGTTTTTTTCTGGGTTCCTGTTGCATGGAGTGTTGTTTTCCATCTTTTGACTTTTAATCTATGAATCCTTTTGAGTTAAATGTGTTCTTTGTACACAGCATATTGTTGGATTTTGTTTATTAATCCACCCTGCCAGTGTTTCTTTTTATTGGTGAGTTGAGACCATTTACATTGATGGATCTAACTGGTAAATACTGACTTATTACTGTCATGTTATCTTCTGTTGTCAATTTTTTCCTTTTTTTGTTTAATTGTTTGCTCTGACTGGTGGTTTCCTTTGGTTGTTGTTCTTGGGATTGTAGTTAGCTTGATCTCTTTCTAGAGTGTTTTTCAGTACTCTTTGTAGTGTTGGTTTGGTGGCCATGAATTTCTTCAGTTATTTTTTTGTCATGGAAGTATCTTATCTCTCTATCTATTTTCAAAGATAGTTTAGCAGGATATGTCAATCTAGGTTGCAAGTTGTTTTCTTTCAGGACCTGAAATACTTTGCTCCAAGCTCTTCTTGACTTGAAGGTTTGTGTTGAGAAGTCTATCGTGATTCTGATAGGCTTTCCTTCATAGGTGATGTTTCTTTTCTCTGACAGTTTTTAGTATTCTGTTATTATAATTATTATATGTGTGGGTGAAGATTTATTTTGGTTATGGTTAATTGGGGTCTGTGTGCCTCATTAATCTGTATATTTGATTATCTTCCCATGTTTGGAAAATTTTGTTATTATTCCTGCAAATAGTCTTCTTGGGTTATTTGTATTGAACCCTGCATTTTCATTGACACCAATCAATCTTATACTGTTTCTCTTTGCATGATCTTGCAGCTGTTGAATTGTTGTTTCCTGGTTCCTTGTTATTTTAAAGAGATCTTTTCTTTTGTGGTCATAATCTTCCACCCTGTCTTCAAGGTCTGTGAGTCTATCTTCAGCTTCATTTAAGCAGTTTTGCCAGCTTTCAATGGAATTTTTAATTTCTTTAAATATCCCTTTGTACCTATTTCATGCATTCTAATTATCTTATATTGTTCATTTAAGGTTTCCATCATTTTCTTATGTTCTTCTATTTTTTATTTAGATCTTCTTTAGATACACACAGCATTTCCTTAATGTTTGCCATTTCATTTTTTTACCTGAGAGATTATTTCTGACTTGATTTCCTCTATAACTTTATGGAGTTGTTTCTTTATTTCATTTGCTATCATTTCAGAAATTTTTGTTATGCAATTTCCACTGTCTTCCATTTCAGTGTCTCTTGGGTTTGTTCTCAGTGGGCTGGAGGACTGAGAGTGCCTCTTGCTCTTTCATTTTGTCATTTTCCTCTGGGACTGGTGTGGTTGGTCAGGCACTCTCCTGATGGACTGCACTGGAGCACTGTGCTGGGCAGAGTTTCAATCCTTTGATATCCTCTTGGCTAGCTGGGGCACACTTCTGACCTATGGTGCCAGGTCCTTGTGTGCTGTGGCCTGTCAGGCTGGCCAGGAGTTCACCTGATGTACTGAACTGTGTTACACTGGGATGCTTGGCTGGGCAGAGTTTGTTTCCTCTTTCTGCTAGCAGGGACAGACTCCAGGAGTGTGTTGCTGGGACCTAGAACCTGTTTAAATGGAGTTGAGAACCTCTGGCACCCAGATGGCTACTAGAAACACACCCACAGTGTGTCACTAGGGTCTAGCACCTGGCTAGGTGGAGTTTAAAACCTCTGAGACCCAGGCAGCTAGGCAGAGTACAATCCTGAGTGTGGTACTGCCTGGACCTCTGGCTGGGAGGAGTTCAGAGCCTCTGGAGCATGTAGCTAGCCCTGGGTATTTAATCTTAATAAAATAAGCTTTGTGTTTCAAGTGAAGGGGAGTATTTTGAGGGAGATTAATGGCAATGTGTCTTACTCTAATAAATTTTAAATTTAAAAATTCACCATATTTCTGGGTCACACTGTGTGTGTGTGTGTGTGTGTGTGTGTGTGTGTGTGTGTCTACTCAGCTAGGTCAAAGCCTTTCTGAGGTCAACCACACTGTTTCTTTAAGTCTTAGAAAGTGCCTGTAAATCTGTCCATTTTTCCTTTTGATTCTGTCTCCTTCCTTCCTTTCTTAGTTTCTTTTCTTCTTTCTTACTTCTCTTCTTTATTCATCAATTAAACCACAATAACTTGTTGAAGACTTACTAACTCCTGTCCTAAAAGTCCAGGGCTTTATAATCTTAAGGTATTGTTGGGAAGATAGGACACAAAAATAAATTAATCATTATTACATGTATCATAGTATACAACATAGAGCACAGTAAGTACTATTAGAAAACCATAGCTGAGGTTCTTTGTGTATTTAGATCATAATAAGATAAGCTTTGAAGAAGGACAAGACCTCAACAATGGAAGGTTTAATAAATGACTAGAAATTAAGGTAAGAGGCCCTCACTGCTGGCTATGTGGAATGGGCCATAGAAGTAGAACAAGTCTAGGTCCTTCCATGAGTGCTGTGGGCTTTTAAGAACATATGCAGCATTAAGATCTAGGATATTGTGTTCTGGTCATGATATAGGGGAAAGAAACTCCCAACCTATAAGATGTCCAGTACAAGATTGTGTTCTCTAAAATCAAAGAATAAATTTTAGGGATAATGGAAGTTAAGAGCAGAATAGATTTATTGTGAGAAAGAAAGCTTCTGTCTGAGAGAGAAACAAACAGAAGGGTTCCCAATGACCCCATCTTTTCTAGGGATTTTTATAGAACAAAATCACAAGGTGAATCAGGTGTAAGGTAGGAAAACTGGGAAATCACAAGGTGGGCATGAGGTGGGACAGAACTATGGTCAACTAATAAGATTATGAATATAGTTGCTCAGGTAAAATTGATTAAATCAGGATCAAAAGGGGAAGTGACTCATGTAGCAAGTGGGCATGAATACAGAACAGGGCCTATTACTGTAGGGGGTTGAGTTAGTGGCTCCTTCTAGCTTCTTCAAGGTTATCAACCCCTATTTATTAATATCAATCTCTGATATTTATCTTTAGGCAGTATATGTGTGTATTCATTTTATCTTTTGTCTTGAGGTCTGGCCAACAGCAGGAGGTGTCTGTTTCCTCCATAGCTGCAAGGTATCTAGTCTTGTGCACTGGCTCCTTCAAGGGCCTGGCCCTGTTTGACTGCCTATAATATTTCTGTCTAACTTAGCTGTCTATAACAGTCAAGGATGTCTTGAAGGCCTTTTTATACTGATCTGTTTATTGTGGCTTTCCAAATGAGCATTTTTTAGCATTAAATTGTCTAATATTATTTACTGATATTTCATAAAACATCCTGGTCTTTCAGGATCAAATTTGGAGTGACAAATCAGCACTAGTGGGAATCTTCATTATGAATTTAAGAACATTAGAAGTGTACCCCCAAAATAAGACATGCACATCACATTTTAACTAAAACTCATATTTTCAGCAAAACTCAAATTTTCTCCTTCTCTGAAAAATACTTGTGTTAGAGTTTTGTGGATTCAAAAAGATGTGAAGAGTCATAGGGCTGCATGCTAAAAATTAATGGTATAATAATTATAGCTAGAAAGTAATTAACTAGATCCTCATTATCAAGTGAAAACAGAACAGAAGAAACAACAGTTGTCTCTAGATAAGCATCCTGAGGTCTTTCGCAATAACAGGGTATAATTGCAACATGAAATGTGTATGCAGCTGTGACTGAAGAAAGAGAAGACATTTTGTGCTATTGTCTATCTTTCATTGAGTGGCTTATTCCATAATACTTACTAGTGATATTAATAACTAACATTTATAGACTATGTATGTGTTGGCCACTGTCCAGTGCTTTATATGTATATAGTAGCATTTAGTTCATTATTGAGACAATACTACTTGAGGTGAAAGGTGGGTAAGAAATGAAGAGAAGTGAAGAACATGAGGAACTCTTTTGAGAAGTTTGGCTGTGAGTGAGAGAAAAGTTACAAATAAAATTGTGTAAGATGCTTTCTTCCAATTTTTCCCTGTGCAAACACAGGTATAGGTTGTTCAAGTGGCCCAACCAGCCAGAAAAGGATTTCATGGCAGTATTTAAAAGAGTCAGGAAAGGCCCCCAATTATCAACTGTTATGTAACTCCTGATTACTAAGCAGATTTCTATTCTATTTTACTCTAATGTATTTGTTATCAGAGTCAAGAAACATTTCATGCCAATTTATTGACTTTAGGGCAGTATATCATCTTTATCTAGTTGACCATTCTAGTCCTTCAAATAAGATAAAAATGGACTGAAAGAATCTCCTTTTTGGATCTCTGAGAGAAGACTGTAGAAGGCTAATTTGTCTTAGGATCCCTGAATCACTGAGGTCAGAGAGCAGTCATCTTCACCCTTGTTTTTATGTTATACAGGACTAGAAGACTGTTCTAACCTCAGAAAGTTCTCAATAAATAAAACAGGAATGAGATCACTTACAGGACATTCAGTATGTGTTGGATGCTGAGCTAAAGCCCTGTATACACTATCTAATTTTATTTTTACAACAATGCTAGGAGATATATAATATTGTTATATCTCATATTTTTGAGTAAGTGTCTCACTATGTAGTAAAAACCGGCCTCATACTCCAAGATCTTCCAGCCTTCTGAGTGTTGGTATTACAGGTGTGCACTACCATGCTGTTATATCTATTTTTAAAATGTAGAAATTTAAGTTCAAATGAGTAAAGTAACTTTCCCTAGGTTATATTGTTATTAGAACTGAATCTTGTCTTTAGCTTCAAACCTCGGATTATCACTCTCCTCATTTGTTAAAATGTCTTTTTTGGGGAGGGATTTGGGAAGTATGCAAGGGAAGGTGTGGCTTAAGATTCCCAATTATCTGTTTCTATCTAACTTCTGATTCAGAAGCAGAAAAGATTCTATTCAAGCCACTATTAACTGGGTCTGTATCAGGGAATACTATGAGTCACTTTATGACGCACTGACAATAGGCCTGATTTTACCTTGCCAAGAACCAAAGTGGCTGAAGTCTGGTTCACTGCCACCAATAGGTTAAAAAAATCCATTTTCTTAGTTTCTAGCACATCAGATGTTAGTGACTACTACAAATCTGCTTATTAAGTCTTGAATGTAAGCAGTATACTTACGTTCAAACTGGGACACTTACGACAAACTGCAATTATCCAAAATCCATTTGTGGTTTCATCTCAACATAAGTTAACTGTAGTTTCTAGTTTCTAGTAGTTATAATCTTAATATATTTTTTTCTCTTGGCCTGAAACCATGAAGGATGTATTGCCCACTGAATGCCTTTTGGGAGTTGGAAGAAGCACCTCAGATATCTCAAAGTAAAATCCTGTACCAGCATATACCAAGCATGGTCATGTTATTTCCAAGAGTAATGAATATCTTTGATAGAAATGAGATATTTATCACAGAAAAAAGTACTGTGGATTTAGAGAACTATAAAACTTTAAGATAAGACAACTTTCTTTGCTTTGAGATTCATCAATCATTGTCTCAAAAAAGGCAATTCTGTGTTAAGAGATAGAAGAATACGAGAAAAATAATTTCAAGAATTCATTCTGAAATAAAAGGAAAGATAAAAAAAGCAAAGCTCAGGTGGAATAAACAAACTATTTTGCAGGCTCTGCCACTTTTTAATAATACTAATGAGTGTTCTTACATGTTTATGACCTTGAAATGTGGTTGCATGCTGATCATTAATCTAACTTGAGTCATAACAGACTGAGAAGTGAATGCATTTCTAAGTGTTCACTATACTTTATAATTCTGTTGCTCCTATGAAGAGATGGCTCCCATAATGGCTTGGAAAACTGAAATGCATCATACCTATAATGAGAAATCCTGCAGAGGAAGCTTTATTTCCATCTGATGCTTTCTTGTTAAGTTATACTAGTGTCCACTTCTATAGGAACTTTAGCATGAAAGATGAAAGTGGTATGAAGACATTTTGGAGAAAGAAAGTTTTTCAGTCTCAACCTTGAGCTGAAATAAGTTATTTCTCTAGGTAGGCATTTTAACACAGATATCATTTTGAAAGACACCGGCTAGCATAGGGTTGAAAAATTATGGCAAATTTTTCTGACAGCAGTTGAGGTGTTGATCACATTAAGGAAGATCAGCAGACTGCATTTTGAGTGAGCTCTGAGAATTCTTGGGAGCATGTCTGTCTTTGTGTATGCCAAACCAGTGCCTGGCCCGTGGCTGTTGTCAGTCTGATGGATAGCTGGAGCTAAAGCTTTAGGTACAAGGGCAGCTAGAGGTAGGAAAGGGTGGCACTCTTGAGACACTTCTGGTTAATCTAGGACTATTTTACTTGAATGAGGTTTGTAGGGTCTTTGGAATGCACAGGATAAATGTGGCATATTTTTCCCAGAAAGCCAATTTTAAAAAGCTGTGAGAATGAAAACTGTTTTCCTTGACATTAAAAAGAACAATAGATGTATGATGAATTGGAAGACAAAAATTGAATGATTTTTAACATAAGTCTAGAGATTTTAAAGAAATAATAATTTTATAGTAGGTAGATTAAGGCTGTATCTCCCACCCAGTGAATAGCTAAAAACTCTATTCTACTTTTAAATGCTGAGATTTTTGAGCAATTAGATACAATCCATCATGAACCCAAAAATGATGAAGGGCTTCTTGTTGATTAAACCAGAAACTTTAAGCTGGAAATTAAACTTGAAAATGTCAGCCCACAAACTGAATCCAAGACATAGGTTTTTTAATGTGTTAAAAAATTAGTTGTTATTATTTATAAATCAAAGTAATACTAATATTATAGCTTCTTTTTTAAAAAGTGTGTGTGTGTGTGTGTGAGATTTTGATTTGACAACACTAAGCCTAGTCCCTTGCATGGCAGTGTTGAACTAGAGCTAATAGAGCTGTTGGACTCACACTGTGTGCTTCCAGCTCCTCCAGTCCCGCTGTTACTTATTTCCCTCACTAAGTCACCTGCCTGCTTCTTGTAGACTTTTCTCTTTGTGACCCTTTCTTCAGACGACACAGCTCTGAAGCTTTTCTTGTGGTTTTATCTTTATAAGATTTGTTCCTCCTCCTCATTTTGGTTGTATGCCTTCCTGATGTCGATGACTGTCATGGTAATCTGTAACAAGATTTAGGTTCTTTTGTTTTTGAGTCCTTACTTAAATATTAATTTTAACTGTATAAAGAGAAGTTGCCATACATAGTGACTATAATGAACACTGAGCCTAGAGGCTGATGTTTGCTACTCTGGTATCAGGAACCTAAAATGCTGCCTATCTCTACTGATTGTCTACTATTTGCCTAGGTAAAAATAATACTTTAAATATTACTATGCATTAAAAAAATTAATTAAAAGAAAAAAAGCACAAATTTTGGTACAGGGAGAAAATATAGATAACTTGAGTGCTCATTAGCTTTGAGGTTGGAAAAAGACTCTGGTAAAGAATAGGGTTCCTGGGTTGCAGTTCTAACTGTACTAACTGTACATTATCAGACATGATGGCTAAATTGGTGGTGCTCAGCTCCTTTTCTGGTTTTGATGTTGTAACACATCCTATCTTACAAGATTACAAGAAGTGGCAAAGTATTAGAAAGTCATAAAAGCTTTATAAATTTAAGACATCATATTCCTATAAAATTATAAATGTTTGGGCTATGTCTAGCTGATTTTCTTTACACTGTGACCAATATAATCCCCAACACAGCCATGTGCTTGGTTTTTATAAATTCCTGGTGGTGATGTAGTTTTGTTTTTTAAAGACTGAAGAGAAAATTCAGTTACAACAAAATATATCTTTATTGACCAAGTTAGGCCTTAAAATAATAACAGAATACCTTGCAATCCCTTGTTCCATGAATACCAGAGTTATCTATCACTAGTCCCAAATAAGAAATAATGAAGTTATATAAAAATGTTTGATTTTTATAGGCTTGGAGGTTACTGGGGCCTGGCTCTATATTTGATATTTACTAAGACCATTTTTCATTCATACAGTATAGATTTGTGAGGTTCTTTTTCCTTTCAGGTAGTCAGGAATATGAATTTGTTTTATATTGATCTACTTACAGTAGCTGGTATAACATCATCCTTTAGCAGATATGCTGCTGGTCTTCTTGTTTAATCTTTTATAAAAATTTAGTGTTTCTCATTGTTGGAAAAAATCAGCATTTCTCCTTCAACAATTCTGAACAAGTTGTTTGATATTTTTGGCTTAGTTCTTCAATCTTGTGTGCTGTGTAGTTCAAAATAAAAGAGACTTTAGGGATTCTATCATCCATCTCATTCTTCAGAGATTTCAAGTGAAAACTTTAAAAGGCACTAGATTTTCTGTAGTCATGGAGGTTTTTTGGATTTACATTCATAGAAACTGGGTTTGACAATAAGGCTTTCAACAAAAAAGCAGAATGCCTTTTATTCTGTTACATATAGTGTCTTGTTTTCAGCATTTTAAAAGGCATTTTAAAGTGTGAAATATGGAATTAGGACCATGAATATGCTCTAACTTATTAAAATAATTTTTTAAAATATTCCATAATGATTTCTTTGAGGAAGCTAAGAAACTTTTAAGAGGTTTGTATTTTAAATATTTACTCTATATAAGTATTATCAAATGCTGTAGGAGACATAGGATTATTTTAAACTATCATATTTATAAATGTATTACTAATAATTTTATATATATATATAATATATATATGTCACCTGTCTACATGTATGTATTTCTTATGTGTATGTGTGTCTGTAACATCACTGTCAGTTGCTGTAATGGTTGATACATTGTATCAACTCAACTTGAGAATTTAAAAGTTTAAGCAACTCAGCAGGGAGCCAGGGTCCTTACTTTGTAAACCTCCTCATCCTGTGCAAAAGGAGGGCTGGATGATGTTGTGAGTGCCACACCCACCCTAGGAGGTGGTAGCCTGCTTACAATATAAGGAAGGAAATGAAGCTTGCTCTCCCCTCCTTTTACTCTTGCTGCTTTTGCTGTCTTCTGACACCTTGAATTGTTTCCCCTGTGCCATGCCCCTCTGTCTTGGAGCCAGCTGATTGTGGACTGAAATGTTCACAAACTGTGAGCCAAATAAACCTTTCCTTTATTTAATTTTGCATAGAGTATTTTGTTTCAGCAACAAAAGAAAAGTAACAGAGACGGTTGGTCATAATTTCCTGTGTTTGTTGAAGTGTTTTTCCAGAACAGTTTTCATGAGTGTGTCCTTAAAGTAGGGCTCAGTGATAAACCTATCTAACCCCCTAAAATAGAATTTCAGTATTTGCCCACACTTTAGAGCTGTGAATTGTTTCCAACAGTTCATGAGCTGAAATTTAGATACCTTGAAATTTGAGGCCCTTTATTAACTGAGTATAATGTATAGAATCAACCCTGCTTTTTGAATTTGTATTTGTTTTCTTTAGAATTAGTGCTTATTATTTCATTCCTTTGTTTAAACATCAAGTTCTAATCTGGTTATTTCTTAATTTTCTACCATGTGTTTTTTTTTTCCTTCATGTCCAACACTCTATTTGCTACCAATCATTTGAAATTCTATGATTATTTTTAAAATATCTATAGTTTTGTATGAGATATTTATATTGCCTAGAGAACTTTGTTGTTTATATATTCTTATTCTTTTACACTTATCATAATCATTATTTTTGTGATCTTTTACTTTTATCTCTCTCTATCCCCAACCACTGCATGTACGAACTCTCTGAAGCAAACCAGACTATGTAATTCATACCTTTAACTATGCATACATTCATTCACATCTCTCCCTCTCCCACCCTCCTTGACCAATGTATGGATGAATTTGGAGGCACATGCTAAAATCTATTTTCTAATCATTTGTTCCATGACTATATCAGTCTTACCTTCTTATAGATCCACTTATTGGGCCATATATTTTAAAATGTTCAGTATTTTAGCACCAGTAACCTGATTTATATCATTGTTTGAATCAATTTTCCTGTTCTCTCTCTCTCTCTCTCTCTCTCTCTCTCTCTCTCTCTCTCTCTCTCACTCTCTGGATTTGTATTGTCAATTTAAATGGCAATCTGCCCATAAGCCTCATACACAAAACAGTTATTAGAGTTTTAGCTAGTTACTTGAACTATAGTAAAACATTCTAGATTTACTAGTGCAGGTTCTTTGTTTTCCCCATATGAATCTCTATAAGATTGGAGGTAGGCTGGGGTTCTGACATAATTAAGCAATTTGAAGACTCATCCTTGTCAGATTTTTCTCACTAAGGAAAACTTTAACTGCTATCAAAAAGATAAACAGTAAAGCAAAATAGACCTATCTGACACTCAAACAGTGATATTACCATGGTGTAGACACTCACTGTGAGAAAGATTTTTTGGGGTCATAAAAGTCTGCTCCCTCTGGAAAAAGGAATGGAAACTGAGGGAGGTGTGTGTTGTTAGTTGTCATTCTCAAAATTTTGCACCTTAGAAGCAGATCTTGGATGAACTCTGCAGTATTTCAGGACAGAAAGTGTGAATAGGAAGTATTTTTACACTTTAACAGTGTTTCAGAATAGAAACTTGGTTCTGTGTGAGAATGCCATTCGATTTCAAGGGAGATCATGATAGTGAGCTATAGAGCAGGACAAACAGCCAAGAAGCCCTATAAGAGAGGATTAGAGAATTGATTGTTGGTAATTGGCCCATGTAATACATCAGGTCACATGGATGTAGCTCGTCAGGTACCAAGGGAATCATTTTGTTTCTATTTGGTGTTACTGGGGATTCATCCTGGGACCATTGTCCTAGACTACATTCCTGTGCTCTTTATTTTTGAGACAGGATCTCTCTAAGTTGCTAAGTTGCCCAGGTTGGGTTCAAACTCGTGATCCTCCTGCCTGAGCCTCTCAGAGTGCTAAAAGTACAGGCATGTTCTATCAGGCCAGCCCCAGGTGAGGACTTTGTAATCTGTTCCTTTATTTTTTGCTGATGTGGTGTTTTGGGAGAAGAGGCAATAACTTGATGATGAAGTATATAAATCTACTGCAACTATCCTTTGCTGGGGGCTGTGGAGATTGGTTTAAGAATTATATCATGGTCTCTTAAAGATGATTTCAGGATTTAAAGAATTACACATGCAAAAATAGTGTTGAAATGAAATTGGAGTGTCTAGAATAATTCATGTGATTTGATTTGGACTAGGCTTTGAAATTTATATTTTTTGTTAGTAAATGATGGTCCCAAGCAAGGCCATCTTCTGTTACCACTATCAGTGAATGTGCTGTGCAAACTGGTCCTGCTAAGCTGCTAAACATACCAGAATTAAATTTCCTTTTATGTTGCAGTACAGTTTGGTTAATTTCAGTAAAAATGAATTTTTATTCAAGTGGCAAAGGTTTTTTGTCCTATTTCAAGTTGTCTTAAATGTTGCAACAGAGTCTTTGTCAACAGCATAATATCAAGTGGTAGTTTAAATTAATATTCAATTTGGACACAAAATGAAGCCTTTTGAAGGAAAGTACAGTCTAAGGGCAGAAAGCAGTGATAAATTTTTACAAGCAAATTCAATTTTATACAGATCATACACTTTTATGCACATACACACAAATACATAGCTTTTAGGAAAGTATTGTATATCTAATTTAATATTTATTGAGCTGTTACCATATTCAAGGCACTATTTGACATATAAAAGGTGCTCATAGTTTTTCTTTTAAAGAGAATAAAGCAAAACAAAACAGAACAAAGCAGATCAGAACAAGACAATGCAAACAATGGAGAACTTCAAAACAAGACAACAAGAAATCACCCATGGCTACCACAATGTCTCCTGTTCTCCCTGAAACAGTTGTCCATATCTTCCCACACATTGAATTCAAACAAAAAAAAAATAGTACAAAACTGATCAAAACAAAAGAATGAAAGCATTATCGGACTTCAAAACAGACAATGGGAAAATCATCACTGGCCACCATAATATCTCTTAAAATAGCTGTCCATATCTTCACACATATTGAAATCAAATAATAGAAAATAGACTAAAACAATCAAAACAAAGAATAAAAACATAATGGACTTCAAAACAAGATGACAGAAAATTAGCAGTGGCTACCACAGTGTCTCATTTTCTTAAAAGTACATACCATTATACATAATAATTTCATTCTTGTAAATTCTTTAGGAGTTCTGGGCATGTATAAGCCTATACGTGTTCATCTATCCTTTCTCTATTAGAGAAAAAATGAAACAAGACAAAGCAAAATACAAGAAAAAAAAAAACAGAGACAAATTAACAATAACAAAGAATTCAAAACAGTAACTATATAGGCTTTCAAAAAAAAGTGGTAGGAACATAACTAAGTTTGTTATCTTGCATGGTTATCTTCAAAAAAGTTACTCAGATTACAGATATAAACAGAGCTAATGGTTTTTAAGGCAAATTCTACATATACAGAATTACATATTGTTCATTAATTCATTGATTTAACAAATAAATATCAGTGGATTATCTCCTGCTGGGAGTACATGGTACATGAAACCAGATGTGTTGTCTAGACTCATGGGACTTACTCTTTGTGGGCTTGAATCATCTCAAATCAAACAAATATGTAAATAAGAGTATAACTACAGTTGAGATAAATGCCTACAAAGGAACGAATCTGAGATTGCAATGGTGGTCAGGGAATGAAAGTATTTTGTAACTGAAATTCAAGGACCATTACAGGGTGAAATGAGAGTATTTTAAGGAAGATACTAACAAACTATCATATAATTAAGGAAAAAGAAAAATGAAAAAAAATTTTTTTGGTACTGGGGATCAAACTCATGACCACATGCTTGCAAGGCAGGTGCTTATGTGGGTGAGCTAAATTCCCAGCCCCAGAAAAAGTGAAATTTGTGTGGGAAAGTCAGAAAATCCTTGGTGGGAGGTATTGAATGAGTACTGCAGAATGAGTTATGAGTTATATAGTTTGAGGCCTGTCATCATTTTCCTCTTTGCTAACCCAGAAGTTAAGTGAGAAAAGATTTACTTATCTTACAGTTTGTAGGGGTTTCAGACCACAATAAAATGGCTCCAAGGTAGGGTGACATATGGCAGAGTGGCAACAATTCATGCCAGTGGAAAACAGCAAGAGCAAGTGAGCATGAGACAAGTCTCTTTCTGTTCCTCATATTGTATCAAGTCTACTGGGATTAGGGCAGTGGCAGTCCAATCAGTGGGCTGATCTAGCAATCACCCACCCTTAATCACAGTGCCTTATTCCCAGAATTACACTACGCATCAGTCACACACTCTGGATTCAGTCACCCTTCAAAAAACTCTACAACTCTATGGACTTGGGGGGGCACATAGACCCAAACCAAAGCAAAGCTTTTAGAATCTCTTGTAAATCTATTAATGATTAATTGATTATTCTTCCTTCTGAAATTCAGTTTTTCTTCCAATGAGTATTTTATTTATTCATAAATATTGGAGTTTCAGAAATACATTAGACTCTGATAAAAAGGCACTGAGGAATAGGCAAACAATACACTACAACACAACACAATACAACTCAAAACAAAAAATGAGTTCATATTCTACAGAGTAAAACATACTCCAAAACAATGTCTTCCATATGTCAGTGCCATTTGACTATTTTCCAGTTGCCTTTTATATACTATTCTAATAGACCAAGTAGTTTTCCTTATGTTTCATTCAGTTTGTTCTCTAGACAAGCAGTTTTACAAGGCAAAGCTAGACATTCTGAAATGTTGCCAAAAGTTGAAAGTTGTATTATAAGTATTTGATTATTAATCACTGAGAAAGTTAAATATAGGATAACTTGATTCACACAATAGAACAGATCCATAAAGAGATAAAATTGATGCATTTATAGCTAAATGAATGGAGCCTGAGATCATAATCATAAGAGAAAAAGCTGGATGTGCATATAAATATTGCATTATCTCTCTTATATGAGAAACTGAAAATGTAAATAAGAATCAAAATGTACCAATAGATACTGTGAAATAGAAAGGAACTGTTCAAAAGGAAAAGGGAACTGGGGAAGGAGGGGGGAAAGGAAGAAAGGGAAAAAACCACCAAAGAAGGATAAAATGAAAACAAAGCTTTGTGAAAGGGGAAAGGGAGGGGCTTGAAAGGGAGAGATGAGAATGGGAAAAAGAAAAAAGAGGAATCAAGACATATCAAGTACAAATATAAATTCTGTATAATGAATGGGATCATTATGTATACCTAAATTGTACCAATAAACTTAAACTAAAAGAAAAAAAAAATATAACAGGTACAAGTTTACCCCTACAGGGATATTTCTTAGATCTCTTGAATTCCTCTATCTAGATGCTTTTTGAATAGAAGCAAAACGTGGTTTTCAGGAAACAAAAAGGAGATTTGAACATATTTTTCAGTTAGTGTTATTAGTTGCAGTGTTCACATGGCTAGAAAACTGTGTGACAGATGTGTAACTTTTAGCACATGTATCCTGAGAGTCACTTTGGATTGTGAGCTCCTTGAGGACATAGTGGATAATTTAAATACTTCTTTTCCTTCCCATTCACTTTTTCATTTCTTATTCTACTCTCATTCACTTTATGATTTTTTTTTTGTAGTTTTATTTCCCTACACCGGTTTTTCTGTACTAGAGAGCTGGTGGACATTAAAGCAAGTGGAAAATCTCAGCAGGATAGGCAATTTGGAGACATTTGGTCATCAAATCCTCTTCGGTAAGGAATTTGCTTTGTGAATGAAGTTAAGGCAGAAATAAATTCCTATGCCAGGCTCTATCCCAGGTGCTGGGAATGTAACAGTAAGGAAAACATATTCATCAGTAGTCTTCTACATTTTACTTGGGAACATAAGAAGGGGGAAATGAATAAATAAAAAATGAAAAGTGCTGGTAATGTTACAGAAAAAATAAAGGAGGAAGAGAAGAAGAGGAAGTAATAAGGAGTAGTGATGGTGATGTTTATAATTATAAATTGATGGCCTGAAAGTGTCACTGAGAATGTGATATTTGCATCAAGACCTGTAGGAAATAAAAATACATAATAGCTGTTCAGAAAATATTTTTGGGGTCTTAATGTGAGATGGACCTCATAGGGAAAGGAATTCAGATATTATTTTTGCCTGTTTCCTGAAGACAAATGTTAATTTCGTGGTATTATGGAAAGCAAACTAACTCTATCTGAGTGTGGGGAATCCAGGGAAGAGGTCAGGAGTGATATGATACAGACTTAAAGATGGAAATGAAGGAAGTAAATCACAGGTGTTAAGAAAGGATGCTCACCTAACAGTGTGTTTGAGGCTATCTGGAACTCCACCTTCTCAGCAGGAGCCAAACTATGTCCCCCTGATTTATTGTACTACACAAGTCATCAATTTTCTCCCATGGACCTTACTTCTGATTAGAGTGAGTTGATTATATCTTCTTATAATCATGTGAGTGTGTACATTTTTTCAAGTCAAGTTCTCAATCATTAGTTTCTTTTTAGAAACTTTTTCATGCTATTAACAAAAATAAATTATCAGCAATTGTTAGTAACAGCTGGTTTGTCTGGGATTATCACTGAATTATAAAATGCAATTTAGAGTCTCATAATAATTATTATGTCATTTCATTTATTAGATATGGTGACCTTCTAATTTAGAAATTTAAGATGCTTATTAGATAAATGTTAAAATTGTCCTGGTATGATTAGAATTATTTTTTAAAAGTTTCCTTTCTATTTGCTTATATAATATTTTGTTTTATTAAATTTATCAGTGTGGGATGGGGTGGTAAGTGCCATATCTCTCACTGCTTTCTATGAAGCTAGACATTAGAGAGACTTATAAAACTTAGAATGTTATTCTTCCCATTATTTTATTTATTTATTTATTTATTTATTTATTTATTTATTTATTTTTTGCAGTACCAGGGATTGAACTCATGACTCCCACTTGCCAGGCAGGTGCTTATGCCACTGAGCTAAATCCCCACCTCTTCCCATGATTTTACTTTTGGGAAAATACAGGAGTTTTTTTTCCCCACAAACTATTTTATTAATGTTAGCAGGTAATGGATTAATTATATTATTTTAAAATGTGTTAATAAATGTTTAATAATTTCCTCATTTTTAATTTTCAAATGTGGTAAATATTGATAGAAATAATCCCCAGATCAAAATAAAAACTGCAGTTTAGAGATCAAACATGGGTACCAAATCAGACTAAATGCCTGTTTCTGAGCATCAAGTGACCTAAGCAAGATACTGCACCCAAGCAGTGGCAGCTACTTCACCTACCACAGAGGAATGGTCGCCTTCTTTGTCTCACACAGCTGTTTTGAGATGTGACTGCAGGAAGGGTTAGGGTTAGTGTGCGTGGTGCCTAGAAAGCATTCAATAAATGTTCTGTATTATGATTTCCTCAGTTCCATTATCTATGAGCTCAGGAAGCTGAAGTGGTCAGATGAAACATCTTATCTAAGGTCTTATGTAGATCTGTGTAGGAAATTGACCTCAGATTCTTATTATCCCTCAATCATTATCTCCAGAGTTGTTCAGAACAGTAGAATTGTCACATTATGAATTCTCTTTTAAAAATCAAGAAAAAAGTGTCTCTTCTATTCAATGTTTTGAGAAGTTAAAACAATCATAATATTTCAATCATAGAATTTTTTGTAATTGTGTGACCTTCATAGTTCTCTAACCACTTTCAATCTCACTATCTTTAAACCAATAAGATAGACAGAGCAGATGATTTGGTCTCTGTTTAATAGGTAAGGAAATCTGGAGCTCAGAGAAGGTTAAATGAGTTGCCTAACATTTTATGACAGATCAGGCATTATTAGAGCCTGGCCTTCTAACTCCCTTCTGCTACATTATGCAGTTGTTACAGCAATGTAAATATCATCTAATCTAACTTCTTAACTTAATAGAATAAAGTGATTTCCAGAGAGATGAATTGACTAACCAAGGACACAAAGACCTGAATAAGGTGGAGAGTAATCTAAAATTGTAAGTGCAGTTTCCTGTTTTACAGGTTTTAGTTTGTGCTAGTTTAATGGTAAAAAATTCTGTTTTCTTGATTCTGGTTTGTATAAATACTGCAGGGCTATTGTTTTAGTATTTTAAATATCACAGTTTGGGTAATATATATTTTGCTTAATCAGCAACATTGTTTAATGGTCCTTGTTCCTGTGTTCCCTGTGTTTAAAATCTCAATTTCACTGTGTTGTGGATGTTGGAGGAATTTGGCATTAACTTGTACCAGGGGATACACTAATTGCTTCTTAAAACTGAGCTTTGCTTCAGATATTTGCAATTTTAATTGTGTGTACTTTTAATATTAAACTGGGTAGTCTGGGTATTTGTTCAAAGAGAGGAAGGAGAAAAGGAATGGTTGATATGAATATCAAATCACTGAACTATAATGTATTTTTGTAGGATGAATATATAATTTAATGTCTAAAAGTAATATTTCTGTCTCTTTTGGACTTTGTATTAATACAATGGCATGTCTCATATTTGCAGTTCTTTAGCTAAAAAGAAATTAAAAAGACAAACTAGAACAAAGAACATTTGGCTTTTCCATATGTTGTCCTATGACATCAGTCCTATCTAAGGTGGTCTAAGAGAGACAAGGAACTTGGAAATGATTGAATGACTAGGAAATTTCAAAACTGTGTATGACACAAAAAAGACTACTCACAACTTAACAAGACACAAGAATGCATTTTACACGACTAACTTGATGTCTCTTTTACTCATGTACTCAGGAGTTTGTTCATTTAGTTTGAACACATTAATGAGGTAATAATGCAGAAAGACCATCATGAGTAACACCCCTCAACTTCATCTTCATTGTCTAAGCTCTAGACCCCAAATTTATATTCTTTATTATGTAAAATTAAAAGCCTGTGCTGCTCACATCTATCCTCCATAGAAAACAATCATCTTAGACATGACTTTCTGGGTGTTTATAGAGTATTAAGTAATTGTTTCCAACCATGTAAATTGTTTCCCTACTTGGAATTATGTGAAACACATATTGTTCTCATTGCTTTTATAAAAATGAGTTAGTGCCCCAAGAATCATGGTTTATCCCCACTATTTGATTGGGCTCCTATTACCCAAGTTATTGGTCTATCCCCAGCCTGTCTCTGACTCTGTGATATAGGAATAGATTTATCTCTTCCATATTAATATATAGAGATTGTCTATTTATTTTTTATTTAAAGAGAAAAAAAACAGGAAAAAGGCAGAAATATTACATAATTTCAAGAAAAGAAAATAGTAAGAAATCACTAGTTGATAAATTACATATTGTTCTTTTAGAAATAGTTGTTCAAGTTACAAAATTAAAGCACACAAAGTGGACACTAAAACAGTGAGAGTGCAAACAGATATGTTCAACAATCCAACAAGAACCTAGAAATATAGTTATCAATCCCACACACCTAAACATACCTGCAACTGTATCTTTTATAGTACTTGCTATTTCCACTTTTTTTACAATAGCAATTATACGTTTTTAAATTTTTATTTAAAGAGAAGAAAATAAAGCAAAACAGAAAAAAGGCTAGCAACAATACAGAATTCTAAAAGAAAGAAAGAAAAAGGAGAATGAGAAAAAGCCCCACTAAGAAATTAGTAATTTATAAATTACATACTGTCATCCTGGATGTAGTTGTTCAAGTTACAAAGTTAAAGGGTAAATAGTATATATTCAAACAGTCAGACTACAAATAGTTCTGCTCAAAGATCCAACAAAGATTCAGCAATATGGTCATCTATTCTACACACTCAAACATACATGCAGTTATATCCTTTAGAGCACTTTCTTTTCCTCTCTTTTTTACAAAAGCAATTACACATTTTGGTTTTATTACTCTTGTAGTTCTTATTTACTTTTTACACTAGAGATACAATATGATATTTATAAATATGATTCTTATTTATTTCACTAATGAGGATAGTCTCAAGTTGTCTCCATTTGACTAGGAAGGCCTCAAGATCATCCTTTTTTATATCTGAGTAATATTCCATTGTGTAAAAATGCCACATCTTTTTCATCCACTCTGCAGTTGATGGGCATCTTGGTTGTTTCCAGGATTTAGCTATCACAAATTGTGTGGCTATAAACATGGGTGTACATATATCACTGTGATATGAACTTTTCAGTTCTTCAGGGAAAATTCCCAGGAGGGGAATAGCTGGATTGAATGGGGCTTCCAATCCTAGTCTTCTGAGAATTCTCTATATGGATTTCCATAATGGTTGCACCAGTCTACATTCCCACCAATAGGGAAGCAATGTTCATTTTTCCTCTCAGCCTCGCCAACATTTGTTATCAGTTGATTTCTTGATGGCAGCTATTCTTTCCCAAGTAAGGTGGAATCTTAATGCTGTTTTAATTTGTGTTTCTCAAATGACCAGTGATGGTGAACATTTCTTCATGTATTTAGTTGCCATTTGTATATCTTTCTCTGAGAACTGTGTGTCCAAGACTTCTACCTACCTTGTCCTCCAGTAGGTTTAGTGTTTCTGTTTTAATATTGAGGTCTTTGATCCACTTAGACTTTAGTTTTGTGCATGGCGATATGCATGGATCTAGTTTCAGTCTTTGGCATGTAGAGAACCATTTTTTCCAACACCATTTATTAAAGAGACTATCCTTATTCCAGGGGACATATTTAGCCCCTTTGTCAAATATCAGGTGTCTGAGTGTCTTTGTAGTTGTGCTTGCATCTTCTAATCTGTTCCATTGATCTTCATTTCTATGTCTTTGCCAGTACCAAGCTGATTTTATCACTGTGGCTTTATAGTACTCTTTCAAGCCAGAAATTGAGATGCCTCCTGCCTTGCTTTTGTTGCCTAGAATTGCCTTTGTTATTCTAGGTTTCTTCTGTTTTCAAATGAGTTTTAGTAGTGTTTATTCTAGATCTGTGAGGTATGTCAATGGTATTTTGATTGGGATTGCATTAAATCTGTATAACGGTTTTAGGAGTATGGCCATTTAACAATGTTGGTTCTTCCTAACCACGAGCAAGGAATGTCCTTCCATTTTCTAATATCCTCTTCAATCTCCTTTTTCAGCATAGTATAATTTTCAGCATATAGGTCTTTTACATTTTTAGTTAGGTTGATTACCAAGTATTTCATTTTTTTACATGTTATTGTAAAGGGCAATATTTCCATAATTTCTCTCTCAGTGAGTTCTTTGTTTGTGTACAGGAATGCTATTGATTTTTGAGCACTGACTTTGTATCCAGCTACACTGCTGAACTTGTTTATTACCTCTAGTAGTCTTTCAATGGAGTTTTTTGGGTCTTCTATATAGAGTATCATGTCATCTTCAAATAGTGATAATTTAACCTCTTCCTTTCCTATCTTTACTCCTTTTAGTTCTCTGTCTTGTCTGATTGCCCTGGCTAGTGTTTCCAGAACTATATTGAAAAGGAGTGGTGATAGTGGACATCCTTGTCTTGTTCCTGATTTTAAAGTGAAAGCTTTCAATTTTTGTCCATTTAGTATAATGTTGGCTGTTGGTTTGTCATAGATGGCCTTTATAAGGTTGAGGTAGACGCCATGTATTCTGAGTTTCTGAAGGGTTTTTATCATGAACATGTGTTGGACTTTGTCAAAAGCTTTTTCTGCATCTATTGAGATGACCATGTGGTTTTTGTTTTTGGCTCTGTTGATGTGGTATATTATGTTTATTGATTTGTGTATGTTAAACCATCCCTGCATTCCTGGAATGAACCCCACTTGGTCATGATGTATAATCTTCTTGATGGTTTGCTGCATTCTATTTGCCAGTATTTTATTGAGAATCTTTGCATCAATGTTCATTAGTGAGATTGGCCTATAGTTCTCTTTTTTGGTTGAATCTTTCTCTGGATTTGGTATCAGAGTAATACTTGCCTACAGGAATGATTTAGGGAGGTTTGCTTTTTTCTCAGTTTCACTGAAGACTTTAAGGAGTACTGGCATCAAATCTTCTCTAAATTTCTTGTAGAATTCAGCTGTGAATCATCAGGACCTGGGCTTTTCTTTGTTGGTAAGTTTTGAATTACATTTTCAATTTCAATAGCTGATATTGGGTTGTTCAAAATTACTATATCTTCTTGGTTGAGCTTTGGTCGTTCATGTTTCTAGAAATCTGTCCATTTCCTCTGTGTTTTCCACTCTATGTGAGTAGAGATTTTCAAAGTAGGTATTCATGATCTTTTCAATTTCCATGGGATCTGTAGTAATTTCTCCCTTTTCAGTTCTTATTGCATGAATTTGGGTTTTTTCCCTTTCTTTCTCTTGATAAGTTTAGCTAGGGGTTTGTCAATTTTGTTTATTCTTTCAAAAAACCAGATTTTTGATTCATTAATTCTTTGTATTTTTTTTTTTAGTTTCAATTGCATTGATTTCTGCTCTAATGTTTACAATTTCCTCTCTTCTATGAGCTTTGGGTTTATTTGCTCTTCTTTTTCTAGATGCTTGAGGTGGAGCATTAGGTTGTTTATTTGTGCTTGTTCTGTTTTCTTGATATGACAGTTTATTGCTACATATTTCCCTCTTAAGACTGCTTTCATTGCATCCCACAGATTATAGTATGTTGTTTCTATATTTTCATTGAATTGTAGGTATTGTTTTATTTCTTCTTTAATTTCATCTGTAGCCCACTGGTTGTTCAAAAGGCTGTTATTTAATTTCCATGTATTTATGCAGGTTTTACAATTTCTTTTGCCATTAATTTCCAATTTAAGTGCACTATGGTCACATATTATGCATGGTATGGTTTCAATACCTTTGCATTTACTTAAGAATGTTTTATGGGATAATATATGGTCTATTTTGGAAAATGTCTCATTTGCAGCTGAGAAGAATGTGTATTATGATGTGGTTGGGTGAAACACTCTGTAAACATCTACTAAGTCCAATTGCTCACAGATATGATTCAGTTCTATTATTTCTTTGCTGACTTTTTGTCTAGTTGATTTACCTCTTTGTGACAATAGGCTGTTAAGATCTCCTGTTATAATTGTGTCCTTGTGTATTTGGTTTTTCATGTCCATTAGTATCTGTCTTATATAGTTGGGTTCTCCTGTATTTGGCGCATATATATTTATAATGGCTAGTTCTTCCTCTTGAATTTTACCACTAACAAGTATGTAGTGACCTTCTCTATCTCTCTTAATCCTTTTAGGTTTGAAGTTCATGTTGTCTGCAAATAGAATAGCTACCCCTGCTTTTTTTCTTGGTTCCTGTTGCATGGAATACTGTTTTCCATCCTTTGACTTTTAATCTATGAGCTTCCTTTTGGGTCAGATGTGTTTCTTGTATACAGCATATTGTGGGGCCCTGTTTCTTGATTCATTCTGTCAATCTATTTCTTTTTATAGGTGAATTGAGGCCATTTATATTTATGGATAGCACTGATATGTACTGGCTAGACCTTACCATGTTATGTTCCAGTTGTTTCTTTTTGCTTTTCCTCTTATTTAATTGCTTATCCTACCTGGTGGTTTCTTTCTGCTGTTCTTTTGGGGACTGTGGTCATTTTTATCTCTGCCTAGTATGGCTTTCAGTACTCTTTCTCGGGTTGGTTTGATGGACATGAATTTCTTCAGTTGTTCTTTGTCATGGAAGTATCTTGTTTCTCTATTATATTTGAATGAAAGTTTTGCTGGGTACATCAGTCTGGGTTGAAGGTTGTTTTCCTTCACGGCTTTAAATACCTCACTCCACACTCTTCTTGACTTGAGGGTTTGTGCTGAAAAGTCTGCCATGATCCTGATGGGCTTTCCTTGATAGGTGAGTTGTGTCTTTCTCTGACTGTGTTTAATATTCTATTTTTATGCTCTATGTCTGAGATCTTAATTATTTTGTGTCTGGGTGTGGATTCATGTTGATTGTGACTGTTTGGTGTTCTATATGCCTCACTTATCTGCATATCAGATTCTTTCCCCATGTTTTGGAAATTTTCTGGTATTATTTCTTTAAATACTTTACATATGTCATTTGCCTGGACTTCTGTATCTTTGCTTATGCCCATTATTCTTATATTGTTGCTGTTGGCATCATCATGATGCTTTTGGATTGTCATTTCATGCTGCTTTGTTATTTTTAAAAGTTCTATCCTTTCCTGATCACTAACTGTGATCCTGTTCTCAAGGTCTGAAATCCTATCCTCAGCTTCCTTTAGGCAGTTTTGCACGCTTTCAATAGAATTTTTTGTTCCTTCGATGTCTCTTTGAGTTTGTTTCATGTATTCTGCTTGTTTTCTATATTGTTCATTCAAAGTTTCAATCAGTTTCCCATGCTCATATACTTTTTTCTCTAGTTCTTCTTTAGCTGCATTCAAAATTCCTTTACTAAAGTTGTTATTTCTGTCTTTACATGGGAGAGAACTTCTAATTTGATTTCCTGTATAGCCTGAGGCAGTTGTTTTTTATTTCACTGGCTACCTTTTCAGAGATTCCCGGTGTGTTACTTATGGGGTCTTCTATTTCAATGTCTCCTATACTTGCTTCTGGTGAACTGTATGTTTGAGAGTGCATTTTGCTTTTCTGTTTTGTCATTTTCACTCTGCCTGGTGTTTTCTATGTGTAGGAGGGAATCACACACACTCTTTTCAGACACACCAAAGTCTTACAGTTAGTTGGAGGGAGTTTTATTATTTATCCCCTGTACTCCTATATTTTAGGGGTATACTAACCACACTGATACAGTCAATCTGTTGTAGTCCAAGGTTCACCACCTGGGAGCAAAGTTTCAAATTTTCTCCCACTAACTGGAGACTGCTGAGATCTTCTGATGTTCCCGGTGGGAGGGTGGGCCCAGCTGAAGCAGTCCAGGGCATTTTTCAGTCTTGGGTGGGCCTCCTTGATGTTCTGGTGGCAGGGGGTCCCTTGGGGGAGTTTCCAGGCAGCCTGTGCCTGAGTCAGTCTTTCTTGGTGTTCCCAGTGGCAGGGCAGGCCCACAGGGGAGGTTCTGGGCAGCTTATCCCTGATGCAGGCTTCTGCTAAGTTCCCAGTGGCAGGTTGGGCCCACAGTGGAGGTTCTGGGCAGCCTACCCCTGAGGCGGGCTTCTGTTGAGTTCCCAGTGGCAGGGCGGGCCCATGGGGGAGGTTCCAGGAAGCTTTTGCCTATTTATTGAATGAACTAAAGAATTAAAAAATAAAGATACTTATGTTGATTCATAGTTACTTAAACATTCAAGATAGTTATTATTTTGCAGACTGACCTACTATGCTGAAAATTGTGAAAGATGTGAGATTGGTCTTTTTGAAGAGTAAAAGTTCTCTCCTTATCTATAATCATGATAACCACACACTATGTTTTTCTAAACTCCAGGGATCATAACTATATACTTTTCCAAGGTAGAAAAGTCTCAACAAAAAATATTTACTGACCTCTAACATAACTACAAAGTAGAGGAGTCAGGTGATTGTCCTCCCAATTACAGAGTAATGTTGCTCCTTACATTTGAGAGCAGTTCTATGGGTCACACACTGTGCTAAGTGCAAAGAAGTCAGCAAGAAACTTAGCATTTCAGTCCTATGCTGTTTGCCTCATCACCTTTCTTTGGATTCTAGAAGAGTTTTTATTTTTATTAGTCAAGTATTTTCCACATATACTCTTCTAGGGATCCATGTCTGGGAGAGTTCATCACTCACAACTTTTCAAGCAGATTATCTGCAGCAGAGGTGAATTATTTCCTCTAAGAAGACATTATTCCATTGGCTATTAGAACTGCTGGATAAAGGCACACTTCTAGGCTGGTATAAAACATGAACTGGTACTTGTAAACTAACATTATCTCTCTGGCAAATTACATTTCTTGAAACACTTCATCCTGTGTGGCCTCTTCCACAATTAATATGTTAGGTCTGATGGTTTGGAAAGATCCTTGGCTACTATGTCACTTGCTTTTAGGCTTTGATTGCTGAGCTTTTCCTGCTTTCAGTTTCCTGTGATTTTTGGTAATGTGCGTTTTTCCAAAAGGGCAAGGTATTAGCTCAGATGTCACATTTAAAGGGTAGGTGGGCTATCTATGAAGTTCAGTTGTATAGCTGGTCACAAAGTTTGAATCATAATATTAGTAACAAGTCAGTTTGTGATATCTTAATCAAAAAAAATCACGGTTTTTTCAGAACAAAACCTTAGTTTATTATTTCTAAGTAAACCAGGAATGATGTCAGGCAATGAAAATATGCCACTAATCCTTTGCTCAGGGAGCCATATGATGAGCAGTAGCAGTAGTAAAGCAGATAGACAGATATAGCTGTACCAAATGAGACAAAATGAACGCTGGCATGAATAAAGCAGTGTTTTGTTGTTTACCGACCTGGGTTCTGGTCCCATCTTTGCTCCTGAATAGTATACTATCCTGGCTTGCTTAGCAAAAGCCACTTTAGAAAAATAACAGCTTCTCTTTTAATTTCAGTTTCTTTATCTGAAATATAAAAGGTAAAACTTTTTTTGATAACTGAGATTATCATTTCAAGAAGTTTACATGAAATGTGGCTAGTCGCTGGACAAAATTCTCAATGTGCATTCAGTGAGTTCTTGAGACAACTTGTATGAGAAAGTTGTTATTCCTATTGTACAGATGAACAAACAGAAGGAAGGCAATTCAAAAACTGGCTCATGGTCCCAGCTAGAAAGTGTCAGTTTAGAATTAACCAAATGCAGCAATGTAGCAGGATACAAAAGCAATGCACAAAAATCAATACCATTGCTGGATACCAACAATGAACCCACTCAGAAAGAAATTAGGAAAAAAAACCATTATTCATACAAGCACCAATAAAAATTACTTAGGAATTAATTAACTTAGGAAGTGAAAGTCCACGACAATGAATGCTATAGTATTCTGAAAAGGAAAATCAAAGAGGACATCAGAAAATGGAAAGATAACTCCTATTCCCAAGTAGGCTGAAGCAATATTGCCAAAATGGTCATACTTTCAAAACTGATACACAGATTTAACATAATTCCAGCACAAATATCAACACCATTCTTCACAGAACTGGAAAACAATAATAAAATTCATATGGAACCAGAAGAGGCCTAAAATAGCAATCATGGGTCATAAGTACAAATGTGCAGGCATCACAATCCTGAATGTGAACTTGTATTGGAAAACTACTGTGATGTAAATGGTATGGTCCTGACAAAAACAAACATGTGGATCAATGGAACAGAATAGCAGATGCATTATCAACCCCAAGTACATTCAACTATTTGATCTTTGACAAAGGGGTCAAAACATACACTGGCAGAAAAAACCTCTTTAATAAATGGTTCTGGGAAAACTGGATTTCTATGTGCACAGATTGAATGTACATCTTTGTTTCTCACCAGGTACTAAATTCAAATCAAAATGGATCAAAAAGCTAAGTGCTAAAATAGAAATATTTAAATTTTTGGAAGATAATATAGGTAAAACCCTTGAATTTACATGTGTAAAGACTTTCTGAACAGAATCCTGGTTATACAGGAAATAGTGCCAAGAATCAACAAATGAAATCATATCAAATTATAAGTGTCCGAATGGCAAAAGAAAAATAAACAGAGTGAAAAGACAATCTACAGAATGGGAAAATTTTTTTTGCCAGTTATTCCTCAGACAGAGGACTATGTCTAGAATATAAAAGTAATTCAAAATATCTGATCACTTAAGCTAAAGACCCAATCAAAAAATGAGTAAGTGAAATGAATACATGGTTTGCAGAAGAAAAAGTACAAATGGCCAGTAAATGCTTGAAGAAGTATTCAATATTGCTGGAAAACCAAAACATAAATAAAAAGCAAAGTAAAGATAATAGGAAATAAATCTTTGTCAAAGGCAAAGGGGATTGAAAGATGTATGGAGGGGTGAAAGAAAGGAGGGAAAGATTAAAAAAGAGAAATTAAGATGTGTTATATATATGTACCAACCCCCAACAAATAATGTGAACATTATCCATTGCAAACATGTATCAATAAAAATAAACACTTTTAAAAAGAAAGTGACATCCACATGCATGCAGGCCATCATCAGGACTCTCCCATGGGTAACCAGCATGGGCAGGAAGAAGTAGCTCCCATTTGCATGCTGGCCACCATTGGGACTTTCCTATGGGAAGCCAGTGCAGGCCAGGATAACTAACCAGTCATGCCTTGGAGAAGCCACAAGGGTCTGGAGTAGCCAGCTCCACAACCCACCACCTCCTGATGAACCTGGGTTAAGAGAAACCCAGTGCCTGACCCAACACTGCACTGTGGATATGTAGCCAACATGGGAAGCATTTGGGACCCTACAACTTGCTAATTGGGAAAATGTCAAGGCAAAAGGAGCAAAACGCAATCTCTGGCCCCCAGACCAAATAGAACAAGTCCAGGAGACATGGACATGGAAGAAAGTGAAAGTTCCACACCTGAAATTTCTGGAATGATGGCAACTAAAATAAAGAAACTACTTCATGAAACTATAAAAGAAATAAGATGAGAATATCAGGTAAAAGAAGAAATTACAAACAGAATAAAAGAGTTGCTGAGTGTATCTAAAAAAGACATAGATTAAAAAAAGAAAGAAGCACAGGAGAATGAGGGAATCCTTGAACAAATAATATAGAGAAGAATTGGAATACATGAAATAGACTTAAAGAGTTCCAGGAAATTAAAAACTCCATTAAAAGCTGGCAAAACCACTTGAAAGAAACTGAAGATAGACTTTCAAACCTTGAAGACAGATTTGCAGCTAGCAATTGTAAAAGGAAAGATCTCTTAAAAATAACAAGGAACCAGGAAATAACAATTCAATTGCTGCAAGATGACACAAAAATAATTTAAGAGTGATAAGTATCAGTAAAGAACACAAATTAAATAAAAAGGCTATTTATTTACAGAAGTAATAGCAGAAAACTTTCCTCAGGAAAAGGATCTGACATACAGATGAGCAAGGCATGTAGAACTCCAACCAGCCATAACCAAAGTAAATATATACCCAGAAATACAATAATTAAGATCCCAGAAATTCAGCACAAGAACAGAATGTTAAGGGCTGCTAGAGAAAAGATACAGATTACCTATAAAGGAAATCCATCAGAATCACAATGGACTTATCAACACAAACCATCAAGTCAAGAGTTTGGAGGGAAGTGCTTCAAATCTTGAAAGAAAACAACTTCCAACCCAGA
Source organism: Hydrochoerus hydrochaeris (assembly GCA_004027455.1). NCBI lineage: Eukaryota > Metazoa > Chordata > Mammalia > Rodentia > Hydrochaeridae > Hydrochoerus > Hydrochoerus hydrochaeris. The sequence goes on along the minus strand of PVLA01001463.1, from coordinate 241,319 downwards.
TTGATGTATCCTGCAAAACTATCTTTCAAAATTGATGGAGAAAAAAAATACTTCCACAACAAAGAACAACTGAAAGAATTCATGACCACCAAACCAACCCTATAAAGAGTAATGAAAGATATTCTAGAGAGGTATAAAAATGATGCCAGTCCCAGGAGCAGCAGCAAAGTGAGATCACTGAGCAAAGCAGACAGTGGAATGGAGGGGAAAAGTAGGGAGCCAATTGCAAGAAAAAAGCATGGCAGGGATGAACCAGTGCATGTTTGCTGTAACAACTAATGTAGATGGTCTTGATTCACCAATAAAAAGAAACAGGCAGAGTGGATCAAGAAACAAGATCCATTAATATGCAGCATACAAGAAACACATTAATCTGAAAGGAAATTCACAGATTGAAAAATCAAAGGAGAGAAAACAATGCTCTATGTGATAGGGAACCAGAAAAAAGCAGGGGTAACTTGCACAGTAATCACAGAATAAATAAGATGCAACATTTTTATACAATGGAAAGCTTCTTAGCTATAAAGAAGGACAATCACGAGGCTCTTGTAGGTAAATGGAGGCGAACTTGTGCTCATGCTCTTGGGTGAAATGATTTGGACTCACATAGGTGAACATCATGTTGTCTCCCTTGTGGAAAAAACTGAAGGAGTTAGATTTCCTATTTTCTTGTTTTGAAGTCCCAGATCACTTTCATTGTTTTGATTTGATTGGCTTTATTCTTTATTTTGTTTGGTTTTATTTCTTAAAAATAAGAAATTAAAAAAAAAAACAAAGTGAGAGTCAGGCTTTGAACCCAGGTGTTGTGACTTTTGAGTAAAGATTTTTAATATTTATATTATAATTCTCTGAGATACGTAGGGCAAGTGTTGAAATCTGAATATGTGATCACTGGTTTACAAAAGCAGTGCTGTAGGCTGGGGATTTAGCTCAGTGACATAAGAGCCTGTGTGGCAAGTGTGAGGTCATGAGTTCAATCCCCAGTACCAATAAATAAATAAATAAATAAATAAACAAACTAAAAAAAATTAAAAAAATTAAAAAAGCAATGCTGTAATCCCTTGGCTAGGAAGTCATTAAACTATCAATATAAAATTATGTAGCAAAATGTGTACTTTAAACATATTTACATTTATTCCTGCTACAAATGTAATATATATATATATATATATATATATATATATATATATATATAATATGTAAGTATGCTTCATAGTCAATCTATATTTATGTCTTTCCAAAACATTGGGTACTCAATTAGGAGTAGATATAAATATTATTTGTTAAATTTATTTTACTTATATCAGAATATAAAGAAAAATGGATTTTGATCAGTGTTTAGATTCTGCCTCTGATTTTGAAGCATGGTGTATTGGTATACTAGGCTCAATAAAAAAAAAAAGTATTGGTGAAAGCACTAACATAGGCCCAGAACACCTGAGATTGTGTGGGATGGGAGATACACTAGGAAGTGTATTTCTATTCTACCTGGCCCTCTATTGAAGAGAAAGAGAGGAAGGCTGCTGTTATGGGTATGGTGGGTCATAGCTCTTTAGAACCTGTGAGACATAGTAAAAATGATGTAATCTTTTAATGTCAAGCTATGGTACTCATCATAAGAATCTGAAGTTTGAGAACAAAGGCAGTGGAATGCAAATATACATTTTAGCAAGAAACAGGGGTGGTTACTTAAACCTGTCAAAACTATAAGGAAAGAATTTCAGTTTGTAATACCCACTGAACTATAGGTAAAAAATGGTCCTCACAGCTAGGTGCAGTGGTACTCAGCTAGCTACACTTAGGAGCTGAAGGCAGAAAGATTGTAATTCCCATCTGTTTTTGAAACTTCATGTCAAAAAAGAGGGGGAGAGAGTGAAAGAGCAAGAGAACCAGAGCAAAAAAGTGAGAGTGAGAGAGCGAGCATTTTGTGATCTCTAGTTGAATCCTCAGTTCCATATACACACAAGTGGACAAGTGGCTCTCACCCCATGGCATACAGACCCTCTGGGAATAACTGCTCTGTGAAATCAATTGGATTCTAAATTCTTCTCTCTACAAATGAGAAAAACAGAAGTCCAGGAAGTGAGACTTGCTTCTAGTTTCACACATGTAAGAGGGCAGCCAGAGTGAGCTCCCTGTGCTTCCTGTGTGCCTCCAACTTTGAGGGAGAAAGCACGTGATTTTGGAAAAACTCTATAGTAGCTGCACTTTACTTTCTTCATCTGTGTATTTTAAGAAATAGGACATGTCATAAATTATATATATATATATATATATATATATATATATATATATATATATTCATGGCACTATTGCTGCCACAGTCACCTCTAGGACCCATGTCAGGTACCACGAATGGCTTATGTCCTTTATGAAATAATAAGAGCTTAGAGTACACTAGATGTTCAAATAAAGACTTTAATTATTATTTAACTACATTATCACAATTAACCTATGAGATAGATTTTTAATTATTTTCAGATTACAAATAAGAAAACTGAATCTTACACTTAATAACTTGCTCAACAGAGAAACAAGACTTGAATGATTGGAAATCTATTCAGAGCCTACATTCTTAACTAACACTATACTGCCAACATAGCATGTGAGCTTCTGCTGGTCCCTCCTTATACTTGTCACTTACCAGGCTTATAACTGACTTTAGTAAGTTTCAAACAGTATCAAAATCCTTCTCATTTTGCTGCATGAATCTACTACCCATTGATCAGATTAGAGTGATTATGTTAGATTAAATCTTTTTTAAAATTTCTGAATTATATGATCCTCTAGCTCACAGATTCTAGCTTGTGATTTTAAGAACTGAAGAGAAGTGTAAAGTAGTATTCACAAAATCTAGAATACAAGATATTTTGGCTATCTGAGGTGGTGTCATGACTGATGTTATTTCTTGAGGTGAGTTTGAATTCCTATGAATTTGAACTAGTATGGACAGACTGAAATGAATGAAATTACTCACCACAGAATATGAGCTAACCCTTGAATAAGTATTCAGGGTACTAAATGAGAAAGAATATCACATAGAGGAAGCCATTCTCAAGTCTATAAGAAATGTAGAACCACCAAGAGCATCCAGAGATAGTATCTTTGGCAAAACATTATCATATCTGTTTATGATAGATAGCTCCTGCAGGTTTTCTTCAAGAGGTTTAAGAGTACTCACTCTAGATCTGCACTACTTGAGTTCAACTGCAGTCTCTGCTTTTGATTGCCAAGTGATCTTGGTTACATATTAGATCCTCTGTGTCTCATTTCCTTACCTATAGAAATGGGAACCGTAGTGTCTACCTTACAGTGTTGTTGCACAGATTAAATCTGCTAATATAAACAAATCCTTAAATTGTATCTGGTACATAACAAGCATCTAGTGAGTGTTTCTAAATATTGATGAGTTTATTGCACTATACATTTTTAAAGTTTGCTACTCTAAGATAGCTTAAAAATTCTAAATTGTGTATCACTTCTGTAATTAACAGAACACGTCACTGAAGACCGTCTAATTACCTGGTTTGTCAGGTTGACTTTCATTATATTGTTTGATATGTGGAGATTAGATAATAGATAGATCACAGATGAAGTAGCAAGCTTGGCCTACTTGTTACCCTGCTGTATGCTAGCTGGTATTTTCTTTGTGTGGAAGGCCAGCTCCTTTTCTATTTGCATGGGTTGCTTTTGGGGGGATCCTTATGTATTTAACATAGATGCTTGCTCGGATTGTTCCTTGGACCATTGCTTTGAGAAAAGTTCTGAGGCTGTTTTTAGTTTCAGTGAAAAACAGTGCCATATGCAGTCAGTAGTGTCTGTGCAGTCAGGAATGTCTACCATCATGATTACAGGCAAGGAGATGGCTGTATGCTTGCCGACCCGACTTGTGATACAATTTCTGAGACCCAGTGCAGAAAGAAAATGTGAGTAACCTTGTTCAGAAACCAGTTTTCCCCTTTCCTCTGTAGTTATTTCTTGACTTATAGTGCCACTTTCTAATTGCTACTTATTATTGTTTTAGATATGAGAAATTAATTTTAGATTATTAGCACAATTTTTACCATTCATCTTATATCATTCAATGCCAGTTTTAAATTTATGTATAAGACCATGTACAGAATCAGCAAAATTATTCAATTTGTTTTTCATAGTTTGTACATATATTTTGTTCTTATCAGAATGGTGAATATATGCTCCAAAGAAAAATATATTTTTATATTTTGCTTCTTGATATACATACATTTTACTAATATTCTTTATCATATGCTTACTGATGAGTATAGAAGAACTAAAATGAAACAAACCCCATGTGTTGCATTATTTTTCCTTTTTCTCCTCTGGCATCATTTTCAACATGAGTGGTTAATTTAAGGAAATAACAAATACAAATGGAAAGAATAGGACTTATCAGTTTATGTTTCTTTTTTTATTTTAAGAAAGAAAGAAAAGAAAATTTTAAAAAGACAAAACAGAAAAAACAAGAAGAAAAGTAGAATACAGAGTTAAAAAATTAACATCATAAAATCACTAGTTGACACATTACATTGTCAATTTAACAATAAAGCATTAAGCATAAAATGTGGTTAGACACTAAAACATTGACAGTACAAACTCTTCTGTTCAGTGATCTAACAAAAACTCAGTAATATGGTCATCTATTTTACACACTATACATACTGTTATATCCTTTAGAGCAATATCCTTCCCTTTCAATTTTATAATATCTATTATATTTTTATATCTATTATACTTTTATATCTATTATGCTTTTTGGTTACCATTATTCTGTCCTTTATTTTTTACACTAGAGAGACAATGCAATATTTACTAATATGAGTCTTGTTTATGTCACTAATGAGGATATTCTTAAATTGCCTGCATTTACAGATAAAGGCCTCAAGACCATCATTTTTCATAGCTGAGTAGTATTCCATTATATAAAAATACCATATTTTTTTCATCCACTCTGTGGTTGATGGGCATTTTGGTTGTTTCCAAGATTTAGATATCACAAATTGTGCTGCTATAAATAAGGTTGCACATATATCACTGTTACATGACCTTTTCAATTTTTCTGGGAAAATACCCAGGAGGAGAATAGCTGGATTGAATAGAACTTCCAATCCAAGTTTTTTGAGGAATCTCCATACTGATTTCCATAGTGGTTGCACAAGTCTGCATTCATACCAACAGTGGAGAAGTATTCCTTTTCCCCACAGCCTTGCCAGCATTTGTTATCAGTTGTTTTTTTGATGGCAGCCATTCTTTCTGGGATGAGATGAAATCTCAATGCTGTTTTAATTTGCATTTCTTGAATTTTTTGGCTTGTTTGTGATTTCTTTTGAAGTGCAAAAACTTTTTAGTAATATGAGATCGCAGTTGTTGATTCTTTAAAGTATTTCCCATGTGGTTTGCATTTTATTCATGAATTATTTCCTTACCCCTATGTCTCCAAGATTTTTACCTACTTTGTCTTCCAGGAGATTTAGTGTTTCTGTTTTAATATTTAGATCCTTGATCCATTTTGAATTTAGTTTAGTGTATGGTGATAGGCATGGGTCTAGTTTCAGTCTTCAGCATATGGAAAGCCAATTTTTTCAACACCATTTATTAAAGAGGCGATCTTTTTTCCAGTGAACATGTTTAGCCCCTTTGTCAAATATAAGGTGGTTGAGTGTCTTTGTAGTTGTGCTTGCATCTTCTAATCTGTTTCATTGATCCTCAAGTCTATTTCTTTGCCAGTACCATGCTTATTTTGTTACTGTGGTTTTGTAGTATAGTTTCAAGTCGGGAATTGAGATGCCTCCTGCTTTGCCTTTGTTGCCCAGAATTGCCTTTGTGTCAATGTTCATTAGTGAGATTGGCCTATAGTTCTCCTTTTTGGTTGGGTCTTTCTCTAGTTTTGGTATCAGAGTGATACTTGCCTCCAAGAATGGGTTAGGGAGGACTGCTTCTCTTTCAATTTCATTGAAGAGTTTAAGGAGTATTGGCATTAAGTTTTTATAGAATTCAGCTGTGAATCCATCAGGATCTTGGCTTTTCTTTGTTGGTAAGTTTTGAATTACATTTTCTATTTCAGTAGCTGATATTGGGTTATTCAAAATTGCTGTATCTTCTTGGTTGAGCTTTGGTAACTCATGTGTTCCTAGAAATCTGTCCATTTCCTCTGTGTTTTCCACCCTATGTGAGTAGAGATTTTCAAAGTAGGTGTTCATGATCCTTTGAATTTCCATGGGGTCTGTAGTAATTTCCTTCTTTTCAGTCCTTATTGTATGGATTTCAGTTTTTTCTTTCTTTTTCTTGATAAGGTTGGCTAGGGGTTTATAATTCTGTTTAGTCTCTCAAAAAACTTGCTCTTTGATTCATTAATTCTTTGTATTTTTTTAGTTTCAGTTGCATTAATTTCTGCTCTAATCTTTACCATTTCCTCTCTTCTATGAGCTTTGGGTTAAACTTGCTCTTCCTTTTCTAGAAGCTTGAGATGTAGCATTAGTTTATTTATTTGTGTTTGTTCCATTTTCTTGATATGACTATTTATTGCTATATGTTTCCCTCTTAGGACTGCTTTCATTGCATCCCATAGATTGCGGTATGTTGTATCTGCATTTCAATTGTATTGTAGGTATTGTTTTATTTCCTCTTTAATTTCATCTGTAACCCACTGGTTATTCAGAAGGTTGTTGTTCAGTTTCCATGTACTTATGCAGGTTTTGCAGGATTTTTTGCCATTGATTTCTAATTTTAGTGCACTATGATCAGATATTATGCATGGGATAATTTTGCTCACTTTGCATTTAGTTAAGAATGCTTTATGGTTTAATATATGGTCTATTTTGGAGGATGTCCCATGTGCAGCTGAGAAAAATGTATATTCTGATGTGGTTGGGTGTAACACTCTGTAAGAATTCATTAAGTCCATTTGCTCCCAGGTATGATTCAGTTCTATTATTTCTTTGCTGACCTTTTGTCTAGTTGACCTATCTCTTTGTGATAGTGGGGTGTTAAGGTCTCATATTATAATTGTGTTCTTGTGTATTTGGTTTTTCGTGTCCATTAGAATTTGTCTTACATAGTTGGGTGTGCTGTATTTGGTGCATATATATTTATAATTGTTAGTTTTTCCTCTTCTAATTTTCTACTAATAAATATGTAGTGGCCTTCTTTATCTCTTTTAATTCTTTTAGGTTTGAAGTTTACTTTGTCTGCAAATAGAATAGCTACTATGCTTTTTTCTGGGTTTCTGTTGCATGGAATACTGTTTTCCATCCTTTGACTTTTAAACTGAGTTTCTTTTTGAGTCAGATGTATTTCTTGTATACAGCATATTGTGGGATCCTGTTTCTTGATCCTTCCATCAATCTGTTCCTTTTTATAGGTGAATTGAGGCCATTTATATTTATGGATATCGCTGATATGTACTGGCTTGACCTTGCCATGTGTGTTCCTATTGTTGGTTTCCTACTTTTCTCCCTTATTTAATTTCTTGTCCGGCCTGGTGCTTTCTTTCTGTTGTTGTTCTGGAGATTGTGGTCATTTTTATCTCTATCTAGTATGTCTTTCAGCACTCTTTCTGAGGTTGGTTTGGTGGACATGAATTTCCTCAGTTGTTCTTTGTCATAGAAGTATCTTGTTTCTCCATTAAATTTGAAAGACAGTTTTGCTGGGTACATCAGTCTGGGTTGAAAGTTGTTTTCTTTCAGGGCTTGAAATACTTCACTCCAAGTTAGTCTTAACCTGAATGTTTGCCCTGAGAAGTCTGCTGTGATTCTGATAGGCTTTCCTTAATAGGTGAGTTGTGTCTTTTCTCTGACAGCTTTTAATATTCTGTTTTTATGCTATATGTCTTAGATCATAATTATATGTCTGGATGTAGATTTATGTTTGTTATGACTGCTTTGCATTCTATATGCCTCACTTATTTGTATATCAGATTTTCCCCCCATGTTTGGGAAATTTTCTGCCATTACTTCTGTGAACAGTTTAGATATGTCCTTTGCATTGTCTCCTGCCTCCTCACTGATGCCTATGAATCTTAAGTTTTGTCTTGGCATCATCTTGAAGCTGATGGATTGTCATTTCATGCTGCTTATTATTTTTATAAATTCTACCCTTTCATAGTCACTATCTGCAATCCTGTCCTCAAGGTATGAAGTTCGATCCAGCTTCATTTAAACACTTTGCCAGCTTTCAATACAATTTTTGTTTCTCAGATATCTCTTTGAAGTTGTTTCATGGATTCTGCTTGTTTTCTGCATTGTGCATTCAAAGTTCCAATCAATTTCCCATGCTCCTGTATTTATTTTTTATCTATTTCTTCTCTAGCTATGTTGAGCAACTCATTTACTAAGGTTGTTATTTCTGTCTTTACATAAGACATTATATATAATTTGAGTTCCTCTGTAGCCTCATGGATTTGTTTCTTTTCTTCACTTGCTATCTTTTCAGAGATTTCTGGTGTATGACTTTTAAAGTCCTCTATTTCATTGTCACCTGTACTTGCTCCTGATGGACTAGATGTTTGAGATTGCATTTTGCCTTTTTGATTAGTCATTTTCAACTTTTGGGTAAATATTTGTTCTTTCTATCCTAACAGTCACAACTGTCTGTAGTGAGTTTTAGGGTCCTACTGTGCAGTTGATGTTTGCAAAGTGCTGGGTACCACAATGAAGAGGAGATCCAGTCATCTGAATTTCTCCTACAGGCCCTGTTGGGTGAGTACTATATTCTTTCTGGGCTGACTAGCCTAGAAGTATTGATGTAGGGAAACTCGGTGTTCCTGTGTCTTCAAGTTGTTGCTGGTCACCAGATCTCCCTGGCTATAGTGTTTGTGTCAGCTGAGGTCCTACCATTTCATTGGGGGGTCTCATAAGCTCTTTTAATTTTCTATAAGTTGGGGGGGCATTATTGGCACACTCCCCAGCCTGTCTGATGTTCTCTGTATGGAAGAGGGGATTACCACTCTCTTACCAGATTTGCCAAGGTCTTGCAGTTGAAGGGAGTTTCACTTCTGCTCCTATTTACTCACCGCAGACTTCTATTTTAGGGGTAAACTCACCACACTGACTGGAGCCTGCTGAAGTCTTCTGTTTGCGTGAGGGGTTCCTGAGTCTCTCATCTATCCATCATGGTAATCCATGGTAGTCCAAGGTTCTGGAAGACGGGGTTGGATCCAATGATCAACTGCAGTACTAGGTCCAGGATGTAGGTGGGTTCCCCAAGGAGTAGGCCCAGCAGTGGCAGTCCCAGGCAGTTCAGGCATGTGGCAGGCTTCCATGAGACTCCTGGTGGAGGGGCGGCCCCAGCAGCGGTGTCTGAGGCGGCTGAGGCCTGTGGCATGTTCCAAGTTGAGGGGCGGGCCTTATTAGTTTATGTTTCTAAGCATTAATGTTTCTTAGAAATAACGTCTTGTGTTCTGTGTGCCAAGCGAGTTCTGGTTCTAACCGAATTGTGTATTCTAAAGGATGACTCCTTACTCAGTTGCAGTTATAACACATTTGCTTTGCACTCACTTTCAGCCTCATTGACCTGTGATATGTTGTGGGTTTACAAGAATTCTGTTCTCATGGGGCACTGTGAATGCCACTGGGCAGAAAAAAAAACAAAAACAAAAACAGAGAACATCTGTGTTGCATACTACAGTATCTCTTCTGCTCATGCACGTTCTCTGTTTTCCCATCAGCCTTCACTGAAAGCATAAATTCATAGACAAAATTATTAAGAATTATAAGAAGGTGATGCAGAGAATTAAACCATGAGTATATCCTTCTCATTGCAGGGTCTCTTTGCCTCTAGGAAGCAGGCTCTACTTTCATTTGCTGGTGTGCCCTCTCTTCCTGGGGTCCTACAGCCCAGTGCTCTCTGAGTAGGCTTTCCTGATTGTGAACACCTGCAGTGATCTCTATGCCCATGGATTTCTGTATGTTCACCTTATTTACCTGAAATAAGACATAAATTACCTTTGTGGTTAGTAATCTCATCCTCTGTGTTTTTTCTACTCACAAAATTACAAGGTTCTCGAGGATAGGGTCATTATAACAACTTCATTTATCATGTAGGATAAATGCCCAGATTTTAATTATAATTCTATTCATTTTTTGAGTATTGCAATACAATACTTGGTAGCTATTATTGTTTTTGTTGTAGAATTTAGGATATGAAATCAGATTGTTGGTATAAGTTGTTACTTTCTAGTTGTAATGTGGGGTAAGATATTTAATTATTAGCCAGGTGTGGCAGCTCACCCTTGTAATCCCAGCACTCTGGAGGCTGAGGCAGGAGGATTGTTGCAAATTTGAGACCAGCCTGGGCTACAAATTGAGCTCAAGGCCAGTCTGAACTGCATAGTGAGACCCTGTCTCAAAAAAAAAAAGACAAAAAAGATATTTATTTTAAGTCTTGATCTTTCTTATACTTTTTATAAAATTAAGTGCTCTAAGTACTTTAATATATGAGTTCCTGTCAAGTGACAAGCAAATAAAGATTCACTTCACTATTATTCATAATTGTAATAATAATTATTATTTTGATTTAGTCCCAAAAGCACTGTTATCCCTATTTTCCAGATGGGGAAGTATGAGACTTTGAGAAAACACACACCAGGTAGAAAACCTCATCTCTCAGGTGGCCCTGTCTGATATGGTTGTGACTAATCACATGCAGCTATAGAACACTTGTAGTTTTGTAGGATATTAATTGAGATATACTGTGAATACAAAAATATGTAGCAGATTTTTGTAGACTTAGTCTTAAGTAAGTAATATAAAAATGTCATGAACATTTAAAATGATAGTACATTTTGTGGTGCTTGGCAACAGGAATAAATTCTGACAAATATGTCATTAGAGAGTTATTTTTGTGTGAGCAGTATGTAATGTACTTACATAAACTAGGGCAGTTCTGAGATCACTAGACCATACAATCTTTTTATTTTTTTTATCAGTACTGGGGTTTGAACTCACAACTGTGCACTTGCAAAGCAGGTACTTATGCCACTGAGTTAAATTCCCTGCCCCCATATAACCTTTTAAATTTTTTTTATTAGTATACGTCTGCAGTACATGCTTATGTTTCTTATATGGAATTTGTACTTGTATATAGCACATCTTAATTCCTTTTTTCACCCCTTTTCTGTCTCTTCTCTCCCTCATTCCTTTATCTAATTAAGCCCCTTTCCATTTGAGATCTATCTCTCAACTTATTGCTATCTATCTTTCATTTTGCTTTTTATTTAAAATTTGAGTCTCTCATATAAGAGAAACCATGCACTATTTAAGTTTCTATATGATTTATTTCATTTAACATTATGCTTTCAAGATGTATCTGTTTTCCTATAAATGGTTCATATTTATCTATCTTTATGGCAGGTAATACTTCATTGTATGAAATACCATGTTAGCTCTTTTACTTCTTTCATTAGATTAATTCCTAAGTATTTCATTTTTTTGGATGCTAGTGTGAAGAGTGTGGCATCTCTTATTTCTCAGGTGGTTTTATTGTTAGTGTATAGGAATGCTATTGATTTTTGAGTATTGACTTTGGATCCAGCTATGTTGCTGAATATATTTATTATATCTAGGAGTCTTTCAATGGAGGTTTGGGGGTCTTCTATGTAGAGTATCATGTCATCTGCAAATAATGATAGTTTAACTTCCTCTTTTCCTATCTTTACTCCTTCTATTTCTCTCTCTTGTCTAATTGCTCTGGCTAGTATTTCCAGTACTATGTTGAATATAAGTGGTGATAAGGGAAATCCTTGTCTTGTGCCTGATTTTAAGGTAAAGGTTTTCAGTTTTTGGGCCATTTAATATGACACTGGCTGTTGGTTTGTCATAGATGGCCTTTATCATATTGAAGTAGACACCATCTGTTCCAATTCTCTGTAAGGTTCTTATCATGAATCAGTGTTGGATCTGATAAAAAGCCTTTTCTGTATCTGTAGAAATGATCATGTGATTCTTACTTTTGGCTCTATTGATATGGTGGATTACATTTATTGATTTACTTATGTTGAACCATCCCTGCATGCCTGGGATAAATCCCACTTGGTCATGGTGTATAATCTTCTTGATGATTTGCTGCATTCTGTCTGCCAAAATTTTATTTAGAATTTTTACATCTATGTTCATTAGGGAGATTGGCCTGTAGTTCTCTTTTTCAGTTGGATCTTTCTCAGGTTTTGATATTAGAGTAATATTTGCTTTCAGGAATGAGTTAGGGAGAATTGTTTCCCTTTCAATTTCATTGAAGAGTTTGATGAGTGTCAGCATTAAATCTTCTTTGTATTTCTTGTAGAATTCTGTAGTGAATCCATCTGAACCTGGGCTTTTCTTTGTTGGTAAGGATTTAATTACATTTTCAATTTTTAAATTGGGTTATTTAGCAGTTTTAAACATGTTCTGTGGATTAGTATATAGTCTATTTTATAGAACATTCCATGTGCTGCTGAGAATGTGTATTCTGATGTTGTTGTATGGAACAGTCTGTGTACCTCTACTAAGTCCATTTGTTCACAGGTGTGATTCAGTTCTGTTATTTTTTTGCTGATTTTCTGTCTAGTTGGTCTGTCTCTTTGGTCAATGGCATGTTTTGGTCTCTTGTTATAATTGTGTTATTACTTATTTGATTTTTCATTTGTGTTAATATTTGTTTTGTATAGTTGGGTGCTCCCGAATTTGGTGCATAGATATTTAAGATTGTTACCTATTATTCTTGAAGTTTTATTCTAACTAGTATGTAGTGACCTTCTTTATCCCTTTGGCTCATTCTTTGTTTGAAGTTCATATTGTGTCCAGAGAGAATAGCTACCCCTGTTCTCTGGGATCCTGTTGCATGGAGTATTATTTTCCATCCTTTGACTTTCAGTCTATGAGTTTCCTTTTGGGTTAGATGGGTTTCCTGTATATAGCATATGGTTAGATGTTGTTTATTGATCCATTCTGCCAGTCTGTTCATTTTAACTTGTGAATTGAGGCCATTTACATTAATGGTTATTACTGATATATATTGGTTTATTTTTGACATGTTACCTTTCTGCTGTTGGTTCTCTACCTTTCCACTCTGTTTAATTGTTTGCCTTGCTTAGTGGTTTTTTCCTATGTCTGTCTAGAATATCTTTCAGTATTCTTCTTAGGGCTGGGTTGGCGGTCATGAAGTTCTTCAGCTGTTCTTTGTTGTGGAAGTATCTTATTTCTCCATCCATTTTGAAGGACAGTTTTGCAGGGCATATCAATCTGGGTTGGAAGTCATTTCCTTTAGGATCTGAAATGCTTCACTCCATGCTCTTCTTGACTTCATTGTTTGTGTTGAAAAGTCTTCTGTGATTCTGATTGGCTTTCCATTATAGGTGATCTCTTCTCTCTAACAACTTTTAATATTCTTTTCTTATTTTGGATTTCTGGGATGTTGATTATTATATGTCTAGGTGTAGTTTTATTTTTGGTTATGGTTATTTGGAGTTCTATATGCTTCACTGATCTGAATGTCCGTTTCCATTCTCATGTTTGGGAAATTTTCTGCTATTACTTCTGCAAATAGCCTCTTGATATCATCTGTGTTGTCACCTTCTTTTTTGTTTATACCTATCAATCTTATATTGTTTTTCTTTGCATCATCTTGCAGTTGTTGAATTGTTATTTCCTTGTTCCTTGTTATTTTTAAAAGATCTTTCCTTTCTTGTTCACTAGCTGCAATCTTATCTTTAAGGTCTGAATTCTATCTTCACTTTTGTTGAGGTGGTTTTGCCATTTGTTGGAATTTTTGATTTTCTGTGTATCTCTTTGAATCTGCTTCATGCATTCTGTTTGGTTCTTATATTGTTCATTCAGGGTTTCCATCTTTTTGCATTGTTTCTCTAATTTTTTAGCTATGTCTTCTTTATATGTGTTCAGCATTTCTTTCATTACATTTACCATTTCTTCTTTTACTTGGGAGACTATTTCTGATTTGAGTTCTTTTATAGATTCCTGGAGTTGTTTCTTTATTTCAGTTGTTATCATTTCAGGAATTTCAGGTGTATGAATTATATTTTCTTCTATGTTCATATCTCCTAGGTTTGCTTGGCTTGTGCTAGAAGTTTGAGATTGCATTTTGCTGTTTCATTTTGTCATTTTCCTATATTTCTGGGTTTCAAGTGATGTTTCAAAGCTTCCCCTATGTGCTGGGAATCACCTGGCCCACTTTTGGCTCCCAGGGCAAGCTGCAGGCAATTGCTAGCCACTTGAAATTTGCTGGGCATTGGCTGGTTAGGCACACGGGGATCTCCCCTGTGTCCTCTGGTGATTTTGAATGCAGGGCACGGTCTTACCACCTGGGAACAATGTTCCAAGTCTTCCCTGTGCACTGAGATTCAACCTGTGCACGTTCAGCTTCTGGGACTGAACTCAGGCTCCTGCTAGCTGCTTGGAGTTCGCTGGGCATGGGTCAGTTTGGCATGCAGGGACATCCTGTGTTTCCTTCAGTCCACATTTCCTTTATTCATTCATCTGTTGGTGAACATATAGATTGCTATTATGAATTCTGCTGCAATACTATGGGGTCACCAATGCATATGTTGTCCCTCTGGTGGAAATATCACTATGGTTTTCCTATTTTGAGCTATACAGCATCAGGTTGTGTGTCCCTGAGACCCAAAAACAGTTTTATAACACCCTGGAGGCTGCATCTGGATACTCTGTGACCACTAACATGTCACAAAATGAGTATAGTGAATTATACCATAAATGCTATGGTTAAATGCCACAAGCAAAGACAATCAAGAGGCTGATGAATATTCAAAGAAGGAAAAAAGGAAAATTAAAAATATGATTGATTTTAAGGCTAAGCTCTATAACAAACAGCTTCATGCTGAGAAAATAGCAATGAAAAAGACTGTAAGATGAATGAAAAGAGAAACCAAAAACAACAAACAAAATCTAAAAATGATGAAGAGACTCACTAAGGAGCAGTACCTGCCAAGGATAGTCTTAATCTAAACTACCTTTCAGTATGATTAAATAGAAACAGCAATATGAAAGGAAAATGGGAAGTTCAGCAACATGAAAGGAAAATGGGAAGTTCTTCTTCCCAAAGGTTGTATCCCGGAAGAAAGAGGAACATTGAAAGTTATTCAGATAGAGGGAATAAAAATGATCAAAACGTACATGTATATGTACCAATTCCCTGAGATGAGTGTAATTATTATGTATGGCAAATGTATACTTATAAAAAAGAAAAAAACAAAGTTATTCAAACAGGAGAGGAAAAAAAAGGCACAGAGAAAGATGGTTACTAAAGTTGGCTTTGATGGAGATGGCTTTGTGAGAAAACCACTAAATATGATTCAATAGGTCAACGAGCTTACATCTCAACAAGTCCATCCTGAGCTGGAAGCTCACTGAGTCCATCCTGAGCTGGAAGCCATCTTTTCCTGTCAATACTCAGAATCAAAAAATAATCCCTCACTCATACTGTATACAATCTAGGATTTCATTACTTTAACACTGTATAAAAACCCATACTCACAATTTAAAGGAGGAGAAGTTTATTTTGGCTCACAGTTTCATAATATCACTCCATGTTTGGTAGGCTTAAACTCAGAAACTGTAAGAAGGATGGTCCTGGAGGAGGAAAGCTGCTTTACCCATGGCAACCACGAAGTAGGTAGAAGGGAGGAGCCAGGGAGAGAGATACATTCTTCCAGGTCATGTTCCCAGTGAAAGCTTCTAATCAGGACCAGTGGTGTAGCTAAGTACCTGCTGCTTCTGGTGGTCCTTCGATTTGTGGCCTTCCAACATATCTGAATATATTAACCTATTTAAATACCACCCCCAAAATGTGCTTTCCTAGTCAGATTGCCCTCTCTCCCCTTTCCCTAGCTGCACCACTCAGGTCCACCTCCTGACAGCACTCTTAGCTACTAAACTCATTATAGATAACCCCACTGAGGAGGTAGAACCTTCATGCTCCAATCACCTTCCAAAAGACCCATGTTTGAACACAGGAGGTCTTTGAAATACTTTCTAGGTAGGTCTAAACAGTTACCAAAGGTACCATCATTGAGGTAAATATGAACAAGTTGGTGCTTGTGATACAAGGAGGTAAGATCATTTGGGGGGAATGTGCCCAAATTATCAACAATTCTGAAAATTATGGATGTATAAATTCAGTTTTACCTACTAGACTGCAGTTTCATAAAAGTAGCCCCTTAAAATTATTGAACACTACAAGTCTATAAAGAAAACCACCATGATTGCAATGTTCTGAGTACTACCAAATAGCCTTGCATGTCTTCAAATATAAGAGAGCTACATATTAAGACATTTTAAAAAACACATTAAAATAGCCTAGTTTTACAAAAGGGCCCTATGTAGCACATGGCTGTGTTTTGAACATGTTGGGTTCAATTATATAAAATTAATTTCATCCTTTTCTTTTTACTTTTTAAAACATGGCTCCTAAAGAAGTTGGATTCAATTATATAATTAAAATTCATTTCATCCACTTATTTTTACTTTTTAAAATATGGATCCTAGAGAATTTAGAATTACTAATATAGATGCATTATATTCATGTTAGACATTTCTGCTCTTGAGACTGATTGTGAAGGCTGAAGATTAGGGACAAAGCCGTCTTCAAGAACACATTCCACTAAATGAGCTAATAAAGCTCTTTGAATCACTTGCTCATCATAATGTTTAAAATTTAATTTTAGTGATCACAGGAGGGAACTTTGGATTTTACTTATCAATGTAAGAAAGTGTTTTAAGCTGGTAATTGGTTTGCATCTCAGATGAACCTAATTCTCCTTGACTGGAAGCTGAGAGGCTTTCTCTTCCTCCATGTGGTGTTAATGGCTTAAGGAACAACACAGCTTTAGCACTGAAGATGTGAATTTCAGCTTCCTTAGCCAGCTGTGTGACCTTAGGAAACCACTTTGCCTTTTGAAGCTTTAGTTTTCATATTTAAGGAAAAAGTTACATTAGTATTTGAGAAGCTGAATGTCTCTATCCTCTGGTTGTATACTCCATCTTTCTTTACCATGTTCTCTGCTCTGGAGCATCAGCCTATCCAACATTCAATGGGATTCTGGTCTTTGGTTGAATTTAGACAATGGAGTCACATCCTCAGAACATCAGAATTCATAGAGGAAAATATGCCAATATATTTTGGGAGATGAGCACAAATGTTTGTATCCCATGTTACTGTCCACAGAGTGACTTCACTGAGATTGAGGGGATCAGTACCAGATAGATGAGGTATCCGTTCTGAAGATGTCCCAGTGCTTGCTCAATAGCTTCCTGTTCAGGAAGTTATGAGGGCACAAAGGTATTATTATTCAGTAACTCAACAATATGCTTCCCAACACACCAAAAGTCTGAGTCCCAATATATCTACAGCAGAGTTTAGTGCTAAACTCCAAATTACATATCACACTTGTGATATGTAAGGGAAAATTTCAGGCCACTTGGTGATGGTATGCTCTGCTGGATCACTTACTTGAAGAAGAGGATTTTTTATTTATCTTCATAAAATAGAGACATTTTATACATGTGTTTACCTTTCATGCTCTTCTAATATCAGAATGCCTTATCCATCACATTGGTCTCCCAAAATCACTATGACCAGGTGTCAAATTTCTAGCAAAAAGTATACCATAGTTAGTTCCTGTCCTTGAAATTCACTGGTCTTGTTGTGGGACACATGATGTGGAAATGACTACTTCAAATAATATGGCTCACATATGAAGATAGTAGAAAAACAGCATTATACAAATTTAGAATGCTAGTATGGTATGTATACCTTAATACTCACAATGTGGTGTCACACCCTATGTCTAGAATGCCCAAATCTTGGAAGCAAAAGTGGAGATGGGAGTGGTCTGCCTTACAAATACACCAAATATCTCATGTGAAAATCTGGAAATGCTAATGCTCAGGAAAAAGAATGCTTCTAGGTGACACAAGCATAGACCCAGTGAATTAGAAACTGTAACTAATCCTGGTCATTTTGAGCCCTTTGAATTGCTGAAATATCATATAGAAAAGAGGTCACTATATTCAGTGGGATGATTGATTCTAATTACCGAGGGAAAATTTGGTTACTGCTACACACTGGTAAACAGAACTAAAAGGACTCCCTGTGGGCTTTTAGCACCCTGCCAATAGTCCTGATCAATGGACTGCAGCAATTCAATCTGCAGGAATACTTTCTAGAAGTAGAAATGGCTAATAAATATATCAACTTCTTTAACCACTGGAGAAATGTAAATCAAAACCACAGCAAGATTCTACCTCACCTGTTCAGAATGGTGATCATTAAGAAAATAAAACACCATTAATGTTGATGAGGATGTTGTAGCAAAGGAATCCTCCTAAAGTCAGAAATATTGGTATACTCTTTTTTTGTGACAAAATTCAGAATAGCTAAGCTTTGGAAACAACCTGGGTGCCTATTGGCCTATGAATGGATGAAGATGATAGGAATGAAATCATGTCACATATAGGACAATGGATGGAACTGGAGATCATTATGTTAAGCAATATAAACAAGACTCAAAAGGACAAATATTGCATGTATTCTCTCACATGAAACTTTAAAAACTATCACAATAAAAACCAAAATGACAGAAAGTAGAAGTGGAGGAATGAAGAGTCAAAGGCAGTATTGGGGGATAGAAATCCAAATATACTGTATGCATGTACATATCTACCAAAATGAAATCCATTATTGTGTATAACTAATATGCAGTAATAAAAAAAGAAAAAAAGAAATATCCTCCAGGGATTTACATCATGTAGGAATGAAACTGGGGCCATTTATCAGAGAAAAATACACCCAGCTGTGAAGTAGGCAAATAGTAAAGAGAGCATGGAACAGCGGATGAGGGAGGCTGGTTACTATGCTTTTCAGTTTAGGCCTTATGCTCAGTTGTAGAAGCTACAGGAAAAAAGCTATATCTCGACTAGTTATCCCTGTTTAGTTTTTAATCTTTTTCAAAAGATGGTAGTTGCTTATGTTTTAGGTTTCCATTGAGATGACTTAATTGACATCTCATCCTTTTTTTATGCTTTGTGATTCATTTATTCAGAGGGTGAAAGTGTGTGATAGTGAGCCAAATTTTTAGTTGTGCTTAGAATGTGTTCTCTCTTACATTCTCCTCTGGAAAGTGAAGCTTCTTATTTTTTCTTAGAATCCTGGATCCTATAATTTATCAGTATTATTAACCCATGCACAGCCAAATGGTGCCTAAATTGAGGCTTTGAATAGCTGGTCATGTAAGTTGACTTTCCATGTATTTGTGTCAAGGAGGATTCAGTTCAGGTGGATATCCTGGGTACTAAAGAGGCTCTCGCTTATATCTGTGGGTTGAAAGTGGCATTTTGCTGTTGTAGCTTGTATTACGTATTGTTTCAAAGTAATGTTGAAACTGGGAAGGCAAGAGTTTGGGTTGCACAATATTCCCTAGGTCATATCTTTTCTGGTTCCAGTTATCCATCAGAGTTCGGTTAGAATAGAAATTCTCATTAGTAGCACATCTCAATCCATACTGGAAAAAATTGGGCATATCCCTCCAATCTTCACTCTTCACCATGGTCCTCTGCATTAATGAGTCTTCCGGGGTGTGGGTTTAGGAGGAAATGGACAATGTCTGTTTCTGGACAAATTCTGAGCAGCAGAGCCACTGAGAGGCAGCTATTTGAGACCAGATGAGAGCAATTTAAAAAATCCTTAGTGTCAGGAACATGCAGGACACAACCCAATCTTTTTTTTGTCTTCAGCTCCACTCTGTTCTTTATACCAGAGCTTGCCTCTCCTCCCTCTGTGCTGGTGACTCTACATCTCATCTTGATTTGGCTTAAAAAAAAACTGAATTAAAGATAGGAAGAGATGCAGACAGAAGAGATACTGAGGGAGAATGAACTGTGCTGTAGGTCTTCTGTGTCCCTCCCAGATCCACTTTTCACAATTTCCTACCCTACTGTGTGCCCAACAGGCTCACCTGATGGGTTACTCTAGTGCAATATCTCATCCTCCTGTTCCAATTGTGAGGAGCCAGTGGAGGTGGAGAAAGGGAATGATAAGGATCAGAGGGCAGGTTGCCAATGATTTCAGAGTATTTACTTCCCTGGTTTTCTTCCTACTACATTACAAGAGTTGGTTCATTCACACTATGGAAAGTCATGGCTTCTGCTGCCATTTTCAGCCCTCTTGAGTCTTTGGCCCTGCTGTTAGACATAGTCATTCCAGCAATCTTTATAGGGTGGCTTTAAACTCTGTTATTATCCTAATTGATGTCCCTGCCTTGCTGGGTTATTATGAGTATTGAAGACAATGAATACAAATCACTTAGTGCAATGACTAGCATTTGGTAAACACTCAGAATGAGATATTTTTCCCCAAATCCTTTAATTCTAAGTTCAAATGATTGCTTAAAGGATCCATACTTTTTAAAGTAAATAATTGAGTTACTGTATGAAAGTGTAAATTGCTGTGTAAATGCAAAGTATAAATATATTAGGCTCCCTGAACACTAAATGTATTATTTTTTTAAAAAAATTATCTTGCCTTATTGAGATGCAATTAAGTTGTATTTTTTTTTTAAGAAGTGGTGTGGGGTAGAAACTTTAACCGCAGATTTCCGTACAAATCTCATTGAATTAAAACTGTATATCTCTTTCAGGTTCTAGGTCTTTGGTTTTAGATTTCCCATTCTCATTTCTTCTTTCTAGCTCATTGAAGCATGGGTATCAAGATGAGTAGATGGAGTAGTAATCACTTCTCTGTCTCATTGTAGGAAATAAAGCAAAAAGCAATTTAAAAAGGCATCTTGAAATGTGGAAACTATAAAGTCAGCACTGGCTTTCGATTTTATCTCTGACTTAGGGAAGGAAATGGTGAGGCAAGGCAAGCAGAAACAGATTTTTCTTCTGCTAGGATGTCATATTTCATAAGTCATCGTTCCAAGAAGGGCTGCCTAGAAGGGTGGAGAACTGCATGAACATACAAGCCCTGCGTTTTTATTTCCACGCAACTGTTAGGGTGCCTCATACTCTATTCTGCCATTTGTTACTCCAGTTTAATGACATTGACCACCTTCCTTGTATCCCATGCTGTTTTAATTTTTTCCAGAGGAAATATTTGGAAGAATTTATCTGATCAAAGACATTTAGCACTTGCTCATTAAAAACTTGGATGCAGCATAGTCCTCAGGAGTGCAGAGATTCTATAGCATAGTGGATTGAAATTACACTTTATATACCTGGATTCAATCCCTGGGTTGCTCACTTCTCAAGCCATTACCTCAGCTTCCATTTCCTTCTTTGAAAAATAATATTGTATGTTACTGGGACAATCAAGTACAACTGTAACTAAGCAAGCCCTTTACAAAATGTCAAGCACTGTGCTGATGTAAGGGATGGTATTATTTCCAAGCTAACAATCTACTGTAAATGAGTTTGGCTTTCATAAAATCATATTCATCTTCAGATAAGGACCAAAAACACTTAGTGATCAAATATGGCATATGATTGCATTACCTACAAAGGCAAGTCTTCAGTGACTCATATTGAGGATTATAGCAATTAAAGGATGACTGATCGTGAAGATGAAGGCTGTTCAGGCTCAATTCTAGGAAGATGGTGGTGAGATAATATTATAGGTGAGGTAAACATAAAAAGGAATGCTAGTATAATTTAAGTGATCAATGGAAAGGAGGAGATGAGGGGTCAGAATATAAAATTGCTATAGCATCATCATTATAATTCTGGTCAGGAGTGGATTCAGGGTCTTTCTGTGGCTTTCTCATGGAGCAATGAAGACAGACATTCCTTAATACATTTGAGTATCTTGCAGATCTTGAATTCAGAAGGACCTCCGAAGTCTTCCAACCACTGTTTGCATTTTATAGTAGTAATTCCTAAAGCCATGTAGCTATCTAGTTTAGTATACAAGAGCTTTACTTATTTCACAAATGCTTTTGTAGTAGCTACTATTTGCCAGGAACTGTTACTGGGCCTTACAATTATTCATTTATTCCCTCCTAATAATTTTATTAAGAGAGTATAAGAGCTCCTCAGTTTCTTGGTTATAATTCTGAATTTCAAGAACTTCTGAAAAATTTTTAAAATCATGCAAATTAGTGCAAACTCATTTGATGTCAAAACTTTGAATGGACATATGTCTACTTATTATCTTTAGCCCACATGAAATTATTAGACATAAATTTTACTTCAAAACATTGATGCACAAGTCTCTACTGGGAGTATTACAGAATACTTACTCTGATCTCATACTTTTCAAAAGTCCAAATCTCAAGAAATATCTTGTCCAGATGATTTTGGAACTTATATTATTATAACTATTTTGAAGATTAAAAAAATCAAGGCAAAGTGATTATAAAACTTGTGCAAAGGTACACAGAGCATTTCTGGTATTCTAACCTAAAATGCTTGCATATAAAATCTGTACATTTTAATCCATCTTGGGCTTAATCCTCATCACAAAGTACTCCCCTGGTGTGATCAAACATGTATCGAGGCTGCTTTTCATTGGTCTGTTCAAATACTCTGTGTATACATGATGGCATATCAATTCAGAGATCCCTTAGTCCCACCCACCCCAGTCTCACCTACAGTTTTTCCATTACCTCTTGTATCCACCAATTTATTTACCACTGAGAAGTTGGAGTAATTTTTGGGAATGCAAATTTCATTCACATCACTTGTTCTGTATCAACTATTTGTATTGCGTTTATAAGAATGCAATTCCTACATTATGGTGGTGATTATTGATTTCTTAGTGTCTGGTTTCAAAGGCCTGTAAGGCTCTCATTCTTTTGTTTTGATTGTTTTTATATTATTTTGATTTGTATTAACTTATTGTGTATGGAAGTAAGGACAACTATTTTGAAGAAAACAAGAGACATTATGGCAGCCACTGTTGATTTCCTGTTGTCTTGTTCTGAAATTCTGCATTATTTGCATTGTTTTGCTCTGATATGCTTTGTTCAGTTTTGTTCTGTTTTATTCTTTTTAAAACAAATGAACAAACAAACAAAAGAATGCACTTCCTCTATTTGGCATAGTTTAACAATGACTAACTCTCTAGTTTCAGTTCATGCCACACTTCTCCAAACTTTCAGACTCCAGGCACTCTCATCTTGCCTACATTGATACTTCTTGCTAGAGTCTTTGCACATGCTGCCTCCTCCACTGGGAAGACTATTATTATAATTCTACCTTTGTCTTGCCTGTTGATTTCCAGTTTACATTTTGATACCCAGTTCATATTTGTTTCCATAGGAATGTAATTTTAACTCATTATAATAATCATAGTTTCTTTTTTACATTTTGTTGTGTGATTTTTACACAAATGCCTGACTTTCATCAATGGTGTGAGCTTGATGAAGGCAGGAATTGTTTCTATGTTTGCTTACTGTTGTGATTCTGTATTTTCTTGTAACAGTCATTCAGTAAGAGATGAGTACACACTTGCCAACTAACATGAAAAAAATAGCTTTTGGAAAAATTCAGTGTTTACTCCACCATTTCACTGAGATAGCTGTAGACCTTTTTCACATCTATGTATTCAGTAATGGGCAGAGTTGATGCCACCATCTTCTTAAGTATCATTGAGTTGCACTTTGAAATTTTCTTTAAACATTAGCAACTATCTGAAAGATTTCACACTTTCATGTTAACAGTGAAAGTTTCTGAGAGCCTTCTTTGCTTTCTCTTACTAACAGAATGGGCAAGTGAAATGAGCCAATAGCACAGAGGTTGTACACTGCTTTCTTGGAAACCTAGATGGCAGATCAAGTTGTATTAAAGTGCTAAGGTGAAGACAGTGTATCCCTAATATGAGTAACACTGTACACCTCTGTGCCTTATTGAATGTAGCAAGCTAGAATTTTTGAAGGAAGTAGGGCTGCCCTTTTGTTTCTACCACAAGCATATTTTCCAGATTATTCATCAGTCTATAGAAACCTGTCCCAAAAAAGCTTACTATATACTTGAAATGATCAGATTTTCCAACATGCGGTTCTAAATGCTCTGTTTTCTATAAAGCTCATTCCTTCCAATAAAAAGCAAAGCAGATTTTGTTTACTGGTTTGTCAAATGCAGTGATCCATTATGGTATTTATGGGTAATTGCTAGAGTAATCTCACCTCATTGGTTTCCAACAAAGCCTCCCATATTGATATCTCAGAAATTGAAAATTAAATGTGGTATAAAAGCTATTAACTAAATCTGATGGTCTCACAGAGGGGTATTAAATTAATATTTAGAATTATTAAGTGTTTTGTTCTTGTGCTTTTATTCAACATATATTGAGAATTTTCTTCTCTCAGAATGTATTTTGGGGAACTATATTTGTCCTAGTTTATTTCTAACAATTCTACTTTCTTTGGTTTTATATTTTCTGTCACATAATTATAGATAATAGGTAAACATATTAACTTGAGGAACTAATTTTCTGTATAATTACCAAATGACTTCCCTGGACCCTCCTTTCTCTCATACTTGGTTTCTTTTTAACCCTCCTGGTCATTTTTCAATAGAACTTCTTCAGCATCCTGGGAGGATCCAGCCAGTTCTTTACTTTCTTAACATGAACACTTTCTTTATCATGTCCCTCCTTGATTTTCTGGGCCCAGCCACCCAGAATGTTGCTTCTTTCTCCTCCCCAATCATTTTCATACCCTCAGATAATACTACATTCTAAGGCATGTTCCAAGCTAAACAAATATTTAGGCCAGGGATATATAGCCCAGTGGCATAGCATCTGCCTGGTGAGCTCAAGGTCAGGAGTTTGATTCCTAGTCCAAAAACAAACAAACAAATGATGACAACACAGCAACACACAAAAAAGCCAAGTATTTAAATAATGCTTGTTATCTATATGCCCCATTAAAGAGGATGTAAGTGTGGACAGTGTTTAAAGGTCAGTCTGGTAGAATATGTGTGTATATTTGCTCATAATTCCTGTAGCTTGGTGATTGGGAGTATGGTTTATGGTGTCATAAAGGGTTTGACTGTTGGCTGTGTGATCCATAAACTATTTAACTTTTTTTTTATAATGGGGATTATATCAGGGCTTTTGCACTTAAAAATTTTTTTATCTCCATCCCTTTTTAGAGTTTTTTTTCTTTTTGGAAAAAGTCTCACTAAATTGCTAAATTACTCAGATTGGGTTTGAATTTGTAATCTTCCTCCTCCCAAAGGATTACAGGTGTTGCTACTAAGCTCAACTTGTATTTAAAGTTATGATATCTCAATTTTCTAACATATAAAAATAAGAACAATTTCCTTATATGAGATTGAGGGGTTTAATGAATTACTGTATATGAAGTGATCACGGCAGAGTCTGGCACAGAAAAAAATTTCTGTCATACTTACTGATAGACGTAGGCTGTAACCCTTACACTGACAATTTCTCAAGGCTTTGACTTTCTTGTTTCATAAAGTAACAGAGAAAAACAAATGCAGAATTTGAATGCAGAGTTCAAACTCCACCATTTATTATTGTGTTATTTGAGAAAAATTAATTAACTTTTTGGAGCATCTGTGTTCCTATCTTTGAAAATCATCTGTCCTCAACAGCTATGCAGATGCCAGCCTACCTTCATCCAGTCAGAAGCTCAGGAATGTAGATAACTTCTAGAACCTGGAAAGGTCAAACAAATATATTTTCCCTTAGAGCTTCCAGAAAGAAATGAAGCTTTGTCAAAACCTTGATTACAGCCCAGAAGAACTGTAGAACTAAAGGAAATAAATTTGAGCTTCAAAATTCTGAATTGTTTAACTGTAACACAATAAATTTGTGTTGTTTTAAAACGCTAAGTTTATGGAAATTTGTAACAATAGTCACAGAAAGCAAATATTTCTGATGTAGGTTAATAAATAGGGCTGTTATGAGTAGTTAGTGTATTAATCCAGGAAAATAACTCAGAAATGTATCTAGAATTTACTAAACACTTAACAAGCTATGTTAGCCTCACATTATTTTGTATTTTTGACTGTACCATTTTTGATTTTCACATTTTCCATTAACCTTTTTCCATTTCATTATGTTTATGCTATAGTATCATTATTTGTATTATAGCTCTTTTCAGCCATTACAAACTATTTTTAAAAATTTTTTGAGGTGTGGAGTAATTTAGTTTAGCAGGTACATATCAGCAACACACAGGATGAAGGAAAGGTTTGTCATTTTCCTTCAGTTTGCAATTTTGTTCATGTACACTGAGAAAAGGAAATTTGGTGAAGCAACACAGCTTATTGGTTAATGCTGTTCATAAGGCACTGGAGCTGGAAAGATCCTGAGAACATCAACTGTGTGGTGTTGGGGGTATTTTGAACTTTTCTGAATCTCAGCTTTCTTCTGTGTGAAACAATTTGACGCCTATATTTTTGTTTGTTGGGCAGGTGTCATAATATTATGAATAAAGTCCTTAATATAATACTAGGAGTAAAGCAAAAGCTCATTATTGGTTAGGAGGTATTATTGTTCATATTGACATTGTTGTTGCTTTTGTTTATTTATCTATTTCCCTCGGATTTTGAATTAAGAAGGTTGAGTGTAGAGATGGCAGAGCTTTGGTGTGTTGTCTGTATGGAACACATTTTATCTTATGAATATTACATAGTTTTGGGAACAGGCATGCTCTTGATGCTGAAAGACTGTGACAGACAAATGGAGGGTAGAGAGTAAAGATGTCTTTTAAAGCAGGCACAAAAACATAGACCTGAATAAAATATTTAACTGCTCATTACAGCATCTGCACAGATTTCATACTGACGCCAAAGAACAAAAAAGAAATACAATTTGACAAGGTGTTGGATTGTCATGGCATTTTTGCTGCAGTCAGCAAAATTTTCAGTTTCTACTAATACTGTGTTTCTTTTGATGATTGCTGGATCCAGTGTTGAAATTTTTAAAAGACCATATTATTTATATTTATTCATTCTTTAAATTGAAGATGTATTGTTTAGTTGATGGCCTGGTTGCTTTGAAACCCAAACTAGGGATCTGTGTTGAAATTATGCCCTTATGCAGTCTTTTTATTGCTATTGGCCCATGTTCACTTATTATAAGTTGTCTTTCAGAGTGCCAGCTATACAAATGGTATTGCTCAAAAAGTCATGCTTGAGATTTCTCTGATGCCATTAGTTTTATTGATCTTTATTATTTATTTCCTGAGTTTGTTACTATTGATTGTTTTGGAAATTGATTTTGTAGAGACTAATTTTGTGAAGAATGGGGAAATGAAGGGCTCCCAAATTTCTTCACAGCCATTGATTATGAATATGGTTAATGTTATTTTTATACAAAAGATGCCCCAGAGAGCTATCTTGCCTCTTCCACCATGTGAGGATAGACTGATCAGGCACCATTGATGAACCAGACAGATGGCAGTTAGCAGACTTCAAATTGTGATGCCTTTATCTTATACTTCTTATTCCTCAGAGCTATGAGACAACAAATTACTGTTACTTTACTTTATTTTTTATTTTAAAGAGAATAAAACGAAACAAAGAAACACAAACCAAAAAAGAACAAAGCAGGTCACAGCAAAACATTGCCAATGACACAGAATTTTGGAAAAAGAAAACAGGAAATCAACAGTGCTACCATAATGTCTCTTGTCTTCTTCAAAACATGTGTCCATACCTTCACACATAATAAGTTAATATAAATCAAAATAGTATAAAAGCAATCAAAACAAAAGAATGAGAGCCATAAGGGCTTTCAAGACCAGACACTAGGAAATCTATAGTGGTTACCCTATCTCTTGTTTTCTTCAAAATAGCTGTTCATACCATCATATATACTGAAATCAAATAATTGAAAACAGACTAAAACTAATCAAAACCAAGAATAAGAACATTACTGGATTTCAAATAAAAATAATAGGAAATCATCAATGGCTACCGTGATGTCCTATTTTCTTTAGTGTAGTTGTTCATGCTATCACACATAGTAAAATCAGTTCTTGTAAACCCTTTATGTGAAGTTCTAGGCATATATAAGCCTATACATGTACATCTGTCCTTTCTATACTAGAGGAAAAGACAAAAAACCAAATAAATAACTATAACTAAGAGCCCAAAACAATAACAGTATAGGCTTTCAAAACAAGTTTTGAAACAAATAAGTTTTGAAACAAATTTCAAAACAAATTTTGTTGTTTTACATAGTTATCTTTAAAAGTCTTACTCGAATTACTAGATATAGTCATACAAAATTGATCTAATCCTACAGATGTTAACTGTTTTGTTTCAAGAACTAGTAGAATTATCAGTACAATCATTTTAGTAATTTTAAGTGTATATATACAAATTTATTTATTTCTTTTCTCTTCCTTCTTTTCTCCTTTTCCCTGTTTGAGTTATCTCTTTGAGCAGTTTCTTACCCTTTCATAATATTTATTGAAGATTTTGTATCTTATTTACTATTTCAGTTTCTTACACTAGGAAGACAATATGAAATTTACACATGTGAGTTTGATTTATTTCACTCGTGAGTATGGTCTCAAGTCACTTCCATTTACCCAAAAAATCCTCAATGTGGTCTTTCTTTATTCTATTGTATAGAAATATTACATCTTTTTTTATCCATTCCTCAGTTGATGGGCATTTGGTTTGTTTCAAAGATTTAGCTATAACAAATTGTGCCGCTATAAACATGGGTACACATATATCACTGTGGTATGATGTTTTCAGTTCTTCTGGAAATATGCCCAGAGTGGAGGAGCTGGGTCAAATGGAACTTCCAATCTGAGGAACCTCCATACTGATTTCCACAGTGGTTGCCCCAGTCTACACTCTCACCAACAGTGCAGAAGTGTTCCCCTGCAGCCTCACCAGCATTTGTTATTTGTGTTTTTCTTGATCCTGGCTATTCTTTCTGGAGTGAGATGCAATCTCAGTGTTGTTTTAATTTACATTTCTCTAATGACCGATGATGTTGAACATTTTTAATATATTTATTTGCCATTTGTATTTCTTCATGTGAGAAGTGTGTATTCATCTCAGATGCCCATTTTTGGATTGAGTCTTTGCATATCAGGGCCCTGATTATTTAAAATTTCTTTATATGTTTTAGATACAACTCCTTTGTCTGAGGGATAGTTGACTAAGATTTTTTCCCAATTCATGGATTTTCTCTTCAATCTGTTGGAGATTTCTTTTGATGTGCTTTTTAATAAGACAAGATCCCAGTTGTTGATTTTTGGGAAGTATTTCCTGTGCCGTTTGATTTTTGTTCATGAATTCTCTGCTGATCCGTATGTCTTCAGGATTTCTCCCTACTTTGTCTTCCAGTAGATTTAGTGTTTCTGTTTTAATATTTAGATCTTTGATACATTTTGACTTTAGTTTAGTGCATGGTGATAGGAATAAGTTTTATTTGTTTTTGGCATATGGAGAGTCAGGTATTCCATGATTCCTTATTAAAGAGGCTATCTTTCTTCCAGTGAATATGTTTGGCCCTTTTGTCAAAGATAAGTGTGTTTATAGTTGTGGTTGTACCTCCTGATCTATTCCATTGATCTTCAGGTCTGTTTTATTCCACTACTATGCTGATTTTATCACAGTAGCTTTGTAATATAACTTTAACTCAGGGATTAATGATGCCTCCTGCCTTGCCTTTGTTGCTTAGAATTGCCTTTGCTATTCTAGGACTCTTCTGGTTCCAGATGAATTTTAGGGGTGATATCTCTAGATCAGTGGGGTATGCTAAGGATATTTTGACTGGAATTGCATTAACTATAACAATTTTTGGAGAATGAGTATTTTTACAGTGTTTGTTCTTCCTATCCATGAATAAGGGATGTTTTTCCATTTTCTGAGATCCTCTTTGATTTATTTTTTCAGAGTACTGTAATTTTCCCTGAGTGGATCTTTCACTTTGTTAGATGGATTCCTAAGTATTTCATTTTTTGGATGCTATTGTGAAGGGTGTAGTTTCCCTTATTTCCCTCTCAGTGAGTTTGTGTAGAGGAATCCTATTGATTTTTGACTATTGACCTTGTATCTAGCTACATTACTGAATTTGGTTATTATGTCTAGGAAACTTTCAATGGAGTTTTGGGGGTCTTCTATGTAGAGTATTATGTTATCTGCAAATAGTTTAATCTCTTCCTTTCCTATCTTTATTTTATTTGTCTCTCTTGTCTAATTGCTTTAGTTAATATTTCCAGCACTATATTGAATAGGAGTGGTGATAGTGCACAGCCTTGTCTTTTTCCTGGTTTTATGTTGAAAGCTTTCAGTTTTTTATCATTTAATATGATGCTGGCTGTGGTTTTTCATAGATGGCTTTTATGAGATTGAGGTAGAGACCACTATTCCAATTTTCTGAAGGGTTCTTACTATGAATGAATGTGGGACCTTATCAAAAGCTATTTCTGCATCTATTGAGATGACCATGTGTTTCTTATCTTTGGCTGTATTGATACAATATATTATGCTTATTGATTTGCTTATGTTGAACTATCCCTGCATCCCTGGGGTGAATCTTACTTGGTTGTGGTGTATAATCTTGGTGACTGGCTTCATTCTGTTTGCCAGTATTTTACTGAGGATTTTTGCATCTATGTTCATTAGGGAGATTGGCCTAATGTTTTTTTTGGTTGAGTCTTTCTCTGGTTTTGGTATAAGGGTAATGCTTGCTTCCAGGAATGTGTTAAGGAGAATTTCTTCCCTTTCAATATCATTGAAGAGTTTGAGGAGTGTTGGCATTAAGTCTGCCTTGATTTCTTATAGAATTCAGCTTTGAATCCATCAGGACCTGGGCTTTTCTTTGTTGTTAAGGTTCTAATTACACTTTCAATTTTATTAACTGAAATTGGGTTATTCAGCAGTTTTACATCTTCTTGATTCAACTTTGGTAATTCATATGTTTCTAGGAATCTGTCCATTTCTTCTGTGTTACAAAACCTATAAGAGTAAGTGTTTTCAAAATAGATATTGATGATTTTCTATATTTCCACAGGGTAGGTAATGATATCACCCTTTTCATTCATTATTGCATGAATTTGAGTTTTTTCTTTTCTTTTTAAAATAAGATTATCTCGAGGTTTGTCAATTTTATTCCTTTCAAAGAACCAACTCTTTAACTGATAATTGTTTGTATTGTTTTCTTAGTCTCTATTGCATTGATTTCTGCCCTGTTCTTTATAATTTTCTCCCTCCCCTCTTTTGGTTTTGGGCTTGACTTGCTCTTCTTTTTCTAGATGTTTGAGATATAGCATCAGGTTGTTTGTGTTCATTCTGTTTTCCTGATGTGGAAGTTTACTGCAATAAATTTCCCTCTGAGGATTGCTTTCATGCACTTCACAGATTCTGTAAGTTGTATTTGTATTTTCATTTGTAGATATTGTTTAATTTCTTTTTTAGTTTCTTCTGTGATCCATTGATTGTTCAGGGGTGTATTGTTTAATTTGCATGTGTTTATGGAGTTTTTGCTGTTTCTTTTGTTATTAATTTCAAGTATTATGGCACTATGATCAGATAATATGCATAAAATAATTTCAACACTTTTGCATTTACTTAAATATGTTCTATGAGATAGTATATGGTCTATTATAGAGAATGTCCCATGTGCAGGTTAGAACAATATATATTTTCATGTTGTTGGGTAGAACACTCTTCACGTCTACTAAGTCCACCTACTCACAAGTTTGATTCAATTCTGTTATTTCTTTCCTGATTTTCTATCTAGTTGATCTGTCTCTTTGTGTCAAAGGCATATTAAGTTCTCCCATTATAATTGAGTTATTGCTTATTTGATTTTTCATTTCTATTAATATTTGTTTTACAAAGCTGGGTATTTCCTTATTTGGTGCATATATATTTAGGATTGTTGTGTCTTCCTCTTGAAGTTTTCCCCTAACTAGTATGTAGTGACCTTTTTTATCTTTTTTGATCATTTGTGGTTTGAAGTTCACATTGTCTGCAAACAGAATAGCTACCCCTGCCTTTTTTTTGAGTTCCTGTTGCATGGAGTATTGTTTTCCATCCTTTGACTTTCAGTCTATGAGTTTCTTTTTGTGTTAGATGGGTTTCTTGTAGACAGCATATGGTTGGATGTTGTTTCTTGATCTATTCTGCCAGTCTGTTTTTTTTAAATTGCTGAGTTGAGGTCATTTACATTAATGGTTATAATTGATATATATTGGCTCTTTTTTGTCATGTTATCTTTCTGCTGTTGGTTCTTTACCTTTCCCCTCTGTTAAATTTTCTGTCCTGCTTAGTGGCTTTTTTTGGTTGGTGTTCTTGGAGTCGTAGTTATTTTTATGTCTATTTAGAATATCTTTCACTATTCTTTGCAGGGTTGGTGTGGTGTTCATGCAGTTCTTCAGCTGTTCTTTGTTGCAGATATATCTTATTTCTCCATCAATTCTGAAAGACAATTTTGCAGGGTTTATCAATCTGGGTTGGAAGTCATTTTCCTTTAGAAGTTAGAATATTTCACTCTATGCTTTTCTTCTTCTTCTTGACGTCATTGTTTTTGCTGAGAAATCTGCTGTGATTCTGATTGGCTTTCCTTTATAGGTAATTGGTCTCTTTTCTCTAACAGCTTTTAATATTCTGTTCTTAGTTGAATTTCTGGGATGTTGATTATTATATGTTTGGGTATAGATTTATTTTGTTTGTGGCTAATTGAAGTCCTAGATGCTTCCCTTCTGTATATCAGTTTCTTTCCCCATGTTTGGGAAATTTTCTGCTATTATATCTGTAAATAGTCTTTTGATATCATTTGTGTTGTCACCTTTTTCATTCACATCTATTAATCTTATATTATTTTTTGTTGCACCATCTTGCAACTGTTGAATTATTTCCTGATTCCTTATTATTTTTAAAAAGATCTTTCCTTTCTTGTTCACTAGCTGAAACTTTGTCTTCTAGTTCTGCAAGTCTATCTTCACAGTCATTCAGACACTTTTTCTAGATTTTTATGGAATTTTTAGTTTCCTGGATATCTCTGTGTTCATGGATTCTATTGCTTCCTTATATTGTTCATGTAGGATTTCCATCTTTTTGCAGTGCTCCTCAATTTTTTAACTATGTTTTCAGCATTTCTTTTATTATGTTTATCATTTTTTCTTTTACCTGGGAGATTATTTCTGATCTGAGTTCCTTTACAGCTTAATGGAGTTGCTTCTTTACTTCAGTTGCTATCATTTCAGAAGTTTCAGGTATATGGTTTACACTTTCTTCTATGTCCATGTATCCTAGACTTCTTTGGAATGAGCTGGAGGTTTCAGATTGCATTTTGCTCTTTTGTTTTGTTGTTTTCCTGTACTCCCCTGGATAAGCCAAATGAAAGTCCTCAGTTTCTTCCTGGGTTGAGGATATCTGTCTGTACTTCAGGGATTTTCTCTAGTGGAGTAGGGGATGTTAGGCTGTCCTTATCTGGTACCTAGTGGCACTGAAAGACTCCCAAGATGGGGTGTATGCACTTTGTGGAACTTCAGCACACCCCATGTGGCTCACCAAAGTTCTCTGGCTGCTTGAGGTCACCTGTTCTACCAGGTTCTGAGTGATGTACTAAAGCCAAATAGTATGTGGAGTACAGTGGGCCAGCCTTCAGCTCATGCCATGTAGCACACCAAAGCTCCCTTGATTCTTGGGGACATTGGGCAGGGCCCTACCAGATTCCAAAAAAGTCCTATGGCTGCACAGCTAGGTAGGGATTGCTGTGGTGGGCATCAGCTCACATGTGATGGCTCCCAGCTACCTCAATTTCTGTTATTTTAAGCCAAACAGTTTATAGTCCTTTAATTTGGCAGGCCTTGGAAACAAGTACAGCTTGCTGTGGCTATGAACTGAGACAGATTCAGAATTAAAGTTCCACATAGTTGTCAGACAGTAATCTTATTTTATAACACTAATGATCCAAAATGAAATTTGGACTAGTTTACCATTTATGCCACAAGGATAGAAAAGAAGGAAAAACAAAGTGATAAGAAGGCCAGGTTTCTTCCTGTGGAAGATCCAGTTCTATATTCTTATTATACCAGTATCATGAAAAAAGAGAAGAAAGGAGTGACATGTGAGTAATAGTCTTTTACTGACAAATTCCCTACTTCACTAGCAGGCATAGCCCAGTGTCCTTGAATCAGGCCTGGAGGGTAGAAATGAAAGAAAAGACAAGGGTGTTTCTCTTCTCTTAAATCTTTAAAAATATTGCAATTTAACATGTGCTTTTCTGGGGGATATGAATACTAGTGGAAATATAATTTAATTTGGTTGTATTTGCTTTTTAAAGCACCTAGAATTATACACACAGTTGAACATAGGTAGTAGACATGAGTGCCATGCATTATTAATTTCACTTGTTTATTGTTTGTGGTCTTCAAGCTGAGCCACAAGAAAAGATCTGTAGAACATGAAACACTGTAGCTCTATATTGAGCCTTGTACACAGGAGAAATGTGAAGAAATGAAATAAAGCAGAGGGTTAGACAAATGTTAGTAAATTGCACAGCTTATTGGATAGAGGTGTTCCAGTCTGCCTGGAGGAGACAGGTGGTTTCCAGTTTTTTAAATTTTTTTATTTTGAAACAGAAAGAGGGTAGAAATAATATAAAATCTCAAAAACAAAACAAAATAGAAAAACAAAAATAGTAATCAGTAAGAAATCACTAGTTGATAATTACATATTTTCCTCTTTGAAGTAGTTGTTCAAGTTACCAAAGTAAAGCCTACAAAGTGGACATCCAAACAGTGAGACTGCAATCAGTTTTGTTCATCCATCCAACTAAAACTTTAGCAACATGGTTATTAATTCCACACACTCAAACATACATGCAGTTATATTCTTTAGAATACTTGCCTTTCCTCTCTTTTTTTCTTTACATTAACTATAATCCATTCTCGTAAACTACTTAGAAGTTCTACACATGTATAAGTCTCTACACATATACCTAGCCTTTCTGTATTAGAGGGAGAAACAAATCAAAACAAGTCAACGATACAAATTCCTAGAGAAACATAAAATGGAAAGGACATATAAAACCACAATACTAGGTGATCTATGGTAGTTACTATGATGTCTCTTGTTATTTCCCATAAAATTGTCTATATTGCCAAACATAGTACAGTTAAACTTAGCATTGTATTACACTATTAATAAAATCTAAATATTGGAGACATTATAGGACTTCAATGGCAGTTAACAATCAAACCAGAATGGGTATCCTATTGAATCCTGTCATCTTCAGAGTAGTTGCCCCTATTCTCAGACTCAACACTCTCAAGCATACCAGATTCAAATAAAATCAGTCAAGATAAAACAGCAATATAATCAATCTTCTCTGTCTTATTTCTGCTATGCTATTTTTCTGTCATTGTTGTTTGCTTACTTTTCTCCTTCATTCCACTGTCTGCCTTTTTCTTTCAGGCCTTTCTGCCATTGTTCCTGGAACCCTGGTGATTTTCTTCTCTCTCTCTAGAATGTCCTTCAGTATTCTTTGCAGGGTTGGATTGGTGGTCACAAACTCCCCCAGTTCCTCTTTGTCATGGAAATATCTTGTCTCTCCATTAATTTTGAGAGACAGTTTTGCAGGGTACATCATTCTGGGTTAGAGGTTATTTTCTTTCAGGGCTTGGAATATTTCACTCCAAGCTCTTCTTGATTTGATGGTTTGCATTGAGAAGTCTGCTGTGATTTTGATGAGTTTTCCTTTCTAGGTAATCTGTTTCTTTTCTCTGACTGCTTTTAATATTCTGTTCTTGTGATGGATTTCTGGGATCCTGATTATTATATGTCTGGGTGTAGATCTGTTTTGGTTGTAACTGACTGGAGTTCTGTATGCCTCATTTATCTGAACTTCACTTCCATTGCGTATGTTTGGGAAGTTTTCTTTAACTATTTCTGTAAATAGACTTTTTATTTCATTTGTATTTGTTGCTGCATCTTCTTTTACATATTTTATTCTTAGGTTATAAATCCTCTTGTCATCTTCTGGCCTTTGTATCGTTGCTTCCTGTTCCTTGTTATTTTTAAGAGATCCTTGCTTTCATGATCATACTTTGCAAATCTATCTTCAAGTTTTGAAAGTTTGTCTTTAGTTTCTGTTAAAAGGTTTTGCCAGGTTTCAATGGAGTTTTCAATTTCCTGATATTCTCTTTGGATCTGTTTCATATATTCTAGGTTTGTTTATATTCTTCATCAAAGGCTTCTCTCCTTTCTTTGGGTTCCTCTATTCTTTCATTTGTGTCAACTTGAGGATTACCCAGGACTTCTTTTATTAATCTTCTTATATCTTGCTTCACCTGAGTTAGAATTTCAGATTTAAATTCTTCGATGAGGTCACAGAGGTATTGCTTTATTTCCGACGAGGCTGTCTCTGACATTACAGGTTTGCTACTCTCAACCTCCTCTGCATTTACCTCTGTTGGACTCACTTTCCCTGGTTCCACAGTTAGAGACCTTTTGGTGTTTCTCTGTCTGGTCATGTTTCCAGCCCCCTTCAGATGGGTGGGTGGTGGATGTCTCTGGGCCTTTCATATTGCTTACAGTTTTTCCTGCAGTGCACTTGCTAGGGAAGTGCAACCCCCTAGTTGGCTGCGGATCTGTGAGGTGCATGCTGAGAGCCAGCCCCTCCCACTACATAAGTCAACCAGTTTATGCTTCAACAAGTTCGTGTGTTCCCTGGGGATGCCACTGGCTCACAGCAGCCTCGTCCCCAGCTATTGGGTTTCAACCAGGGGCCTGGCCCAGCCCAAGCAGATCCCACCAATCTGCTTTGGACCAGGGGTCATTGACCAACTGACTGACACCACCTTGTGTTTTGATTCAGGCTGGCCCTGCCCAACTCCAAAATCTCACCTAGCTGGTCCTCCTGATCTGGGGAATCCAGTTCCCATCACTCACCAAAGTTCACGCAGCTCGACTGGCTGTTTCCACTCCCTGCTGCAGCGTCTCCCCCAGCTAAGGGTCTGGAGCTCACCAACCCACACTCTCAGCAGGGCTGCATTCTCAGCTTGATCATGAGTCACCTCTAAGATGTGCTGGTACAGCAACCGGGGCTTGCCCAGCTCCAGCCCTCCATCCATGCTTCTTCTTCTTTTTTCTTTTTCCTCAGTTTTTCCTGGGTCATGAGAATTCCTCTCCTTTTGTCTGGCTTTCTCCATGTTGTCAGATTCCAGTGTCTGAGGTTTTTTTTTTTTTTTTTCCACAGATACTCTCTTATCATGCCACCACTCAGTCGGCCATCTTGCAATCTCCTCCAGTTGTTTTAATAGTTTCTTCTACTGCCTTCCATCCATTAACCTTATTTTGCCTTAAAGTTTGGTACATTTATCCTTTTCAAATTATTTGAGTACTGATATTAGAGGAATAGAAGGGTAGTTGTGTGCAGCAAGTCATTTTTAGCAGATAGACCATCAAAATCAGCAAAATAAAATTGTCAAGGTTAGAGAATCAGTGAGCAGTTTTATATCACTAATGGAGGAATTAAATTTTCCTACATTTCAAAGACAGTACTTGGTTTAAAGATTATATTCTCCAAAGTCTAACATTTATGGGTCAGTTGTGCCAGGCATTATGATGGGAACTTACTCTGTTTTGATTCCCACTTTAGAATAAGGACACTGATGTCCAAAGAGAAATAGTTTAAGAGGTGGAGAAGGACTAACATTTTTAGCATTTTAGTTACAAAATACTGCTTTGATTATATATGTTATGAGTGAGTCATTTCTCAGAACAGTCTTTGATAGTGATGGTCATTAATGTCATCTACCAAATGTTTTGGCTTCCTATCTTGCTATGGAATTAGGAGAACATTTTTTTTTAATTTCCTTGAAGGTATACATAGCCAGTGAGGTGTGTTACTTACAAGTAGAAGCTTTAAGAACTATATAGCATGATTTGTCTTGCTCCATTTTCTTCTTTCATGGCAATCAATGATATTTTATTAGTACAGTACTGGAATTAAGATGATATAGAATAAAACTCTCAGCTAGCAATGTCTATACATTGCATTTGAGAACAAAAATTTTCTTTAATCTCTTGCAATGGCCTGGTATTAATCATAATAACATGGTTTAATTTGTTCTGAGCAACGTTAATTGTGTGGCATGGGCACATTTTGCCTATTTCTCCCCCATGCTTCTCAAACTCGGGGTTATTAAGTTACAGTCTTTTGTGCAAGATTTATATGGTCTCTTTAATATGTGATTTTTTTTCAGAGCCCACTGAGGAGTCTTCAGTCATGTAGGGTTTCAAATGACATAAACATTTATCAAATTTATAAATGTAATTAACTTAGTAAATGCTTATTGAGTTTCTGAGATGTATAGAACATTATAAGGGATTCAGAAATAAATTAGGCAGTTAATTTGCCTCAGGGAATGGATGGTCCAGCATAAACAGGCTATATTTTTGTATTAAATATATGCAGTGAAACATATACAGTTATTTCATTTTTTAAAACATATTTGTTCAGGTCCATGACTATTAAATTGGTCAAGTGCTGGTGATTTAGTGGAACAAAAATAGAGATGGTTATTTCCTCATTGAGTTATGCCTAAAAAGGAAATTAAGTTAATCATACAAATACTTATGAAACTGGTTTAAGACTACAAAGAGGACTATATGGTATAAGAATTTATAGTAGGGAGATTTATTTAGTCTAGGAATATAAAGTAAAGCTCATAGCAATTTTATGGAAATGCCTTGGGCTCAGCAATCATGTGGACTTTGGTTTAAATTCTGGTTATACCCTTTTGAGCCACAAGACCTCACCCAAGGAATTTTAGCTTTCAGAGCAAATATTAACACCTGTTGCACAGAGTAGATATGAAACTTTGTGAGTGGTCTACAGTATGTTTAATAAAGATTAATTGCTAACTCTCTTTTTCTATGTGATTGATTACAAATGGCCAAATCAGAGAAAAAGAAGGTAGAAAATGAGCCTGTCTAGTTAGAGAAAACTTCATGGAAGAAGAAGCATATGAGCTCAGATCTGAAAAATGAAAAGGTTTAAAGGAAACTAATTATAATTGATGAAATAAAAATGATGAGAAACATATAGCAGTACTTAGTAGCTAGGATTTTGGGTTTCAGAATGAGACTAACTTCAATTTAGATCAAGGATCCATCATTATTAGCCCTATGACCTTGGCTGAAGTTTTCTTTTCTCCATATGAAACTTTTCTCTTTCACAAAAGGAGGATAATGTGAGAATTTATTCTGTAGTATTATGTTATATATAAAGTAATAGAGGCACTTAGAATGTTTAATTCAGATCCTGTAACTAAGGAAATTCTTAATATAACTAGCAACTGACATTACTCTTTCAAACAGGGATGCAGTTATCCCTGGGTTCTTTTCATAGTACTTTAGATTACAACTCCAAGTACTTTGTCTTACTGCAAGGGGTTGACATCATTAAGTTCAGCATGAGATTTACTGTTTCCTTGGAGTATTAATACTCACCAATTAATAGTGACAGTCACTAAACATTTAGTACCTAATGAGCTGCATCTCTTCAGTATGAGTGAAGTGGACGGGCAAAGAAACTGTAATTCAGCTCATCAGATTTCCTTCTCACTGCCTCTCTATGACCTCCCCACTGGGCTGCCTGAGGGAGCTGACTTCATTTGAAAAATGCATTTAGAAATATTGGTGTCTGAGAAGCCCTGAGCTCTAAGCCTTTGGAACTGTGGACACAAAGAATGTCACAACCAGTCTCTAGTGAACTAGAATCTCAAATCCTCATCTTAAAAATGGGGAAAAGAAAGTTTTCTTAAACTAATGAGATGATCAAGGCCACAAAGCAGAGAATATAGCAACAAAATTAGAAAAGGTCCCTGCTCCTATGGCATTAACAATTTAGGGAGGGAGGCAGTAAATTGCAAGTAAATAATTCCAAAAGTGAACAAGTTACAATGAAGAATGAGTTTGGGGATTATTTTATAATGAGACAGGGGAAGTTTCTCTTAAGAGGAGACACTTAAATTTAGACTCAAAATACATAAAGGTACTAGTAAATATATGAGTCAGGAGTGTTCCCAATAGAAAGAATAGCAATGTTGCAAGGCTCTTGCCTTAATGTGCTTAATATGCTTAAAAATGAGTTTGGTTCAAAGCCTCCCAGGAGAAACAATTCCTATGCCAAAATAAAACACCCTGGAGAGACCCAGACAGAGGGAGATGGATCCTCTTGACACAGAAGAAATTAAAACGTAAAAAAGCTCATCAAACATGCAGTCTTGGAGCTACAATTGGAACAGCTAAAATTATTGGACAAGGCATTTTCACTGCAACTTGCAAAGTTTGCTCTGGCCTGAATTCACAAATTCCTGCCAGCCGGCAGAGTCACCCAAACTCGTGCCTGCCACCACTCACAGGAATCACAGCCCACTGAAGTCGGGGGGCTGGTGAGCATAATGGAGAGCAGAGCCAGCAAAGGGACCTTCATTAATCTATGGTCAGTGCTGGGAATGAGACCTCCTCCCGCCATGGGAAGGGTGCAACCTAATGGGTGACATGTTGGAATTGGGCAAGAGGAGCCTGAACTGGGAGCGACAGTGACTTCAGTTGGTTATTCCCTCCCCAGAGCAGATTCGTGGAATTTGCTTGGACTGGGCTGTGCCCCTGGCTGGGACCCAATGAGCTGTCCCAAATCAATTTCCTGCACCTAGTAAGCATTAACCAGTTACAGGCCCCTGAAGTTTGGCTGGCCTGGTGGGGAGGGGCAGGCATATGCAGCCACTGCTTACACCTCAATGACAAGAGCAGGCAGGAGAGGGCGAAGGTCTCTTGCCAGCATGCTTCGGAGGAAATGTGGCCAACAGGGAAGGGGGCTGGGACCTGCATTGTAACCTGTGTGGAGGAAGCCAGGACCATAACAGGAGAGAGAGGCAGGAGGAGGCCCCCAGCCCAGTACCCTGAGAGCACTGATCCAGGAGAAGGAAAACAAGGGAGACTGAGGGCAGCAAACATGCAACATCAGGCATGGCTTCAAAGGACATTAAGAGATATCTTTGGGACCTTGTAGATGAGCTCAAAACTGAAATATTAAATCAGGTAAAGCAAGATATGAGTAGAGTAATAAAAGAAATGCTAAGCATCTCTCAGGAAGATACAGATGGAAGAAAGGAGGAACACACAAAAAAGAAGAGAAACATTTGATCAAGAATATAAAGAAAATATAGAATACATGAAGCAGATTCAAAGAGACTACCAGGAAATTAAAAACTCCATTGAAGGCTGGCAAAATGCCTTAAAAGAAACTAAAGATAGACTATCAAAACTTGAAGACAAGTTTGCAATGTGTGATCATAAAAGGAAAGATCTCTTAAAAATAACAAGGAAACAGGCAGTAACAATACAAAGGCTAGAAGATGACAAGAGAATCTACAATTTAAGAATAAGAAGTGTGAACAAAGAAGCAGGAATACATACAGGCAAATTACAAAGGCTATTCACAGAAGTAATTAAGGAAAACTTCCCAAGCATGGGAAAAGAAAATGACATTCTGTCATGTGAGGCATACAGAACTCCAGCCACCTACAACCAAAACAGATCTACTCCCAGACATATAATAATCAAGCCATCAGAGAAAAGAAACAGATTACCTATAAAGGTAAGCCCATCAGAATCACAGTTGACTTCTCAACACAGACCATCAGATCAAGAAGAGCTTGGAGCGAAGTGTTCCAAGCCATGAAAGAAAATAACCTCCAGCCCAGATTGATGTACTCTGAAAAACTGTCACTAGAAATTAATGGAGAAACAAGATTCTTCCATGACAAAGAGGAATGGGGGAGTTTGTGACCACCAATCCAACCCTACAGAGAATGCTGAAGGACATTCTAGAGAGAGAGAGAAAAAAAATACCAGGATTTTAGGAGCAGTGGCAGAAAGGCCTCAATGAGTGAGGCAGGCAGTAGAATGAAGGAGAAAAGTAGACAAACAAAGGCAGAAAATTACCATAGCAGAAATGAGGCAGAGAAGGATGGCTAGAATCTCTAACATAGATGGCCTTGATACACTATATTGTTAATAGTGCACCAGGATTTAAAACCCACATTACTCACACTACTCTGCTTAGATGTATTATATTCTGTTCCAGTCATTCTACCTGGACTAGATTTGAGGGCTTAGACAGAGTATGATAGAGTATGGTAATCATCCTTTATTTCCCATTAAGTTAATCTAAAGCTCTGTAAAACCTACACTGTTTTACCATGACTGATCATAATCGAATCTGGTTTGTTAGATCACCATTTTGTATTGATAGATTTTATTCAAAGCTGTTATTATTGATAGTATCAAATCTGAGAGTATAGGCAACTGCACTGAAGATGACAAGATTCACTAGAATATCCACTATGGTTTGATTATTACCTGCCTTTGAAGTTTTATACTGTCTACAATATTTTATTTTTACTAATATTGTTATGTACCACTATATTCAATTACACTGCTATATTCATTTATGCCTGATGATATAGACAATTCTATTGACGATAATAAGAAACAACACAGCAATCATTGTAGATCACCTTGTACTGCGGTTTTATATAACTTTTTGGTTTCGTGTTTTTATAGGAATTTGTTTTGTTTTGTCTTACTAAGTTTTGTTTTTCCCTCTAATACAGAAAGGATAGAAATACATGTAGAGATTCATGCATGCGTAGTTGTTCACACTCTCACTGTTTGAATATCTACTTTGTATGCTTTAATTTTGTAACTTGAACAACTATTTCTAAGAGGACAATATGTAATTTATCAACTAGTGATTTCTTATTGTCTTTTTTTTTGAAATTCTGTATTATCTGTACACTTTACATGCTTTTGTCTCTCTTTAAATAAAAAATTTTTTTAAAAATGAGTTTGGTAGAAACTCAGTGAGCTTGGATAATATTAGCTTGAGATAAAGTTTGAGTACTGGGTAAGGTAAAATATGTGAGGCTTTCGGTACTTTTAGAGGTTCAGAGTTGGCTGTATGGGAAAAGCAAACCAAGCCTACTGGTAAGTTTCAAGAACTGTAAAGACAAGTTTGATTTGATTTAGCAGATTATTTTGTTCTTGTATAGAGAATAGACTGTTGGAGGATAAGAAAAGAAACAGGAAGACCAGTTAGGACTTTAAAGTTAAGCTAAGAATGTGTTTCTGTAGCACAGTTGAGAGATGGTGATAGAGAAAACTAATGTAATAGACTGAGGGAGACAGAAAGAAGTGGATAGTCTGAAGATGTATTTTGGAGATAGAATTGGCTCAGCATTAGATGAAAGTGGGGTAAATAGGGTGAGTAATCAAGGATAATTTTGTCCGCTGTATTTTGCCTTGAGGAATGGTTATGTGTTAGTGCAATTTACAGAGATGAAGCCACTTTGGAGAGGATAAAATATTGAGGCATAAGGTTAAGAATATGATCCTAGATAAAATAGATGTATGACTTCAAGCAACCTTCATGTGGTGCTGTCAAGTAAGCATTTGCCTATGTAAGCCCTGAGTGTTGTACCACCTACTTATTGACTGTATATCAAAAAGCTACAACTTTCCTACCCAATGCTTTTGTAGACACTGCTTCTACATTATGTAACTTGTTCTTTTTTAAAAATTAATTTTATTGGTACATTTTAGACATACATAATGACATTCATCTTATGGAATTTGTACCGGTACAAAGAAGAAATGGAAAGGCAAAAAAAAAAAAAAAAAAGAATAGAAGGAAAAAAATAGCTTGTTCTAGTGAAGCTTGGTTATGACCTTAGAATTTTCCTCATTACATTATTCCAGGAAGCTACATCATCAGCTCATTAGAGTTGGCATTCAACGGACCTATTTCCTTTCCCATTGTGTTACTTCAGCATTTTTTCTTTCTTAACCATCCCTGTTTACTGTTGGTTTCTTGCAAAACTTAGTTACATGAGATACAGTTTATTTTTAGCACAAAAACCTCACTATATGTTTTCAAAGGTCTTCAGGAAATAAGTGAGAGAAAGTTGATGGATCCCTCCTCAAACAGGTTTATAGCTTCACTAGGGCAATCATGGGGAGAAAATTTCAGAAGACAGTGCAGGACAGTGCATGACCACACATCCAAGTAAGTGGTCTAAGCAGTGTGTTAGGAGGAATAGGATTGCCATGCATTGAAGAAATTCTAGAGTTGCTTGGTGATATTAGCCTATAGAAAGTATAGAATTCACATGGGAACAGGAAAGGATGGGCATCAGTTGGGATAAGTGATCTGCTTAAAGACTTGAAAGTGGAAAGTGGAAAATCCATATAAAAGAGAAATCTGGTAATTGCGGAAGGGGAAAAATGGAAGGGAATTTAAATGGTGGTTATACTCATATTTTGACATCAGGAACACCTCTAAATTGGTAGTTTTCTTTAATAATTTATAAAACACTTTTCGGTGCCAGATTGTTTTGCTATAATGGAGCATGGACTTTTATCTTCTGATTCTT
Organism: Hydrochoerus hydrochaeris; assembly: GCA_004027455.1. NCBI lineage: Eukaryota > Metazoa > Chordata > Mammalia > Rodentia > Hydrochaeridae > Hydrochoerus > Hydrochoerus hydrochaeris. Next base: position 196,903 of record PVLA01001463.1, on the reverse strand, counting down.
CTGTTTCCTTATGTTCAGCAATCACAGTCAATGCTGCACATTTCAAATTTTTGTTAAAATAGCCTGCCAAATTCAATAACATTTTTTAAGCTGGCTGATATATCAGATAAACCTCCAAATATCAGCAACTTAATGGAATGCAAGTTAATGTCTTCTTATTGTAACAGTCTGATTCAGGCATTCTCAGTTAGGTAGCTTTCCTAAGTAATTTTCTTCCAAGCTGTGATTCAGTGACCCAGGTTTTTGTATGACTTTTCCACTTCCATATGTGACTTTTAGGACTTCCCTGGGGACCAGCTATATTTTAGTCAGCCAAAAGTGAAATGACAAGAAGGAATTGTGGAGAGATGTTCACAGACTAGAAAACTTACTTCCACCTTTCTCCCACTGAGTTAAACTCAGTGTCACAGAATGCAAAGGATTCTGGGACATGCAAGAATTGCAAAGGAGGCTGGGACATGCAATCTAACCAGGTGACCCAGAAAACAGGAAATGAGTTCAGTTGATCATCTCTCTTAAAGGGGCCATTAGTCATCTGACTCTTAGAATAGGAGCTCCTAACTCTGAGCTCACTTGGCTCACAGGTTGGGCCAGGGGTGCTCCATTCCCAGTTCATCTCCTCACTGAACCATTAAAAACTGAATCAGCTGTCATTCAAGTAAGGCCTGATCTAGTGTCTGGCATAAGTCCCTCCTCCCCACTACTGAGTTTATTTAACTTTTCACCCTCCAGCTCTGACTCTGAAGTTATCTTCATCTTGTCCAGGTTCCTGTTTGAATGTAGAGCTTGCCCTACACCAGTGATAATGAAACGTTTAGAGTCCAAGTACCAAAAATGCAACTCAAAACTCCCTTATTTATCACCCATTGCCAAAAAATTCATACATTAACATTTTTGTGTTAAAAGAAAAACACAACAACAGAGCTTTCAATGGTACAAACAGCTTTTTTATTGAAAAGCAAGTTTGCATTTGGCGTGCTTTTGCATAATTAAGTTGAGCTTTGCTGTTGTATGTGTGCTGATAATTTGTCAGGCCTTGGCTGGGGAAACTTGGCTCATGTACCAACAGAGAGGGTTCTGTGTGCCTGCTGCAGCACATGTGCAGTAGGCTTGCCACCACTGCCCTACACTTTAGACTTGACCAGCCCAGGTTGGTCATATTCATTATCATGTTTTTAAGAAGATGACCATTTCTGGATGCTTTGGCTTTACATACAGTTATCTGTCTTAGTTTTCAAATTTGAAAAGTTGTGATTTAAAGTGGTATAAAGTGACCTAACAGTGTAAGAGAATTTGTAATATTTGAGAAACAATGGTTTGGTAAGGACTTTTTAGGAAGGAACATTGCTGATATGGGTAATCAGCTGAATTTGAGTTAGTCATATCAAATAGTATACAGCATATATCTCCTGATGTTTATTTTGTATTCAAGTAATTTTAATGTGTACAATCTCACTTTATTTTAATAGCACTATACACAATAGGCATTATTCTCCTTTATCTGAGTAACCAGAAGAAAACCAGTAATATGCATGGATGAATAGATAGATAGATAGATAGATAGATAGATAGATAGATAGCTCTATTGTAAGGAGTTAGTTTACAGAAATGGAGGCCACTATAAATCTATCAAGCAGACTTTCGTAAAGGGAAGTCTGAAGTCCTAGGACATGAGCTGAAATCTCAGGCAGAATTTCTCCTTCTTCAGGAAAGTCTCAGTTTTGCTTTTAAGTACTGTCAACTGATTAAATCAGACCTATATATATTAGTATAATCTCCTTAAAGTCAACTCACTATGAACTTTAATATCATATGCAAAATACTTTCACAGCAATATCTAGATTAGTGTTTGGTAAAATAAACAGGGACAGAAGCCTAGCTAAGTTGATACATAAAACTGACCATTACAACCCATTTTACCATTAAAGAAATGTAGTAAGTTGCAGAGTCAGTTGTTTGGGCCTTATTTACTATGCAAAAATATTCCCTTAGGTATTTTTCAAGTTCTTAAATTTCCTGTGATAGTCCAGCATAATTCAAAGAAAATACTGGCATTAATTTACCAAGAATGATTAAATGATTCAATATGCACAACGTTATAGTGAAGAAAGAAGTCGCTACCAAATAGCCAGAAGAATATGAGAATCAGATGGGTTTTTTTTTTCCCTTGTCTAAAGGTCTCAGCCTGAATAATTTCCAGTATGGGAAAGGCCTTGGTTTTAAGTGAGTTAGTGATAGTTGCATTTGCTTCTTAATTTTTTGTGGAGAACTGCAAGAGACACAAATCCTTAGCATTTAATTTTAGCCCTGAGACTGAACAAGTTATTGGTTTAATTATAGAAAGATGAACTTTCAACTTTCTTCAGTTGAGCATGGATAATTTGTACCTGCTATCAGTAGCCAAAATGTCATAAAATCAGTTAGGAAACTTGATACTTTTGAACTGTAGAAAAAAAAATACTAGCTATTTCTTAGGCATGTACAGCCATTATTCTAGGGAACCATTTCAATTTGTTGGTAATTATTGTCAGTGCTTTATGACTAACATGATTGGAAAGTGTCACTAGAAATGCTGTTTCTCTTTTGGTGATAGACAGTACAGTTAGGGAACAAAAGGCCAATGAGGGGACACATACTTTCTTGTGGGCTAGAGTTTGAATGGTAATCATAGGTCAACAGATCATTATTTTTCACATCAAGGAAAGGAGGAGGAAGGGGCTCTGAAATCCTGAACTAAATGTCAGGTCTTGGACGCTTGTGGTTATGAATTCTAACATAATAAGGCAAGGGCATTTTTATTTCTTTCACTCCAGTCATACTCTAAAGACAAAGCATTATTACAGGATATGTCTAATGACAGAAAACGTGGTCTTTAGTGAGAAGGCATCCTAGAGGCCCAAATGACTATTGTGTCTGTTTCTGCTATAAATTTTGATAGTTGGGCAGAATATTGGGCCACTGATTTATTGTAGTCATGGAGATAGTTAGGAGCCCATGTGTTTAGTAACAGTTGTGAGCTAGTCTGAAACAAATAGGATAGCTTGTACTACCAGTGTAGGGATAGTTTGTATAACTTTCAAAAAATTGATTAATTATTTATTCCTTTCTGTGCAGAATTACTTTTTCTTAAAGGACAAATTTACAAATTTTACACTGAGAGAAGTACATGGTTTCAGTAGAGTTTATTTCCTTTGAGTCACCAAAAGAATGCTTCAGAGCTTTGTTTCTCAGCCCAAATTATACAGAAGAAAAGTCAAGAGAATAAATTTTCACCACAGAGCAACAAAATATGAGAAGAAAAATAGAGTATTAGGGATTTTGAGACAAGAAGAAGACTCGTCAACTATTAAATTAATAAAAATTTAGAAAGACATGTCCAGACTTGTGGTGTGTTTGTGCCTGGAGAGAATCAGGTAATTTGTGGATTTCTGCATGGTCTGGGTAAAATGAGAAGAATTCTGGAAGAGAAAAGATGATAAAAAGTGTCATGGAAGCCCATGAACAAGTAATTTGGAAAGAAGGAGGAATCCAGTAGAAAACAGAAGGCATGTTCAACTGGAGTTACAAAGAGAATCAATGAAGGCACACACTAGAGGCGTATGGGCATGCTTAGGCACCCAAAGAGAGTGTATAAGCTACCAGGATTAGCAGGAGCTGGAAGCTGTTACTGTCTGGGTGACCCAGTTTTTGTACTCTCATGGGATCTATCACAGTGGCAGGAGGCTCTCTAAGAGCATTAATGTAGAGATGTCAAGATATTGTAAGAAGCCACAGTGCTGAGTTGGGGAGTGCACTGGGGAGGAAATGCCCCTTGCTTTTTCTCTTTTATCTCTGGTCTTTCTATTGACCAATGTAACTTGAAGTCAGATGGGCAAGGAGTTTTGTGTGATACAGAGAAGGTCCGAGACTGATCTTGGTGTAACAGCAAACAAAGATTTATCAACAGAGGTGAAGGACTGGCAGGTGATGGGACACACAATGCTAGAATTGCCTTGGTAGCCAACTTGTTAGAGGATTTAAAAAAAAAATCCTGACCTTTTGTTTGTTTGTTTTGTTTTTCCCTTGTCAATAAATAGTGTCTACAATGTGCCCATTTCCTGGGGTTGTTAAAAAGATCAAATGACCTTAACAGGTGTAACTTGTTTCACTAATTTATAGATATGCTGCATTTATAATTTTTAAATCTTCTTTATGCCTCTTACTTTATTTACTTGTTAAAACTAGATAGTATACAGCCAGATGTGGTAAGCATGGCTGTATTTCTAGCACTTGGGAGACCAAGGCAGGAGGGTCTCTTGGAATCCTTGGACTCTTGGTATGGTATAGTAAATTTTAGAATATTTGAATCTACTTACGTTCACTTCTAAGGTGATGCAACTTTCTGATTCATGTCTTCTGTAAGCTCTTAAATTATTTATTTGGGACTTTTATATTCTGAGGTTCCCAGACCACCTAGAGCCGTGTGAAGGCTCTCAGCATCTCTGCCTTCTTCCATGTGACTCATCTTAGGCTTTCACTACAGCCTTTTCCGTCTACTTTGCTTACTTCAGCATCAAATAGAAACAAGAGTTACCCACATCTGCTTTTCCTGGACACTAATAATGTATTAGCTTTTGATTTATTTTAGAACAAGTCTCCAATTTGTTGAGACAGAAATAGGGATTTAATATCAAAATAGATTATCAAGTAATGATCACCTCAGTTATTGCTCTACGTAGCTTCTATGGTCCAAGCAGGTGTAGCTCTGTTTTCCTTTTTGGACTCATCTATGAGTATGTGTTGTGGTTTATTTAAATTTCCCCCCCTCAAGTCTCATGCAGTCATGGAGGAGGCTGAATGTAGTATTTATGATTGGTTCATTGTCTAGCGCTGGGATTGGTGGCATGAGTACTGTGCCTGCCCACTGGCATACAATATAAGAGAGGGAAGGAGGTGTACTTTTGCCCTTTTTACTCTTTTTGCTTGCAGCCACCATGAGTGGCTGCCCCTTAGCCATGCCACCTGCCTTGGAGCCAGCTGAATATGGTCTGAAACCTCCAAAAACTGTAAGCTAAATAAACCTTTCCTTCCTTCATTTTGAGTATCAAGTATTTTGTCTCAACAATGAGATAAAAGTAACCAAGACAGTATGATAACAGTGAGACAAAGCAAAAGTTCTTCCTTTAGCAGTCTTTCTTCTGATTCATGGAGTTAAAGGGCACTCAATGCATCTTTCTCTCTTTCCTCTTTCTTTCTTTCTTTCTTTCTTTCTTTCTTTCTTTCTTTCTTTCTTTCTTTCTTTCTTTCTTTCTTTCTTTCTTTCTTTCTTTCTTTCTTGAGCCTACTTTTCTTCATTCCTTTGTTTGCCAAAAGTCAACAGAAAATTCTCAGCACTGCTTAAGAGATTTGATCCATGGGACAGGTTTCTCCCTGAGCATCTGGAATGACAGTTAGCAGAGCCACAAAATAATATGATAAACAGTTTGTAAGAGACCTATTGCACCTCATGGTATTTTATTTTGTGTTGATTTTATTGTAAACACACTAAGCTTCTATGTGTGAATGACTGTACTCTCTCACATACATGTTCCTCTGTCTCATCCTCATTATCACTAAGCACCTTTCCTATGTTCCAGACACTAGGATAACTGTTTAACCTATCTTTTAAGGCTATAATGACATTAATACAGCAGATATTATAAATCTCATTTCATAAAACTTTAGATTTAAAAAATTTCAGAAAGCAAACCCTCCTTCCCTGCATCACATAGGCTATTATATAGCCCAGATTTACACCCAAGTTACTCATTTCTCAGCCCTGTGCATTCAGTCCCCTAAGCATACTATCTCTCATTAACACATCTTACAAAGTACTAGCACCTTTTAACTATTCATGAGTTTCATGGATTTCTTTTGGGATATAATGAATGACCCAAGATTGCACTCTATTTAGGAAAGGAGAATCAAATTGTCCTTCAAGACTTTGATAAAAAGTGACTGCATATTTGTTGCCATTTCAAAACCCTGTCTCAGTCCACTTGAAATGTGTTTCATGATTCCTGAGCTACTGAAGATTTGGAGTTGGTTTTCTTATTTCAAACTTATCTGTTCTCAAATAAGTAGACACATGGCTGAGATTGTCTTCCTGAGAGTATATTTCTCTTTCTTTCCCTTAAACAGTTCCAAGTTCTAGTGTTTCTGTGCACTTCTCCCTGTTTAACTTGATTTTTAAAAACTTCAACTGTGTCTCCTTAGCCATTGATGGAAAGAAAGGGTGGCACAAGCATCTATGCCCATTAAAGAAATAACTCATTTCTGTTTGAGACATGAATTTTTCACCTCCCACTTAGGAATTTGTCTTTGATAACTTCTATATAACATGAATCAGAGAAGAATTCAGTATAAAACAAATTAGTTTTTGTTCTGTGAGCTCTAGCTTTATCCTATGAAAATGAAAAAAAATTGTACCTATTTTCTAGGAAAATTGTGAAGACTAGATACAATAATTTACTAAACAAAAAATGTATAATATATCTAACAATAGCTGACTTAAAATGTTCATATTGGAATTATAGGTAGGTTTAATATTCATTTCAGATGTAACCTAAGAGTTCATTGTAGTAGTCTTCCTCATCATAAACATCATCACTATAATCAAATTACTGAATTTCAATTAGTTTTTACTGTATGCTGTAAAGACCAGTCAAAGTGCTTGACATTCTGTTTGACATTCTTTACCATTTCCCCTTATTGCTATAATAAATTACCACACACTTAGAGCTTAATACAACAAAAATGTATTATCTGATGGTTTACTTAGTTAGAAATCTAACAAGTCTTCTTCATCTAAAAATCAAGGTGTCAGTAGGGCTATATTCTTTTCTGGAAGTTCTTAGGGAGAATCTATTTCCTAATAATTTAGGTTATTTACAGAACCCAGTCACCCACTTTCTTTGATCCATGACCTCCTTCTCTAGTCTTGAAAACCAACAATGGTGGGTTGAATCTCTCTCAAACCTTAGAACTCCCTGCTACATCTTCTCTAATTGACTCTACTACTTCTTTGAGTTTTATGGTTCTGTGTGATTTGATTGAGTCTACACAGTCCAGCACAGTCTTCCTATTTAAAAGTCTATAACCTTGATTTCATTTGCAACATCCTTTTACTATGTAACAAAATACTCACAGATTCTGGGAATTAGGAAACTGGCATTTTGAGGGGAGGAGAGCAATATCCCATCCATCACATATTCATTGTCTCACCAGATTCTTCCACTGTCTTATTTTATTATTGCCATATTACAGATAAGAGAGTCTTAGTGAGGTTAAATAATTTCCAAAGGATGAAACAATAGTAAATGAAGTGAAAATTCAAATCTAGGCAGTTTGCCTTTGTAATATTTCTAGATTAGAACTATACTACACTGAGCTTTAAAATGGGCTTTAGTGGTAGAGCCAGGAACCTCTTGACTGTAGTTATAACCTAGAACAAATTAAAAGAAGAAAAACACCGGCCTCCATTCAGCAACTTTGAAGATTTCATTGTCCTCAGAAGGAAAGGGTGTCAAACAAGCACTCTCCAAGGTGTTTATTTCTGACCATGTCTTATTGACATAGGCCTAATTTCACAACATTTTCCCCAATTTGGGACCTTTTTAATTGTAACATTTCCACCAGCAATGGAAGGAAATGTTAGGAAAACTAACATCTCAGAAAGTAGGAAGATCATATCTATTACCTGTTTGATACTCCATGCTAAGAGTTACCTCAGTGATTCCACAAAGAAGGTACTTTTAACAGTTGGATATTACAGGCAAGGAAGTCAACATACAAATGAAGGAACTTGTTGGGATTTGACACTTTGTTGTAAAACCAATATATTCTGGTATTCCAATCTCTTCTTCCCAGATGGAGATAGTTAAATTTCTTATTTTCTTTTCACTTAATCTCTAATCAAAGTGTTTTATACCAGGCATATTAGAATTGGGTTACTGCCCCATATCTAGATGAATACTATAATGATAGATCTCTATACAATCTAAGCCAGATAAAGGAGACAATCATTTTAAAATAAGGAATCTTCAGATTAGCGTCCGGTGGTTTGGTTTTACTCTCGTATAAGTGCAGAGTAGAATAATTTTATATTGTTTAACCTAGAATGGTTTATACTGCAGAGCACTGAGTATTAATTGAGGATCTTAGAAATTTCTTATAATTCCAACTGAGCTCTTAATTTTAAATCTTCTGATATGAAGGTCATGTGTATTATTTCATGTTTGTTGTAGTTCTTTACCAATTATAACACATTTTATGTGTTTTTTGTTTCTGTAGAGAATAGGAAAAAGTTTATCATTATAATGATGACATAGTGATGATAATAACTATGACTGCTTTCCAAATGCCAGTGTCAAATATTCTGCATAATTTATTTTCCTTAATCCTTTCAATATATACTGGGTATGTACTATTTTTATTTTTACCTTAGAAATAAGCTAATTGACTTTTTCACTTAGCTAACCCTAACCCTTCACAGAGGTGATTTTTAATCCAAGTAATTTGACCTCCAGAATTATAGCCTAAACTAAGATTCAATAGTATTATTTTTATTCTGTAGTTGAACCAATTAATACACAGAGGGAAATTAAATATGAGGTTTGTTAAGGCTGCCCAGCTAGCAGTTCTAGGATTCTAGTTTTCTTCTTTTTATTTGGAGGCAGTAATGATATAGCACAATAATGTCAGATAAGAGAGACTTCAATTCATTTAGTGCTCCATCAAACACTAAATGTGTGACTTTGGATAAAACATCTTTTCTTTAATTCACTTAATTAAAAAAAGTAGGGGTAATCATACTTACTCTTTTAGGTTGCCAGCAGAATGGATAGATATAGATAGACATAGTCATAGATGTAGATGTAGACGTAGATGTAGATATCTATCTATCATCTGACATGCAGTGAATAAATTATAGCTGTTATGATTGGTCAATACTTCTTTCTCTATACCAGCTGCATCTGTAAATGAAGGTCTGAGTCTGGTAGGTTTTGGGTCTGTTGAAAGTGTGGTTAATTGGGGGAAATTGCATTAGTAGCCCTCAGTTGTTTTTTTTCTCTCAGTTGTTTTTTAACATGAACCATAGACTGATGGCTACCTGATAAGTCAGTATGTGCTTAGGAGGAAGCTAAAAGATGGATCCTGGATCTGAAGAATACAGTTAGGTCCTGGTAAACTTAACAGACCTAAAGTAATCATATCTGATACTTGGAGGCTTAGTAAGATTCATACTTACCTTGTAGCTGTTCCTTTAAATGAACTGATGATAAACATGTCTTTGTAGTATCTCTTGCTGAGTATAAATTCCCTTCTGAAGGATGCGATTACAAAAAAAGTACAGGAAAGTTGAGCAAAATGTGATGACACTGAGGAAACAAGGTGATTCTGAACACTGTTTTCCATGTCAGGTTGTTAAGTATTGGAGAAGACCACTGACAGATGCCCCGGTGAGCAGTTTTTAAAGGTTGATTCCCTGAATAAACGTTGATGTGTCCCAGAAACAGTTCTGTTCAGAATGATTTATGGTCCATGGTGCTGTTATGTAATATGAATTATCCATGATAGACAAGTCAGACGTCAGATGAATTTAGGGTATAAAATATGCAAATGAGAGTAAATGTCCTAGGTTTCTCTTTTGATTTTAAGAATATTTTTCAGGATTATTCCTAAGGATGCTCTACTCTGATGCTTCCTGGGAATGACAGTGGAGTTATAGGAATGTGTGATTTGTCTGCTTCTTGCTGAGGTTTTTGTAGTTCTCCTCTTGCAAGACTTTGCCCTAGGGAAGGAAGAAAACAAAATAAGAGTGGGAGGAAGCTTAGAAATGAACAATGGTGTCTAACCTGTCTTGAAATCTGCTTTTCAATGGACTTGAAGTAATGCACAATTGTTTAGAATGTGCATTAGGTATCTAAGCACAAGAAATAATTAAGTCAGACATACCTGACCTGATTTTTCTGTATTAATGTGAGTCCTAAAAAACATCCTGATGATATATATCTATTTATACATCAGTAACTATATCTATATCTGTATCTAATCTATATCTACATCCACATCTATCTCTGTCTCTATCTCTATCTTTGAATCAAGAAGAAATACCTATCTCTAAGTCCCATTTCTGTCACTGAGTTATGACTCCATGGGAAAGTCATTTAAATAAAGTAACAAATAATTTAAGTTACTTAAATCAAATTACTTAAATAGTTTCTCCTAAGCTTCCTTCCACATCAGTACAATGGCATTAAGAGCAGTACTTATTACATAAATTTGTATGAAAATAAAATTAGAAATCCACATGTATTCCTTAATAGTGGCTAGTTTACAGTATTTGCTCAGTGTTGTATCTTCTGTGATAATTTTATTTCCTCCTGTCAAAATTTCATGGATCAATTAATGTTCACAAGTTATGATTAAACCACTTTATTCTGACTTTGAGTTAATTTTTAATAAAAGAGCAACCGTCACTTTAGAATGTTCAGATGAGGTAATTCCCAGAACTCTTTTAAAGGAGGAGAAACATCCTTAGCTGTTGACAAGTTCCTTAAGTAGCTCTCGGCTCAACCACCAGAGATGAAGCCCTAGAGAACAACCTAGGCAACACCACTTACATCCATCCTGCTGCTAAGGCAGACAGAAAACTGTAAACTCAAGCCAGTGAGACTGCAGGTGCATGAGCTGTTGGAAATAGGTGCCTATTCCAAAGTTGCCTGGCACAACTGTTGAAAATGAAGGTCAGCCAAATTCATGAAACATCACCTGTATGGCTCTATAAGAGGAGTAGGATAAAAAGAAGCCTTGAGTAAAGAATTCTCCCTTGGCTCTTGAAATCAGTCAACAGGGTGTTTTGAACTATAGGATTAGATTGAATGTGAATACAAATAGCTATGTATGCGATGGTGGTGGTGGCTATGAACCAGAGAGGGAAATAAATCGTCCTATTTCACACAGACATGGATACAGAATCAGCCTGTGGTTTGTATCTCTGGATTCCAGTTTTTATTATGCAGCATTGCTGACTGTTGCCTCTTGGAAATTTGAGGGATAAAAGCCATGCAAGAATCTTGTATAGTGAGTTGTTTAGTAATAGCTTTCCAAAAAATGATATGTAGCCACTGTATATAACTACATGTTTATGTTTCAATATGATCTTCTGAATGTCTTGGATATGTAGATATTTATTACTAAAATCTAAACGTTTTTAGCTTCAGAGTGGTTTTTTAGAGGAAATAAATGAAGAAATGGATGAAATGCTTCCTGCAAATTTTTCTATTGTTTAACTTTAGAAACTTATATGTGGTTTTAAAAGGTTCCTCTTTTGGGGCACAGACAGCAATCCCCAAAATAATAGGATATAGTACGGTAATCATCCTTAATTTCCTATTAACTTAATCTAAAGCTCTGTAAAACCTACACTGTTTTACCATGACTGATCGTAATCAAATCTGGTTTGTTGGATCACTGTTTTGTATTGATAGATTTTATTCAAAGCTGTTATGATTTATAGTATCAAGTCTGAGAGTATAGGCAACTGCACTTAAAATGACAAGATCCACTAGAATATCCACTATGGTTTGATTATTACCTGCCTTTGAAGTTTTATACTGTCTACAATGTTTTACTTTTACTAATATTGTTATGTACTGCTTTACTCAATTATACTGCTATATTCATTTATGCCTGTGATATAGACAATTCTATTGAAGATAACAAGAAACAACATAGTAATCATTGCAGATCACCTTGTACTGTGGTTTTATACAACTTTTTGGCTTCATGTTTTTATAGGAATTTTTTGTTTTGTTTTGTCTTGCTAAGTTTTGTTTTTCCCTCTAATACAGAAAGAATAGAAATACATGTAGAGATTCATGCATGCGTAGCTGTTTACACTCTCACTGTTTGAATATCTATTTTGTATGCTTTAATTTTGTAACTTGAACAACTATTTCTAAAAGGACAATATATAATTTATCAACTAGTGATTTCTTATTGTTTATCTTTTTTTAAAATTCTATACTATCTCTAATCTTTACATGCTTTTCTCTTTAAATAAAAAATAAAAAAATTTTTAAAAAAAGGCCCCTCTTTTTGAACAAAGGAAAATAATATTCTTTCCTCTATATGTAAAGGTGGTACAGGTGATGCTGTCTCCACAAAGGATAAGCTGAACTATTTCTTGTAGTAATGATAATGCAGTTATAAGCATATAGTGCCATTATTCCACTGCTCTTATCATAACCAAGAGTGAACTTTTGCAAGAAAGCAAGCCCATGTGGGGAATGCCTCTTTGGCTCAGAAAAAAAAATGCTGAGTTACATGTATCTGAATAGGGGTCTGAATACTTAACCTTAGATTCATCAGCACCATTTTCTAGTAACTGAGCTGTAAAGTAAGTATTCTCCTGAAGTGTTGCAATTAAACACCCACATGACCTATCATGCAGTGCTAAATCTCTGTGGATCAGTCAACCAGCACTGTTCCTACTGGAGACAATGAAAGATCAAACTGCCAAAGGCATCCAGGCAAACAAACACACTCTTTTGTATCCTTCTGCTTTCAAACCACAATGGAATGCAGGTAAGTAATTTCCAACTTAATAGAATTCAAAGGAATGAAAACATGACGTTTATATTATCTCCTTTTAAACTTACCTAAATAGTGTAACAAAAAGTTGTGGGAATAAATATGTGCTTGACAAGGTATCACAGTCCTACATTAGTATAATTCAATTCACACATGTGTACTGCATTTATAACTTTTGACTTTTCTAGAAGAAATATTTTATAAATTTAAAGAAATAGGCAAAATTAATCTTAACAGTATATTCTATAATCTATTTAGTTAAATCGATCTATCCCCAACTATTATTATTGTAACATGTCATTAATATAGAAATTATTAATGTAATATTTTACAATGTTTTCGTGCTAGGCCTTAAAAATCTGAAGTGTATGTCACACTACCTCTGTCAATTGGCTCAGTCATGTTTCATTGTTTAGTAGCTGTGTGTGGCTGCGTCAGACTGTATGGCTCTGGAACCACCTTGAAGAGTAGATAGATCCTCCTCAGTAGGAATTCCAGAGCTTGCTAGAACTGTCCAAGACTGAATTCCAGAAACAACAGGTTTTCTTAGTCAACATAATTAGAACAATTAAGCAAGAACAAAAATAGTTGTTTGGCGGTAGATTTTTTAAATCAGTAGTCAATGAATTCATTTATTTATCTGAGACATGCAAGGGAAGAAAATGTATTCTTATATTGCCACTCAGGGTCAGAGCTTTTCTGCTTAAAAATCACACTTTCTTCTGGTATCCCTCTGTGGTAGCAGACAATTGCATGTGTGGGCTGGAATGTTAAATAGATCTATATTTTCCTTTTGTTTTTGGCCACGTCTGCTTTTTTAAGGATATGTTGTTACAAGATACACTCACTTCTGTAAATGCTTGAAATTTAACCAGAGGAGAGACATGCACATTTTCCCTTTGTCCCATTATCAAAGAATCTAGAATTATTGCTGAGGATGACATTGTTCTTTCTACTCACTACTTAAGACCATGCAAAAGAAAGTGATCTTGTCACTTCTGAGATTGTTTAATGCTGTTTTTGCCTGCAGGCCAAGGCAAAGAGCCTGTTTTTTTCTCCACAGAAGGGTAATTTTGTTAGCAGCTTCAATTTTATTGTTGACACTGTACCTCTGTGCTAGTGTTAGTGCAAGGCTCATAAATCTTGGCAACTTCATTACTTACCAATTAGTTTCAAATGAATTTTACTGTCTGGAATCTAATGGTGCTGTTCATGGAGTCAGCTCCATGTCCATAAAGGATTTCACATCTGACTGCTTGGATGGATGGCAAGAGTCAGAAACACTATTTCTTTAGATGGAATTCTGATTTAAAAGAGGTCACTCAAGGTCTCTGAAGACAAATTGCTTTTTCTTGTTACTGTTTCCAATTCTGTTGATTTCATCTCCTTTTTCCTCACATTCTGTACCTAAGTGTGAGAAATTATTCAGAAATGGGCCCAGAAGACTTGGCCTCTTCTTTGATTTCTTCTGTATCTTGATTGTAGGACCTCAAAACAGTAGGTTAGTTTTCCAAGGCTCACCATGTTCATCTATGAAATGGAGATGAAAATCTCCTATCACACAGGATTGTTATTAAAGTTAACTGAGATAATGGATACTAACTTGTTTGTGAAATTGTAAGTTATTCTGAAAATATAAGAAAGGAATATGCCAAAGGATGATGTATATCTGTGGAGAACAGGCTAATTATGAGGGTCATCTTGAGATTCAGGAAAATTGAGGTGCTATCCTAGATTCCTCTCTCTTTGAAATCTTCCTATTTTAGTTTGGCAAGAGAATGACTGCAAAATGAAGTGAGGCCTTATATGCATCTCAGCTAGTAGAGTAATCCCTACAATAATCTCATTCATTTTTCTTAACTTCTTAAGTTTTTGCAATCATTTTATTCTAGTCTATCATTGGACATTTCATCTTGTTTTCATTTGGATTAAGTTAGGCAATGAAAAGCATTGTTATTTTTCCAAATTCAGGATAGGATAGGTAGGGTTAGTCTTACACATTCTTATTCCCTGTCACAGAAGCCTTTGCATTCTGTTCATGTTGCAGGTTTCTGATTACATTGGAGCAAATGTAAATTTAGATAGAGCTCATCATCATGCATTTCCAGTATCCTTGTTTTAGAGATTATCATCTTAATTTCTTTTTTAAAATTTTATTTTAAATAGAATAAACCAAGCAAAATGAACCAGAATAAAGCCAATTGAAACAAACAAGTGTGACATAGGATTTAAAAAAAATAATAGAAAATCAATAATAGTTACCATAATGCTTCTTGTTGTTTTCAAAATAGTTGCCCATACATGCAGACATAGTAAAATCAAACAAAACAAAACAGAATAAAACCAATAAAAGACTTCAAAACAAAATAATAGTAAGTCCAAAATGGCTATGATAATGTATCTTATTATTTTTGAAGCAGCTGTGCATACCATTGGATATAGTAATATCAAGCAAGATAAAGCATAATAAAACCCAACAAAACAAAACAATGAGAGTGATATAGAATTTGAAACAAGACAATAGGGAATCCACAATGGCTATTACCTTCAGAAGGAGGTCCTTCATATATGGTACACTGCATATTGTTCTCCTCTTACTAGATGATTAGAATACTGGCTTTAGCCCTGCAAAGTCAGTGAAACACTAAACACTGCAAGCGTTAAACTGCACTTTATTTCATTAGCTATGATCATGGCCTGTGTTTCTCTGGATCAGCTGGTTGCTTATGAGAGGGTGGTTGCCACCAGAAAGGGCTGGTGTCTGGCTCCACCCCAGTAAGCTCATGCATGACAATGACTTGAAGAAGGTGTTAGCATTTTGTTCACTTCTGTTTTTAATTTTAAAGAGAATAAAACAAAATAAATCATAACAGAACAATGCAAGCAACACAGGACTTGAAAACAGAACAATATAAAGTCAACAATGGGTACCATAATATCTCTCATTTTCTTCTAAATAGCTCCCATACTATCTGGCACAATAAAATCAAACAAAACAAAACAGAGCAAAACCAATCAAAAGAATGAAAATATTACATGACCTCATAACAAGACAACAAGAAATCAACAATGGCTACCAAAATGTCTCTTGTTTTCTTTGAAATAGCTGACCATATCTTCACACACAATAAAATCAAACAAAACAAAATAGATAAAACAAATCAAAACAAAAAATGAAAGCATTACAGGACTTCAAAACAAAATAACAGGAAATAAATAATGAGTACTATAATGTCTCTTGTTTTCTTCAAATTGGCTGCTCATACTATCACACATAATAAAATCAAATAAAACACAGCTGAAGAAAACCAATCAAAACAAAAAAATAAAAGTATTATAGGACTTCAAAACAAGTTGATAGGAAATCAACAATGGCTATTATAATGTCTCATTTTCTTCAAAATATCTGTCTATGCATCACACATAATAAAACCAAACCAAACAACACAAAGCAGAATAAAACCAATTAGACAAAAGAATGAAAGCATTATAGGACTTCAAAACAAGATAATAGAAAACCAACAATGGTTACAATAATACATCCCATTATCTTCAAAATACCTGCTTATACCATTAGACACAGTAAAATCTAACAAAACAAGACAGAACAAAGACAAACCTAAAAAATGGTGAAAAAAAACAAAAGTTCAAGACAAGACAATAAGAAATTAACAGTGGTTACTACATTCCCCTCCTAGGTGTTTCCTCCCCTATCACTTTTATAATATCTATCATACCTTTTGGATCCCACTAATTCGTTCTGGGTTTTATGCTAGGGTTTACCCATAGGAGTTCAAACTGTTTTCCCCATGAGCATGATCTCCAACTGCATCCATTTACCTACAAGAGCCTTGAGATTGTACTACTTCATAGCTGGGTAGCTTTCCATTGTATAAAAATGCCATATCTTTCTTATCCAATCTGTGGTTAATGAGTAAGTTACCCTTGCTTTTTTCTGGTCTTCTGTCACGTGGAACAATTGTTTTCTCTCCTTTGATTTTTAGTCTATGAATTTCCTTTCCAGTTAAATGTGTTTCTTGTATACAGTATATTGATGGATCTTATTTCTTGATCCACTGTCCTTATGTTTCTTTTTATTGGTGAATTCAGGCCATCTTCATTAATCTTTACAACCGGCATACTCTGCCCTGCTATCCTTATGTTGTAGACACTCCACTTTTCCTCTTCATCCAATTGCCTGTCCTGTTTGGTAATCCTCCTCCGATGCTGTTCCTGGAAACATGGTCATCTTTGTCTCTTTCTAGAATATTCTTCAGCACTCTCTGTAAGGTTGGTTTGATAGTCATGAATTCCTTCAGTTGTTCTTTATCATGGAAGTACCTTATTTTTTCATCAATTTTAAAAGACAGTTTTGCAGGTACGTCAATCTGGGTTGGAAATTGTTTTCTTTCAGAATTTGAAACACTTTACTCCAAACTCTTCTTGACTTGATGGTTTGTGTTGACAAGTCTGCCATAATTCTGATTGGTTTTCCTTTATAGGTGATTTGTTTATTTTCTCTAACAGCCTTTAATATTCTATTCTAATGCTAAATTTCTGGGATCTTGATTATTATATGTCTGGGTGCAGATTTACTTTGGTTATGGCTAGTTGGAGTCCTATATGCCTCACTTATCTATATGTCAGGTCCTTTCCCTATGTTTGATATTTATATCTTTAAATAGCCTTTTAATTTCATTTGTGTTGACTCCTGCTTCTTTATTGATATCAGTCACTTGAGTTATTTTTCTTTGTATCATGTTGTAGCCATTGAATTGTTATTTCCTGATTGCTTGTCATTTTTAAATGATATTTCCTTTCATGATTGCTAGCTGCAATCTTGTCTTTAAGGTCTGAGAGTCTAAGTTCAGTCTCTTTCAAGTGGTTTTGCCAGCTTTTGATCGACTTTTTAATTTCCTGAATATCTCTTTGAATCTGTCTCACACACTGTAATTCCTTTCTATATTGTTCATTCAAGGTTTCCATCATTTTACTATCCTCCTCTTTTTTTAATGTATGTCTTCTTTAGATATACTCAGCAACTTTTTTCATTATGTTTGTGATTTCTTTTACCTGAGACATTATTTCTGATCTGATTACTTTTACAGTCTCATGAAGTTGTTTCTTTACTTCAGTTGCTATCCTCTTGGAGATTTCAGGTGAATAACTTCCATTTTCTTCCATGGCTATATCCCCCAGACTTGTTCTGTGTGGGGTGCAGGACTGAGATTGCCCTTTGCTCCTTTGTCTTGACATTCTCCTGGTTCCTCCTACCAAGCTGCTGGGGGGGGGGCGTCCAGGGAACTTCCTATGTTGGCTGCCCCTCCACAGTGTAGGAGAATGGGACAGGCAGGTTCTCATGGAGGTAGAAGGGCATGGGGCAGGCTTCCCTGATGTCCAAGTGTATGTAGTGCTGGAGTGTGTGTCTACACTGGCACTCCCTCACTGGTGTCAGGCACACAGGAATGTGTCTTATTCTCCTCATGGGCACTGCCTGCCTGAAAGAAGTGAGGGTCTCCAATAGTGGCCTGCAGGTGCATAGGGCTTTTCTGGCTGGGTCTCCCTGTTTGCATTGGCTGCCTTCAGGAAGCAAGTCTTCTGATGGTGGAGGCTGGCAAGCAGAGGTGAATCTGCCTGGATCTCCCTGCCTGTGCTGGTTACCCACAGGAAGTAACCCTTCCAGTGGTAGCAGTGGGCAAGCAGAGGCAGATCTGCTTGCACGTCCTTGCCCATACTGTCTACCCATAGGAAGCAAGCCTTCCAGTGATGGTAGCCAGCAAGCAGATGTGGATCTGGCTGGGTCTCCCTGCCCATGCTGGCTGCCTGCAGGAAGCAAGCCTTCTGATCTTGTTGACTTCTTATTTTCCTCTTTCACAGTCTGAAAATGCTGTAGACTCATAGGAGAGGGCTGGCATCTGGTTCTCCCCAGTCAGCCTGCACATGGCACCGTCTCACAGGTGGTCTTAGCTTCTTTCTTACTTCTTGTTCTCTTTCCCCAGTCCACGAATGACACTAATTCACAGGATAGGGCTGGTGTCTGCTTCTTCCTCAGCCAGACCATATGGTGCCTATCAGCTTAGTTTCTTTCCTTCCTCTTTTTCTTTCCTTCTCTACCTCTTTGATATTAGGATAAGAGCATTTGATATTAGTGTAATTCACTAGTTTGGATCTTTTTAAATGACTTGATTTGTTTATTAATAACAACCTGTAAGACTTTTGACTCTTGGGACTATACCTTATTGAATCCCTTTCTTTTTATTCCCCCTAAAGTTAGTACAGTGACTTATATATAGTAGATGCTTGAACAGTATTCATTAAGTAAATAATGAATAGTAAATAGCTTTTTCAAGAACTTAAAATTTGTTGGAAGCTCTAAGAAATCTCTCTCTGTCTCTCTCTCCCTCTCTCTCTGTTTGTTACTGGGGACTGAACCTAGGTCTTTTGTACTGAGCTATCTCCCAAGCACCTTTTTTACTTGGAGACAGCTTCTCATTAATTCACTAAGTTATCTAGGCTGTGCTTGAACTTGTGATCCTTCTGTCTCAGTCTTCCAGAGTGCTGGGATTACAGACATGAACCATCATGCTCAGCTTCTTTTATCCTTCTCCATGGCTTTCTGAGGCAAGTAGTATCACCTCTATTTTACAGATGAGAAAATTGAATGCTCAAGATATTTACTTAAGGTGATACAGTGGTAAAATGAATGGATTTGAAATTGTTAGTAGCAGTCCTAAATCCATGCATATTGTGCTGCATTTCTGCAACTTTACATTTCTACCTTCTAGTTTTAAGATGAGTAATTTTTCCTTAGATAATATAACTCTTTACAAGGTAAAATAGCACTATGAAAGGTGCAAGAAGCTACAGAAAAGAGTCTGGAATGGAGATATAATCCTTCTTGTCTAACTCCCATTCCACTATTAAATTTCTTTTTGACTTTCACGTAAAATAAACAACACTTACTATTCACGTGCCACACACTGTAATCAATGCTTACATGCTTTTACATGCATTTAATTCTCACTATAATCTCAAGAAATAAATGCTATTTTCTCAGTCATCATATGAAAAAAATTGTAATAGGCAGCAAGCATCTTGTCCAAGGTTGCACTCAGATTCTGGATTTGTTTCAGTCTTTCTGATTCCATAATGAAATCTCTCATCTGCTTCATGATTCTGTCTTTCATTTGTTCTGTTTTTAAATTCAGAACCTGAAGTTGTATATGAATTTGTTTGTAATTGTTGATAGTTCTATATAATTGTAAACTCCTTGAGAGTTGGAAACACTGTCTTTAATTTTTGCACAATCATATATTTTCTGGCTAGTGCCCAGCAAGTGCTCATTTAATATTTGGGCATTTCTCAGACTTAGAACAGATGATGCTATTCTGTCTGTGATTCTAACATAAATGAGTTTGTGTGTCTTCAGTGTTATTTTAAACACCAACATTTTGTGCCTGGTGCCACATTCCCTAAATCCACCATCAATTTTAGCTGTTGCTGTGATGGACAGTTCACATACAAAGGACCAACCCACATTATGCACCTTCCATCCCACTGTACTTCTGCCCTAGGGATTTTTCTGAAACATCTGTGGCTGTCTTAGCAGTGCTGAAATGCGGAGGAACGAATGTCCCAGGAATAATCATCCACTCCTGGAAAATAGGATAAATGTTTCTGCCTCCTATTCTTTAAAAGTAAATTCCTAGCAGCACAAAAATTTTGTCCTTTAAAATTAGACCCTCACAGTATTAAGCACTAGCTGCACATAGTGCTTGCCATTACATTTTAAAATATGTCGTTACCATTACATTTTAAAATATTTTTTTCTGTTTAACATGGCACACCATTCTCTAACTTCAGTTTCCTAGGAGTATCTTCAAAATAAACTCCCTGAACCCAAATTCTTTCCTCTTTAATTTTTGGAGAGTGAGAGTAAATGAAAAAACCAAATAAGATAGATACATGCATAGTTGCTAATGGCTTCATGTCAGAGGCTACATGATGTAAATGTGAAAAAGTCATGTAGTTAAACTAATTAGAGAAGTCATCTCAGAGAAAATGGAGCTTTTAAGGTCTTGGATAAAGGTGAGTGGAAAGTCAATTTAATTTCAGAATTTCTCTTTAAACCTTTAACAATTCACAGTGTACAGCAGAACATACTAAGAAAAAGTTGCAATACCTGGAATGAGTTTTAAAAAAAATCAGCCAGGCATTTTCCTTAAAAATGAAGATGACCACAAATTCAGTTTACCTCCACTCTTAGCTGTTTTATCAATTTTGACATAAAAGACACCAACCTTTTATTCTTTCCTGTGTCTATAATCCATAGACATGATTTGCCAGTTGACACATTTTTATGATTTTTTCTCCTTGAATCTCTATTGGGGATTTATTTTAAAAAGATGCCAGATATTATATTCATAATCATTAGTGTTAACCTATCAATACAAGTTGGAAAAAGGACATGGAAGATGGTATCATGAATATTCTATTGAATAATACCCTCCATAGTGATGAAATATGCAACAGTGAAGACCTGGTGTACATATAGGTGGCAGGAAGGATTTATTCCTGGTGTGTCTGGGCTTATAAAAACTAATGTATTAACTTGTTTGAGAACTTTTTAATTAAAGAGATCGGCAGAATTTGTGGGATAAGTCATGATAAGAAGACCTTTCACTTTAAGTAAATGAGAACAAACTTACCATCAGTATTAACAACTGCATTTATTTCAGAGCCCAGTGCCAGTGGCACTATTCTAATGAAGATAAGGCACAGTATCTAATCCCAATGGGCCACATTAGGCTGCCATTTTATTGACCTGCCTGGTGCTTGCTGTCTCTCTCTCTCTCTCTCTCTCTCTCTCTCTCTCTCTCTCTCTCTCTCTCTTTCTTTCTTTTTTTTCTCTCTCTCACAATGGATTCTGCCACAACATACAATTTAAACTACAATTTAAATCTCACCTTGTCACTTGCCTGATGAAAACCAATTGATACTAGTTGTGAAGTCCTTTATATTATTAAGCTTTGAAGTAATTTATTAGATGGCAATAACAAACATGCATAAATATTAAAGCAATGATCAAAATAAAACTTTATCAGAAATCAGATATTTGGCCTTAATTTATTTGCTTTTTACCATAGTTCAGCCTTTTTGCCATTGATATTTTAGTGACCTGGTAGTATTCTGAAAGTAGAAATCTATTGTCAACTGTTTTTTGTTTGCTTGTTTGTTATTGTCTTTGAGACACAGTTTCACTATGCAGTTCAGGCTGGCCTTGCACTCACTTTGTATCCCCAGCTGGCCTCGAATTTGCAGTGATCCATCTGCCTCAGTCTCCCAAGTGCTGGGAATACAGGCATGTGCCACCATGGCTGGTGTGACCTATGTTGTTTGTTGTTTCTCCTAGTAGATTTTTCAGCTTGAAAAAGTCATGATGACACTATTGTATTTCTATTCCTGCCTTTATTAGCAGACTACTCTAGTCACTAACAATATCAGCTAATATGTTGTTAATATTTTTGTGTTGGGTGGGTAGTTTGTTCAGATAATTTATTACTTTTCTCTTTCTATTAACACCTAATATATCTAGTGGCTTAATTGTTAAAGCAGTGTTTTATGTATGCCTTGTTTCATATCACCTCACAATTAACTGTAATATTCACTCCTATGCTTTATAATTTTCAGTGGCCATATTCAATGACCTTTCAATTCTTCAAACTAGCTGTAATTCCTGCTACTGTGAGACAACTGAACAGGTACTGTATCTTTCTGAATTTTCCTTCTTCAGTGAAATTCACATCACTCTTGCCTTACCCTCTTTTTTTTTTTTTTTTTACTGAGTTGATGGTTATTCACCCATCAAATCCAAGAGAAAGCATCAGTTAGTCTAAACTAGTTAAGATAATTTTGCTATGTTCTCTGAAAGAACTGCATTTTCTTCCAATCGTCATGTATTTGTTTGTATGATTATTGAATGTTTAACGCTCTTGTTAGACACAATCTTTACAATGGCAAGGATTGACTAGACTTGGTTTGTCTAACCACTGTATCCCCTAAATCTAGTGCCATACCTGGAATATGAAGACACTCAAATATTTTTTGAGTGAATGAATGATTCCTAAGTTATACACATGGAAAAAAGCAACAGAAGCATTGAATAGATTTACCAAGTTCCTAAAACAAGGAACAAGAATTGGACTTGGATCTAGGTCTTCTCTTTCCTAGTTTTATGATCTTTCTAGTAAACACAGCTGCCCTGCACTTTTAAGTCAATTCTAATTTTAAATTTCTCTTTCGTTTCCAAGTGTTTTGTTTTGTCCCTTTCCAGGGACAGGATTAACTCTGATCCATAAGTTTAATGTGGTTGCAGCCTCAAAATAGACACCAGATGTATTGCAGTGAGACTACATGTATGGGGGTGGGAAAAGGGAAGCAGAAGCCATCATTCTTCATTTCTTTTAAGATATTACAGTTTGGAGAGATGTACTGAGCTGTGGGAGGAATCACACGGAGATTCATCCAATTTAGGGCTATGGAAAGATGTGAAACCATTGTTTAGAACCTACCTTGTAAGTTTTTCTTGAGGTCTCAAAAGCTAAAGAGTTTTAAACTCAATCCAGATATGATTATATTTATCGTAATGAATTTTCAACTTTTTAATTGTGAGAGTGTGCAAGTCCCTTTATTTCTCTGGCATTAGCTTCTTGTCTAATAAATGATATTTATATATATATTGGGTTGGAGGTGATTTTAGAACTTTTGATAGAACTTCTAACTAAAGGTTTATATGAAATATATATCCTTGTTTCCCTCTCATTATTTAATGAGATAGAATGTACTTATAAAACTGTATGGGGATCTAGGGTAGAAATGTATTCTGCATAACTCTGCTCTTGGATTATGGTGGTTTTGTGGGCCTTATCATTGGCCATTTCTAATAAGGGAGAATTGAATCCCTGCTGTGTTTATTTCCATTTAGTATACAGAAAAAACTTACAGAATCACTAAGTGTAATGAAGTGTGGCAAAGTATAAGTAAGTATAGTGAGTACAACTGAAACTTCTTCTATAAAATGCATATTTTATTGTGAACTTGCATTAAACTTAAACAGATATATACATTTATCAAATTTGAAGGACCTGGGCCCGGGACCTCCACCGAGGGCCCGCCCTACCACCGGGAACTCAGCAGAAGCCTGCATCAGGGGTAAGCTGCGCAGAACCTCCACCAAAGGCCCGCCCTGCCACCGGGAACTCAGCGTAAGCCCACCTCAGGGGAAGGCTGCCAGGAACCTCCACCATGGGCCCGCCCTGCCACCGGGAACATTGAGGAGGCCCACCCAAGACTGAAAACTGCCCTGGACTGCTACAGATGGGCCTGCCCTCCCACCTGGAACATCAGAAGATATTAGCGGGATCCAGTTAGTGTGAGAAAATTTGGAATTTCGCTTCCAGGTGGTGAACTTTGGACTACACCGGATTGACTGTATCAATGTGGTGAGTATACCCCTAAAATAGAGGTGTACAGGGGATGAATAGGGCCAGTAGTAAAACCCACTACAACTAACTGTACAACTTTGTTGTGTCTGAAAAGAGTGTGTGTGATCCCCTCCTACACATAGAAAACACCAGGCAGAGTGAAAATGACAAAATGGAAAAGCAAAATGCAGTCTCAAACATATAGGTCACCAGAAGCAAGTATAGGAGACATTGAAATAGAGGTCCCCAAAAGTAACACACCAGGAATCTCTGAAAAGATAGCCAGTGAAATAAAAAAACAACTGCATCAGGCTATAGCGGAAATCAAATTAGAAGTAGTCTCCCATGTAAAGATAGAAATAACAACTTTAGTAAAGGAGTTGTTGAATATAGCTAAAGAAGAACTAGAGAAAAAAATACATGAGCATGGGAAACTGATTGAAACTTTGAATGAACAATATAGAAAACAAGCAGAATTCCTGAAACAAACTCAAAGAGACATCCAAGAAACAAAAAATTCTATTGAAAGCGTACATAACCGCCTAAAGGAAGCTGAGGATAGGATTTCGGACCTTGAGGATAGGATCACAGTTAGTGATCAGGAAAGGACAGAACTTTTAAAAATAACAAAGCAGCATGAAATGACAATCCAGAAGCTTCATGATGATGCCAAGAGCAACAATATAAGAATAATGGGCATTAGGGAAGATACAGGAGTCCAGGCAAATGACAAATGTAAAGTATTTACAGAAATAATAGAAGAAAATTTCCCAAACATGGGGAAAGAATCTGATATGCAGATAAGTGAGGCATGTAGAAAACCAAATAGTCACAATCAACATAAATCCACACCCAGATACATAATAATTCAGATCTCAGATATACAGCATAAAAACAGAATATTAAAAGCTTCCAGAGAAAAGACACAACTCACCTATCAAGGAAAGACCATTAGAATCATGGCAGACTTAGCACAAACCCTCAAGTCAAGAAGAGCTTGGAGTGAGGTATTTGAAGCCCTGAAAGAAAACAACCTTCAACCCAGACTGATGTACCCAGCAAAACTTTCATTCAAATTGAATGGAGAAACAAGATATTTCCATGACAAAGAACAACTGAAGAAATTCATGTCCACCAAACCAACCTTAGAAAGAGTACTGAAAGACATACTAGACAGAGATAAAAATGACCACAATCCCCAAAACAACAGAAAGAAAGCACCAGGTAGGGTAAGCAATTAAATAAGAGCAAAAGCAGAAAGAAATAACTGGAACAAAACATGGCAAAGTCGAGCCAGTACATGGAAATCCATATGGAGAATTCTCAGAAGACTAGCATTGGAAGCCCCATTCAATCCAGCTATCCCCCTCCTGGGTATTTTCCCCAAAAAACTGAAAAGTTCATATCAAAGTGATATATGTGCACCCATGTTCATAGCTGCACAACTTGTGATAGCTAAATCCTGGAAACAACCAAGATGCCCATCAACTGCAGAGTGGATGAAAAAGTTGTGGAATTTTTACACAATGAAATATTACTCAGCTATAAAAAAGGCCTTCATAGGCAAATGGAGACAACTTGAGACTATCCTCATTAGTGAAATAAATAAGAATCATATTTATAAGTATCATATTGTGTCTCTAGTGTAAAAAGTAAATAAGACCTACAAGTGTAATAAAACCAAAATGTGTAAATTGCTATTGTAAAAAAGAGAGGAAAAGAAAGTGCTCTAAGGGATATAACTGCATGTATGTTTGAGTTTGTAAAATAGATGACCATGTTGCTGAATCTTTATTGGATCTTTGAGCAGAACTGTTTGTAGTCTGACTGTTTGAATATTTACTATGTATCCTTTAACTTTGTAACTTGAACAACTACATCCAGGATGACAGTACGTACTTTATAAATAACTTATTTCTTAGTGGGGCTTTTTCTCATTCTCCTTTTTCTTTCTTTCTTTTAAAATTCTGTATTTTTGCTACCTTTTTTTCTGTTTTGCTTTTTTTCTTTCTTCTCTTTAAATAAAATTTTAAAAATGTATAATTGCTCTTGTAAAAAAAGAGGAAATAGGAAGCGCTATAAAAGATATAGCTGCATGTATGTTTAGATGTGTGGGATTGATGACCATATTTCTAGGTTCTTGTTGGATTGTTGAACAGATCTGTTTGCACTCTCACTGCTTTAGTGTCCACTTTGTGTGCTTTAATTCTGTAACTTGAATAACTATTTCTAAAAGAACATTATATAATGTATCAACTAGTGATTTCTTACTGTTTATCTTCTTTTCTTGAAATTCTGTAATATTTCTACCTTTTTCCTGTTTTTTTTCTCTTTAAATAAAAAAATGTATAATTGCTATTGTAAAAAAGAGAAAATAGGAAGTGCTATAAAAGATATAACTGCATGTATATTTATGTGTGCAGGATTGTTACCCATATTTCTTAGGTCTTGTTTGATTGTTGAACAGATCTTTTTGCAGTCTCACTGCTTGTCTGTCCATTTTGTGTGCTTTAATTTTGTAACTTGAACAACTATTTCAAAAAGAACAATATGTAATTTATCAGCTAGTGATTTCTTACTGTTTATGTTTTTTTTGAAATTCTGTAATAATTCTCTCCTTTTTCTGTTTTATCCCTTTAAATAAAAAAATTAAAAAAATTTGGATGACCTGAGAAAGGTAAATAGGGCTCTTTTGATTTTTTTTTTTTTTTTGTACCTGGGATTGAACTCATGACTTTGTACTTTCCAGGCAGAATTTTAACTCTTAAATCAGTATTATTTCTACTCTGTGCAGTAACATTTTATAGCACATTGTTGTTCTCAGAACACTAAAAATGGTCTTAAAATAATTTCTTATATAAGTGATAATTAAATCTGAAAATTTTCATATAGGACTAGAGAGTTCCATTTGTTTCTTCCTTTTGAGATAAAACTGTTTGTAATAATAAAAATGATAATTGTTATAAAATTCAAGCTATTCAAAGTCATATAAAATAGAAATTGAAGTATTTTCTACAATTTCAGTTCTTCACAGACAACCACTTCTAAGTTTGTTCATGATTTTTCTGGTACGTTTCTCGCAAATTCCATCTGTTTCTGTCTCTGTCTGTCTCTCTCTCCTCCCACTCTTTCCTACATACATACTTATATTTGTACAAACTTTAAAATCAGAATATGTTTTGTTTCTTATTACTTTGTCTTAGCAATATTTAATTAACACATGTGTAATGCATGAACAACTCTTTATTTAGAGAAAAAAAGCAAAACAGGAAAAATGGTAGAAATAATACAGAATTTCAAAAAAATAACAGTAAGAAATCACTAGTTGATAAATTACATATTATTATATTAGAAATAGTTGTTCAGGTTACAAAATAAAATCATAAAAAGTAGATACACAAACATTGACAGTAAAAACTATTCTGTTTGATAAACTAACAAAAACTTAGTGTGCTTATCTATCTTGCACACTTATATATACAGTTATATCCTTTAGAACACTTTCCCTTTCATTAATACAATATCTAATATACATTTTGGATCTTATTACTCTTCCAGTTTTTTATTATTATTTTTATGCTAGAGAGACAATATGATATTTAAAAATGTGAACCTGATTTGTTCACTTATGAGGATAGTCTCAAGAGGCCTCCATTTACCTATAAAGGCCTCAAGACCATCCTTTTTAATAGCTGAGTAATATTCCATTATATGATAATACCATGTCTTTTTCATCCATTCTGCAGTTGATGGGCATTTGGGTTGTTTACAAGATTTAGCTACTATAAATTTCACTGCTCTAAACAGGGGTGCACATATATTGCTGTGACATGACCTTTTCAGTTTTTCTGGGAAAATACCAAGGAGGAAAAGAGCTGGATTGAATGGAACTTCCAATCCTAGTTTTTTGAGGAATATCCATACTGATTTCCACAATGGCTGCACCAGTCTACACTCCCACCAACAGTGGAGAAGTGTTCCTTTTTCACCACATCCTCACCAACATTTGTTATCAGTTGATTTCTTGATGGTAGCCGTTATTTCTGGAGTGAAATGATATCTCAATGCTGTTTTAATTTGCATTTCCTGAATGACCAGTGATGTTGAACATGTCTTCATGTATTTACTTGTCATTTGTATATCTTCATCTGAGAAATGTGTGTTAATCTCAGATGCCAATTTTTGGAGAGAGTCTTTGAATTTGGGGGGCTTGATGTTTTTCAATACTTCATATGTTCTGGATATAAGTCCTTTACCTGAGGGATTTTTTGCTAAAATTCTTTCCCATTCTGTAGTTTTTCTTTGCACTTTGTTGCTGTTTTCTTTTGAAGTGCAAAAACTGTTTAATAATATGAGATCCCAATTGTTGATTCTTTCAGTTATTTCCTGTGCAGTTTGCATTTTGTTCATAAATTCTCTGCTTACTTCTATGTCTCCAAGATTTCTATCTACCTTGTCTTCCAATAGATTTAGTTTTTCTGTTTTAATATTTAGATCTTTGATCCATTTTGACTTTAATTTAGTGCATGGTGATAGGCATGGGTCTAGTTTCAGTCTTTGGCATGTGGAAAGCCAATTTTTCCAACACCATTTATTAAAGACGCTATCCTTCAAGTGGCCATGTTTAGCCTCTTTGTCAAATATCAGGTGGCTAAGTGTCTTTGTATTTGTTTTTGCATCTTCTAATCTGTTCCATTGATCCTCAGATCTATTTCTTTGCCAGTATCATGCTGATTTTATCACTGTAGCTTTGTAGTGTAGTTTCAAGACTGGAATTGAGATGCATCCTGTCTTGCCTTTGTTGCCCAGTATTGCCTCTGCTATTCTAGTTTTCTTCTGTTTCCAAATGAATTTTAGAAATGTTTTCTCTAGATCTGTGAGGTATATAAATGGTATTTTGATTGAGTTTGCATTAAATCTGTATAACAGCTTTGGTAGTATGGCCACTTTCACAATGTTGGTTCTTCCTAACCAAGAGCAAGGAATATACTTCCATTTTCTAATATATTCTTCAATCTCCTTTTTTTGGAGTGGCATAATTTTCAGCATATAGGTTTTTCACATTCTTAGCTAGGTTCATTCCTGAGTATTTCATTTTTCTAGATGCTATTTTGAAAGGCAATATTTCTATAATTTCTCTCTCAGTGAGTTTTTTGTTTGTGTATGGGAATACTATTGATTTTTGAGCATTGACAGCTACATTTTGTTTATTTACTCTCATTGTCTTTTAATGGAGTTTTTGAGGTCTTCTATGTAGAGTATCATGTCATCTACAAATAGTGGTAATTTAACTTCTTTCTTTCCTATCTTTATTTCTTTTATTTCTTTGTCTTGTCTCATTTTTCTGGTTAACATTTCCAGAACTATGTTGAATAGGAATAGTGATAGTGGACATCCTTGTTTTATTCCTAATTTTAGAGTAAAAGCTTTCAGTTTTTGTCCATTTAGTATGATGTTGGCTGTTGGTTTGTCATATATGGCCTTTATCAGATCGAGGCAGACACTATCTATTATGAGTTTCTGCAGGGATTTTTATCATGAACTAGTGTTGGACTTTATCAAAAGCTTTTTTCTGCTTGTATTGAAATGATCATGTGATTTTTTTGGGCTCTGTTGATGTGGTATATTGCATTTATTGATTTGCATATATTAAACCATCCCTACATTCCTGGGATAAATCTCACCTGATCATGATGTATAATCTTCTTGATTATTGGTACATTCTATTTGCCAGTATTTTATTGAGAATCTTTGCATCAATGTTCATTAGTGAGATTGGCCTAGAGTTCTCCTTTTTGGTTGGGTCTTTCTCTGGTTTGGGTATCAGAGAAATACTTGCCTTCAGGAGCGAGTTAGGGAGGATTGCTTCTCTTTCAGTTTCATTGAGGAGTTTGAGGAGCATTGGCATTAAATTTTCTCTAAATTTGTTTTAGAATTCAGCTGTGAATCCATCAGAACATGGGCTTTTCTTTGTTGGTAAGTTTTAAATCATGTTTTCAATTTCAGTAGTTCATACTGGGTTATTCAAAATTGCTATATCTTCTTGATTGAGCTTTGGTCATTCATACAATTCTAAAACTCTGTCCATTTCCTCTATGTTTTCCACCATATGTGAGCAAAGATTTTCAAAGTAGGTATCCATGATCTTTTGAATTTCTATAGGATCTGTAATAATTTCTCTCTTTTTGGTCCTTATTGCATTAATTTGAGTTTTTGCTTTCTTTTTCTTGGTGAGGTTGGCTAGAGGCTTATCAATTTTGTTTATTCTCTCAAAAACCCAGCTGTTTGATTAATTCTTTGCAATGTTTTTTTAGTCTCAATTGCATCAATTTATGCTCTGATCTCTATAATTCTCCCTCTTTTATGAGCTTCGTGTTTTACTTGCTCTTCTTTTTCTAGAAGCTTGAGATGTAGCATTAGGTTGTTTATTTGTGCTTATTTGGTTCTCTTGATATGACAATTTATTGCTATATATTTCCCTCTTAGGGCTGCTTTCATTGCATTCCACAGGTTTCAGTATGTTGTACCTGCATTTTCAGTGAATTGTAGGTATTGCTTAATTTCTTCTTTAATTTCACCTGTAACCCATTGACTGTTCACAAGATTGTTATTTAATTTCCATGCATTTATGCAGGTTTTGCAATTTTTTGCCATTAATTTCCAATTTCAGTGCACTATGGTCTGATAATATGCATGGGATAATTTCAATACCTTTTCATTTACTTAAGAATGTTTTATGGACTATTGTATGGTCCATTTTGGAGAATGTCCTATGCACAGCTGAGAAGAATGTGTATTAATGATATCATTGAGTGGAACACTCTGTATATATCTACTAAGTCCATTTGCTCACAGGCTTGATTCAGTTCGGTTATTTCTTTGCTGATTTTTTGTCTAATTGATCTATCTCTTTGTGACAAGGGGCTGTTAATGTCTCCTATTACAATTGTGTTCTTGTGTATTTGATTTTTCATGTCTGTTAATATTTGTCCTATATAGTTGGGTGCTCCTCTATTTGGTGCATATATATATATATATATATATATATATATATATATAAGAGAAAAAAACAGGAAAATGTAGAAATATTACAGAATTTCAAGAAAAGAAGATAAATAGTAAGAAACCACTAGTTGATACATTACACATTGTTCTTTTAGAAACAGTTATTCAAGTTACAGCATTAAAGCACAAAAAGTAGACACTAAAGCAGTGAGAGTGCAAACAGATCTGTTCAGCAATCCAACAAGAACCTAGAAATATGGTCATCAATCCCACACACTATTTCCTCTTTTTTTTTTTACAATAGCAATTATACATTTTTAAAATTTTATTTAAAGAAAAGAAAAAAAGAAAAAAAAACAAAAAAGGGTAGCAATAATACAGAATTCTAAAAGAAAGAAGGAAGAAGGAGGCATATATATTTATAATTGTTAGTTCTTTTTATTGAATTTTTCACTAACAAGTATGTAGTGACCTTCTTGATCTCTTTTGATCATTTTTGGTTTGAAGTTCACTTTGTCTGCAAATAGAATAGTTATCCTTGCTTTTTTCTGGATTCTTGTTACACACAATATTGTTTTCCATCCTTTGACTTTTAGTCTATGAGTTTCCTTTTTAGTCAGATGTGTTTCCTGTATACAGCATATTATGGGATCCTGCTTCTTGATCTTTTCTGTCAATCCATATCTTTTAGCAGGTGTATTGAGGCCATTTGCATTATTGGAAACAACTGATATGTACTGGCTCATCTTTGTCATAGTATTTTCCTGCTGTTGGTTTTTTGCTTTTCTTCCTTGTTTAATTGCTTGTCCTACCTGGTGGTTTCTTTCTGTTATTATTCTGGAAACTGTAGTCATTTTTATCTTTATCTAATACATCTTTCAGTATCTTTCTGGGGTTAGTTTGGTGGATATGAATTTCTTCAGTTGTCTTTTGTCATGGAAGTATCTTATTTCTCCATTAAATTTCCAAGAAAGTTTTGCAGGATGTATCAATCTGGGTTGAAAGTTGTTTTCTTTCAGGGCTTGAAATATTTCACTCAAAGCTCATCTTGACTTGAGTGTTTGTGCTGAAAATTCTGCTGTGATTCTAATGGGCTTTCCTTGATAGGTGAGTTGTGTCTTTTCTCTAACAGCTTTTAGTATTCTGTATTTCTGCTATCTTAATTATTATATGTCTGGGTGCTGATTTATTTTGGTTA
The DNA here is from genome assembly GCA_004027455.1 of Hydrochoerus hydrochaeris. NCBI lineage: Eukaryota > Metazoa > Chordata > Mammalia > Rodentia > Hydrochaeridae > Hydrochoerus > Hydrochoerus hydrochaeris. The sequence goes on along the minus strand of PVLA01001463.1, from coordinate 164,602 downwards.
TGGCTCTTTGACATTCTATATGGCTCACTTATCTGCTTATCAGATTCTTTCCTGATGTTTGAGAAATTTTCTGCTATTGCTTCTGTGAATATTTTACTGATGTCATTTGTGTTGAGTCCTATATCTTCACTGATGCCTGTTAGTATGTTGTTTCTCCTGGCATCATCTTGAAGCTGTTGGATTGTCATTTCATGCTGCCTTGTCATTTTTAAAAGTTCTGTCCTTTCATGATTGCTAGCTGAGATCCTGTCCTTAAGTTCCAAAATTCTATCCTCAGCTTCGTTTAAATGATTTCACCAGCTTTCAATAGAATTTTTTATTTCTTGGATATCTCTTTGAATTTGTTTCATAGATTCTACTTGTTTTCTATATTGTTCGTTCAAGGTTTCAATCAGTTTCCCCTGCTCCTTCTCTTTTTTTTAATCTATGCCTTCTCTAGCTATGCTAAGCAACTCTTTTATTAAGGCTATCATTTCTGTCTTTATATGAGAGATTATTTGTAATTTGATTTCCTCTTTAGCCTCATGAATTTCTTTCTTTATCTCACTTTCAGCTTTTCAGAAATTTCAGGTGTGTGTCTTTTAAAGTCCTCTATTTCAATGTCTCCTGTTTTTGTACCTGATGTACTAGATGTCTGAGATTGCATTTTGATTTTTGTTTTGTCATTTTCACCTTTCAAGCTAATGTTTAGTCTTTCAGTTTCCCTAGTCTCAACTGTCAGTAGGGCATATCTTAGAGTCCTGCTGTATGCTTGATGTTTGTCCAGTTTTTAGGTACCACAACTAAGAGGAGGGCCAGTCACCTGAATTCCTCCTATAGGGCCTGTTGGGTGAATCTATCGTCTTCCTAGGTTGACTAGCACAGGAGTATTGATGTAATCAACCCTTAGTTCTTCCTGTTACTATGTCTTCAGGTTGTTCCAGGCCACCAGATCTCTCTTTCTATAGTTATTTGTCTTGACTGGGATTCTACTGTGTCACTGGGTGCCTCATATGCCATTTAAATTTTCTCCAGTTAGGGGAGGCCTTATTGGCACACTCCTCAACCCACTTGATATTCTCTGTATGGAGAAAGGACTCACCCACACTCTTGCCAGACTCACTGAGGCCCTACAGCAGAAGAGGACTTCACTACTGCTCTTGTTTACCCACTGAAGTCCTCTATTTTAGGGGCAAACTCATCACACTGATGGAAGTCTGCTGAGATCATCTGTTTGGATGAGGGATTAGAGTCTTCCATCAACCCATCACGGTTAATTTACTGCAGTCCAAGGTTCTGGGAGGTAGGATGGGTCTGGGGGGGCAAGTACAGAGTGGCTACCCTCTAGAGGTGTGGGGTCTGAGAGGGGAGGGCAGGCATGGAGCAGCCACCATCAGGAAGTTTTATGCACAACTCTTCTTGTTAATGCATCTAATTTATCCTTTTTATTGACTGCCTATTCTGTTATTGTGTCACTATAATAAAGAATCTACTCCAATGGATATTTATATTATTTCTAGTCTCTATGTTAGACAAGGCTTCAGTGAACATATTTCTACATGTGTCTTTATGTATCTGTTCACTTATGATACATTTATGGAAACCACACTCCAACTTGATCATAGTATATAAGAACAAAATTGTATATTTAGTCAACTCCTATGAAAAGAAAAGAAGGAGATTTTAGGTATAAGTCCACATAATACATGAACACATTTGCAGTTTTATGATCACAGTTTGTAGGATCATCATTTTGCACCAAATCCAGTTCAGTGAATTTTACAACTCTCTTCTAGCCACTTTGTAAATAGTTGTTTCACTTAGCTAAAGTTCATTGTAAATGGAATGGATTTAATTAAGTCAAAGATATATAGAGTTTAGATTATCCCTTTCATCTCAAAATAGTTATTTTCCCTAAGCTTTTTAATGAGACTATCAGATATTGGAAAAGACTACCAGTTATGCATGAAGAATTGAAGCAAAGAGGAAATGTATTATTTTCTGCTGAGAAATGATAATTTGTGAGAAAACAATTTCATGATGTCTCTGAACTGGATTTTTGCTCAGAAGTATGATTAGGAAGGAAAGAGCCCTGCTTGGCCTGGATTTTCTATTTGCTTTAGTTTTTGAACTTTGTGTTCTCAGAGATCACCTAAAATATAATCATGCCTTCAGAAGGATTTTATAGCTTCTCCACACTGAGTTCTCTCTCTGCCAGTGTAGTCCCTGTCTATTAGGAGGGCTTGAATCCAGAAACTCATATGACCTGAGAAGCAGACATCAGAAGTCACCTAACAGTGACTTCTCATCACTTTCTGTAGCAGCTCATCTATAGGTCATATTTTTTGAGTGGCTTATTTTATTCTTTAGAATAAAACTTTTTTTTACTGGTTTAGTGGTTTAAGCTCTCTATAAATGAAATAGAGATTACCTTTCTGATCGTACTTTTTCCATAAATATGGCCTGTGTTACTATTAGTCCTCAACTTTTCCTCTTTGTCTTGGCTTATACCATTTTCTCTAACTCTAATGCCATTCATCCATCATAAATGTCATCACTCCCACAATATTTTCCTTTCTAACCTTTCTGAACTCTTCAGGCATTTTAATGTTCTTTTTTCATTTGACACTAATAATTTTCTGTTCTATACTGTAGTTTTCCGTGTCTACTTTATTTATCTTAGTGGAATCAAAGTAAGGATGATTTGACAATGACTATTCTTTACATTCCTGTAATACCCAGGATACTGCATATTACTCAATAAGTGTTTGTTATGCAGATGGATGGATGTGCTAACCCAATCTTTGATTGAGAAGGCTTAGGTTAGGAAAGCTAGGTGAGGAAACTCATTCCACTTTGGGGACAACTTTAATTATTAGGTCACCTGAATTTTTTTTATCAGAAAATAGTGATCTATCTAGAGCACCTAAAGTCACCAGCTTTCCACAGAAATCCAACATTTGTTCAGCCAATAGTCACATGAGTTTCTTAATAGGTTGACATACATATTAACTCTCTAGTTTTCTATTTTTGTGATGATAAAAAAGTCTTGTATTCTATGGTTCCTAAATTTATCTATTTGTAAACACTCAGAAACAAACCAGGTAGGCACTCTCTAATATTATTCTTTTGTACTCTTTAGTTTGGAGGTTATCTAGCTATGTGTGGACATGAAATTTAATCCCATGTAACAGATGTTTCCTGATCTTCCATGCATCTGTTACACATCATCCACCCCAAATTGGTCAGGGATACTATATGAGGTTATACAATGTGTATGCTGTCCAGTATAAGAATGCATCCTGGGAAGATTTCTCTTTGGATCACACTGAACAGTTGGATAGCTGAAATCATATTTAGGGACAGGCACTTGCCATTTGGAAACTCTGGACCCAATTTGCTGGGTTGCTACAACAAAGTTCTACCATTTGGATGACTTAACAACAGAAATATATTGTCTCACTGTTCTGTAGGCTAGAAGTCTGGCAGGATTGTTTCCCACTGAGGGCTGTGAGGGAAGGATATCTATCTCTTCACACCTGTTTCCCTCCATGTGTCTCTCTGTTGGTGTCTAATATTTCCCTTTTTGTAAGGACACCAGTTTTACTGGTTTATGTACCACATTAATGGCCACAGCTAATTTGATTACCTCTGTATAGATCCTATATCAAAATAAGATCATATTCTGAAGCCCAAGGGTTTAGGACTCCAACATTTTTTTCTGGGGGCAGGAATACAATTCAACCCACCTGTTACCACAGGTAACAGATAAAAAGACAGAACAGATAAAAAAAAATATGAACAGGTAAAAAGAAAGTAGACCTTTTTCATGGGAAAGAACACAATTCAAAACAGACCATGGAGAGCTCAATGTGAATCCGGGCTCTCTTAATTGTAGCTGTATCCAGATCAGAAAGAATCTTGTGATCTTGTAATCCTAACTGACCTTTGATAGGAGCTGGGTATATATAAGAAAAAATAATGTGTTAATCAGAAAACTAAGCCAGAAATTTTTACTATGGACTAAATTCTTTATTCCAAATTCTTGGGATGACTGGACTATAATAACATGACTAATTTTCAATACAGTCCACTACAAGAAGTCTATGTGTATAGAAGGGATCTGGTACAGTCTGAATGATTAAAAATACTAGGTATGATAGAACATCTAGACGAAAAACTTTCCCAGTACTGAAGGATTGGAGATAACAGGATCTGCAACAATCCCATGAGACATGGACACAGAACACCATAGATGCTCTCCCTGTGTGGAAGAAAGTCTTGCATGGCTCTGCTGAGTTTATCTTACTCCTAGAAGTCTTACACAGGTTTTATAAGAACTGTGAGAAAATCCCATGGCAATATTTTTGTGGACATGATGAAAGCCTTTACCACAGGACTTTAAAATGTCCAGAAATATGTGTATAAACTTGTTACTATGTAAAAATACATAAAAATGTGTATATAAATGCACACACAGATATTTGGAATGCATTATATAAAATATATCTTTTTCTTTAGATACTCATGATCTGAAGGGAAAGAGAAATAACAGGAATAGAGTAAATATATACATATATAATATATTTTAATTTTTTAGATTTTAGCAAGCTCCAAATGGTTATAAATGGTTATAAAGAATCCCTTTGTAGGTATTCTATGAAATGAGGCAAATGGCCAGTTATACACACATTGGCTGTAGGAGAAAAACTTAGGAAAACTTGAAGTAGCTAATAAGTAGTTTTATGTTTCCTCATCACATTTGGTGTAACACATATCAGTGTAGCATGGCTGGGAGTCAAATTCTGGAGCAAAGAGTTCCACCCTTGGGTTTGGGGGTTTTAAATTATTAGGCAAGTACCAATTCTTCCTTACTGTACATGTGCTGCTGAAGCAAGCACATTTCCTCCTTACTATAAACAGAAACTAGCCAGGATATGAGTTGGCTCCAGTTCCATGCTGCTAGTTCAGCATTTATGATTGGGGTAATACCAGACAGTCCTCCGGAGTAATTTGCTGGCTGAAATCCAAACCTTGCAGTTCCAGGTGTATGATCTATCCAGGCAGCAGCAAGATTTGCCACATCAGCATTCATGGCTGGGGAAGTTGGCATGATTGTGGGACTGAAGTCCAAGGACTTACCACCATTGACCAGGATTAATTTTCTGGAGCATTACCTTATTGTTGGTTTCCTTGGCACCTTGCAGAAAGCCAAATTTTTCCCTAACAGTCTTGCTTCATGGGACACCTCTTGTGGATAGTAGAAATGGTTAAGCACAGCATATACAGATCAGTGGTCACTGGAGAATTGGTCTTAATGGAAATCTGCAGCCACACATGGCTCCTCTGTCTCATTCATCTAGTCTGAACATTTCCAAAGTCAGTGTTTGAGTCAGGAGTTTTGTGTTTCAAATTCACTATTCTTTGCAGCATCCTTTAGCTCCTGTCCTATTTTTCTCAGGAATAGGATGACATTTCAGAAGTTGTTATGGTATGTATGAAGTGATTATTGTATTTTTGGTAATAGTAACTGTGTCTAAGTAACTCCCTAAATAAAGATGAGATTTATACTAGAGTGCAGAAGTAACCCTCCCTTTTCTGTTGTTGTTATAAAAGCATATTGAAGACACAAGAACAAAATCTTCCTTTTTCTACATTTTTAAAATTTCAATTTTATTACTTGCTAATTTTTTTCTTTTGGAAGGCTAAATCTTATTTAAAGTTATCAAATTAAAATTACACACATTTCAGTCCACCCCTCTCATGTAATTCTAGTTTTGTTGCATGTTATTTGTGCTTTGCTTTCTGCCAGTCCTAGATAGATACATGCAACATGATGAAAATGTTTGCTGCACATGAAAATAACTATGATTCTCACCTTAGAGTAAAGAACTTAAAATTGAATCTAAATTAAATTGCATATTAGATGACATACCTGAAATTGAAGTGTTTATATGCTTGACAAATTTGTGAACTGCACAGAAAGATGTCAGAAGTTTTGCTTTTGGATGAAGCACATTTGTTTCTGAACCATAATTAATACCTTTCTTGGGGGGAAAGAATCTCCCAGAAATCCTGTGATTGACTGAGGCCAGTTTTCATTATTTTTGTTGGGGACACAGACATAGGGTCAAGACTACTTAGAAAATGCAGTCTGAGAAAAGCTCACTTTTACCCACATTATTCATTTTGTTTTGAGTTTTCTTTGTGATATTTTCCTATTAAAATTTTAGAATTACACTCTGTTGTATTAAAAATAATTCATCATTAGTAATCACATATCATAGGGAAGTATTATGCCAAGAGAGCTACATGGATAGTCATTCATATATTGGTTCATTTTCATTGCTTTTCCTGTTATCTATTTGAGCTCTTCATTGCTTTTTCTGCTATCTGTTTTAGCAGCAAATTGGTCCCATCACTCATAGTGCTTACATCTCAGGAAATAAAAGTAAACAAACAACACAGTAATTTTAGAGAGTGATAAGTAATGGGATTAAGGGTGCCTGGGAGTAGAGAAGAGGATGACCCAAGAAGGCTTTTCGGAAGAGATGAGAAGGAACCAGATATGTGAAGATCCATCAGTGGAATCAAGGTCAGAGAAAATTTCAATGCTTAAAGACTCAGGTGAAGTGATTAAATAGTGTTATGAAATTGGTAGGTCCATCTGTGTGATCTAATCAATATTCTTAGCTTTCCTGAGCCAAAATTTCCTTATCTTGCAAATACCTTATTATTTTATCTGTTATACAGATGCTTTGACCAGATTTAGTTTACTCATATTTTTTGAGCATTTATTATGTGCCATGCACTGTTTACATTCTAGACAGTACCAAACAAAATCAAGGCCATCATGAAGACTGTACTATAGTAGAAATGTGGGCAGACAACAAACAACTGTAAAACAAATTAAGTAAAAGTTACAGCAGAGCAATGAGACAGAATGTGCAGGTGAGGGCTGGGTTAGTAGGGTCATCAGGAAGAGTGACTTTATGGAATGTTTTACTTTTTTGGTTGCTAAGACAGAATACCTGACATGCAGAATTAAAGGAGGAAAGGGGTATTGCAACTCATCATGCATAGAGGTCTCTGTTTATAGTTGGCTGGCTCCAATATAGGGTGGCATGGCAGAGGGAAATTGCAAAGGAGAAACAGTTCATGGCAGACAGGGGACAGGGAGGCAACAAAGCAGTGAAGCAGCAAGAGAGAAGCAGCAAGTGGTCACAGCAGCCCTATTTCTGTCCCTTATATTATATCCAGGCTAACCACCCTTAGGATGAATAGCACTCACACCCAGAGCAGAGCAGTCTCAATCCTAGCTCTGCACCATGAATCAATCCCAGCTTCAAATCCTCAATCCCAGCATCACATACCTAGATCCATCCACAACTGTAAAGCCCCAGCTATGACTGCATGAGGCTGAGGAGGAACATTTAGATACAATCCACAACATGGAAGAATATTTATACAGAGATTAGGATGAAGAGAAGGAAATAAGAATTTTTTATGGCTATCTGGAGGTAGTAGGGGAGTATTTTGGGTGTACAAAACAGCAAGTACTCTGAGATTGACATGAGCTTGGTGTCTTCAAGGTGCAGTGAGGGAGTCACGTGGCAGGATACATGTCAAAGAGCAGATAAGCAGATCTTGCAGGATTGAGTTATTCTAAGTGAGAGGATTTGGAGAATCCACTGGACAATTTGGAGCAGGGATATGGTAGGAGCAATGACACAACTGTGCGTTGGGAGAATTAAGCACTAAGGAAATCATAGACTACGAGTGCCTTGTGCATACTACATGCCAAAAGATCTGTTTATAACCCTTCCTCTCTTTCTGCTTTCTTCCACAGTTGTAGTCTTTTGTCTTCTTCCTTTGTGCATTTGCAGTGTTCAAATACATGTCAGCATAAGGTAAATATGGCTGTGTTAGATAGTCTCCCTAGTGTAAGAAATGGTAAGAGTACAGAAGATTTTATGGTAATCATGGTTCGCCATTATATTGCTTTGAAGTCTTATGTTTTCATTCATTGGTTGGAACGGTTTTATTCTGTTTTGTTTGATCTTAATATATGTGATGGTATGAATAGTTACTTTGAAGAAAAGACAATATAGTAGCCATTGCTGATTTAATATCATCTTTCCCTGAAGTCCTACCAGGCTTTTGTTTTTCTATTACCATTGGTTCTATCATGTTGTGTCTTACTAGATTTTAATATGCATGTAGTACAAATAAATTTTTTATGGAAAATGAGATAACATAGTAGCCATTGTTAACCTTCAATTATTTGGTTCAGAATGCCTTGTAAAACTTTCATTCTCTTGAGTGGTTTTATTCTATTTTGTTATGTTTGACATTATTGTGTGTAAAGCTAAGCTCAACTATTTCAAAGAAAGAGACATTATGATAGCTACTGTTAATATCCAATTGTCTTGTTGTGAAGTGCTGTGTTGCTTACATTGTTCTGTGCTAATCTGCTTAGATCTATCCTATTTTGTTTTATTCTCTTTAAAATAAAAAAAAGATATCTCCCCCAAAGCCTCTTGCAGTCATAAGTGGGCCTTTTAGAAGTGGGTGGGTTTAGAGTGTGTGATCCTGGGATTCAGGATGTGTGATTACTAAATTACTCCACCGTTTGGTTTGACATAGTTCTGGGTATGGATAATGGGATGATCAGCCCAATTATGAGTGTTACTCACCCAAAGGGAGTTTAGCCTGAATAGAACATAGGAGATAGAAATAGAGCTGCTGTTGTCTCTTGCTGCTTTTACTGCCTCGTGCCTTCCATCTTCCATGCCATGAACTGCTTTTTCTCCTCTGTGACACCTCTCGGGCTAAGCCACTTTGCCTTGGAACCAGCTGATAATGGACTGAAACCATTACAAACTGTGAGTCAAAATAAACCTTCCTTCCTTTAACTTTAGGTGTTGGGTATTTTGTCTCAGCAATGAGGAAAGTAACTAAGACTCTGCTTCTTTGCCAACTTTCTGCTAAACTTTAGTTCCTTAAGGACATGAAAGGCATCTCTTATTTCACTGTAATTGCTATATCACTTTATTGCCTCTCAAGAAAATTTATTGAATCAGCATTCAAAAATTATGCTTTATGGAGAATGTAAATGATTACTGTTCATTAATATTTATGTACAGACTACCAGGACCTTCTTGTTTGCATTGGACAGTCTTGAGATTATTCAGACCAAAAAGTACTAGAAAAACTTCAGCAATGTGGTTGTTCATATAACAGCTTCTTGGTTTGCCAGTATCTTGGGGCTACATATTAATTCTAGTGGGATTTAGGAAAGTCATTTAATCTTTCTGAAGCTTGTTTTTCTCATCTCTGCAACTGATAATAATCCATAGTCTTATTGGGGGATTGAATGAGATAATACTTAGAAGACTGTAAGCACAGTGGATAGTTCTGAGTGACCAATAAATATTACTAGCATCAAAGGTGCTGTTTCACTTCCTTCTCTTCCCCTCAAGCCATCAAGGCAAATGTTGCATCTGTGGAAAAGAGGAAGTACTTTTCCCTTCCTTCAGTGGCACATGCTGCCATTACAGTTACATGATGGGTCTGATCCTGGGAAGACAGTTAATATAACCCTGGCCTCTTCTTCTTTATGTTGCCTACCTGTCTGTGCTTGATTTACTTTAGCTCTTGGAAAATGAAGACATTGTTTTATTTATCTTTATGGCAAGAAGATAATGACTTGCTTAACATTATACATCTAATAAGTAACAGAACAGGTTTGGAGTAAAAGTCTGGCTCATTTTGAAATTAATGAGAATGAGACACAACATATTCTCCTAAGAGACAGGAAACATGGTATGGGTCCTCTACTAATTTTCTGGTCACCTTGCAGAAATGAATTGATCTTCTCCCAGGAAACAGAAGAACTTCCTGATTGCCAAGCCAGTGGCCTTTCTGTTGACTCCTCTTGGATTTAATTCCAGTGTGTGCCAGCTGGAGATGCTGGTGGAGTCTGGGGTTCTGTCCTGCATTGTCACATTGCTCCAGGTGCTTATGTTTGATCTGGTTCAGAAAAGAGGCTTTCATGCTGAAAGAACTGTATGATTATTCTCAGACACAAATCTCCAGCAGAACATGATAAGGTCACTTAACACTGAGAAAATAGTAAACAGAATCACTTTGTGTATTAAGTTCAGCAGCAAAAAGAACTTTACATTTCAAGATCTCTTATTCTTATTCCCTTCCCAAGCCATGACCTTTTTTTTTTTTCTTTCATCAGAGAGTTTTTTTAGTCCCATCTGTTCTTTCTTTGGCTTGTTTTATCTCTAGTCTGGACCTGAATGAATCTCAAATACAGATTCATTCCCAGAGAGGGATCAGAGGATTGTTTGTTTCTTGAATTTTTTTCTTTCTTTCTTTGTTCTTTTTCTTAACAGTATGATCAAATCTTTGTTTTTTGTTGATAAATTTTCCAGGCTGGGTAGATTTTTGCTAATTAAAAAGTTGTTATAAAGCTTGTTATAAAGCACTTGCAGTTCTTATGATTAAGACCTTCTCTGCCTTACAGGTCAGTGCCACCTAAATTAATTGGTCCTTTCTCAGTTGGGGATCAGTTCTCCCATCTTATCCTACCAAGAATAGCATTCAGAGCTTTCTGTAATCCACTCTCATGCAGTTTTCCCTGCTCTCCCCCTACTCTACCTATATCACTGATCTGTTGATTCACCCTCTGCATCTTGCAGTGTGATTTGCTTTCTTGCCACTGTTACCTGTTTCTCTCTGTGTGAAATTCTATAGCTACAGCTGTAGACTCAGCAAACAGTCTGCATTGAAATGATTTCTGCTAGCTCTGTGGCTCTAGTTGTTTAACCTTAGCTTTCTCACTTATGAAAAAAGATGATAATAGCTTACTCATCCCACTGGACAGTTGTGAAGGTTAAATAAGACAAGGGACTTAAGGGATTTGGTGGAGCACTCGTATAGTGAAAGTTTACTAAATGTAGCACACTGCTATAATTTTCCACTTAAAACTTATTCAAACCTCACTGCTTCTGTAGAGTTCCTCAAAATATTCAAAATACATTTTATCCTATTCAAGAATTGTTTTTTGACTATTTTCTAGTTGAAAATAGGATTATCTGGTTGGTCTGAGTTTACGTTCAAAGTTCTTAACCACAGCCTAAGTAGCTCATGACTAAGGCATAATTCTATACAATGGAATAGTTTTTTTTTTTTTTTTGTCCACAATTAAGGGAATCTCATTTTGTTGATACTGCTTTAGGTTTTTGAGTGTTTTAACCAATTTATTGAATGGTCTGCTCACTTTTCACTACACTGAGACTGGTGTTCTAGGTGTCTTGCTTCCTAAAGGATAATTAGTTGAAGCTGCTAAATCTGCTGCATGAGTTCTGTTGTAAACCAAGAACCAAGCTGTTTGATCGGCAATGATCAGGCCTGTTTTGGACCATTAAAGTAATATGTCTTTCAAATGCTAAAATGTAGAATGTTCTGAAGGAAACTTTGGAAGAAATCACAATCTCATTTTATGTGCATCTGCAGTTAACGCATATAAAGGGGAATTTAGTTTCTGATTTTCAGTAACAGTCTTAAGAGATTTTGAAAAATCTGCAAGAAACTACACATATATTTTGCCTTGAAATTCCTATAAATAGGTCAGAATTCAGGTGAGTTTCTATTTGTATAGAATGATATTAATTCTGCATTCTTTCCCATCAAGGTTGAAAGAGAGGATTAATCACTTATTCATGCAAAACCAACCTGCATGAATCATTTATTTATCTTGTTCTGGTTAATTTTGCAGAGCTCATGTCTCAGATCACAGATAAAGCAAAAACTCAGAAGATAATTTACCTTCCACAATAATGGCATGATGGCTGTGTAAACAGCATACTTCCTATAGGAAATCAATAGGTAACCATGGAAATGATTCCATAATGGGAGATTCTAATTCCTTATGAACAAATCATCAGAAAGATCAATTGTAAGATGAAAAGTCTTTGCCTGTATCCTCACTTTTTATAAAGGTTTTCAGTTTCTGTAAGGAAAAAAATATGCACATTAGTGTCAACAACAAATTATCCGAAAACCATGCTGAGAATTAGCACCACTTCTCACTTTCTGAATTTGAGGCTGGAATTTCTTGAGTACTTTCATTGGAGGCCTAGAAAGAAAATCTATGTCCAACGAAAAGAAAACTGTTCTGGAATATAGGATGCTTACATTTTTTACCTAGTTAAATTTCGAGTAGCAATGAGATCTTTGATAATCTTTCAGAAGGAAAATTCCTCAGGCCAATTAAGTTTATAGAGTTTATTTGAGCAATTATACACAAGAAAGAATTAAACAAAACAAAATAAAGCAAAAAAAAAAAAATTGTGAGTTAAAGACTCCCAAAATCAAAGCAGGTGAGAAGGACTACAGACAATGATGTGATTTGATGGCATTTATACAAATGAAAGTAACAGAGGAAATTTAATTGGTTAAAGCTTAATTTATTAATTGGCTATAGAGCCATCCACAATTTACCAAAGCTTACCACCTCTGATTAAGCCCCATATTGTTTGGTTGGTACTTGATTCAGAAACCTAGTCCAAATTAATGAGCTCCTACAAATTTTATTTAACATATCTCATGGGCCTCAATTTCATCATCTATGAAATAAGTGCATTGGCCTAATTTAGAGATGGTGGTCTGATTCAATCCAGAGATGGCATGAATGGAGCATGAAGAGTGTCATCTCATTCTTTTTCTATAGAAGATATTACTTATCCACATTGTAACACTTTCTCACTCATTTTTTAAAATTATTTTTATAAAGCAAAACAGAAAAAAGGGTAGAAATAATACAGAATTCCAAAAAATAACAGTAAGTAATCAACACTAATTAATATAATACACATTGTTATCTTAGAAGTAATTGTTCAAGTTACAGTATCAAAGCATAAAAAATGAGCAGACAATGACAGCATGAACTATCCTTTTTGATGAACTAACAGAGAATTAGTAGTATGGTTAACTATCTTGAATTTGCATTTACACATTTCTTCAGACAGGTGCTTCCTATATTCAGATTTGTCATGAGCAGACATCCATTTGCCTCTGTCTAGCCTTTTAGGCTCATTTAGTCCTGACATGACAAGAATATGAAAACTAACTACAAAAACTAAGTATTGGGTGAGGGAAGTGCTGCCATGCCAGTTGGAAAGAGCCCCAGCTAGAAGAGAAACCACATCTTCCCATGAGCCAGCTCATGCACAGGCTGAAAAACCAGAGCATCCTCCCCCCACTCCCACCCCACTGATTTGGAGGACTCAGGGTGAGATGATAGCAACTGAGGGGAAGGGAATGCTTGTATTAGTTGGTTGACTCTGCAGGTCTGGGGCTGATGGTCTGGGCATCTATCTGGAGGATGGCATTGTGCATTGTATTAACTGTGGGGGTATCCTCTTTTCTTGTTTTTGAAATCCAATGTTTAGTTCCATTTTACTGTTTTGTTTTATTCCTGTGTCTGGTAGCCTGAGCACCTATTTTGATGACAATTATGTGAAGTATTTCCTCACTGTTTTGTTTTGTTCCACTTCATTGTTTTATTTGATTCAGTGTTATGTTTTGATTGGTTTTCTCATGTTCTATTTTGTTTGATTTTGCTATGTCTGACGGTATGGACAACTATTGTGAAGATAGCAAAATATTTTATGATAGCCACTGTTAATTTCCTATTACCCTGTTTTGAGGCTCTGTACCACTTTCATGGTTGTGTTTTGATTGGCTTTCTTGGATTTTGTTCTCTTTAAAATTAAAAAAAAAAAACCTAAATGTTTGTTCATATCTATTCAGCTAGACTTCAGTGTAGTATCCAAAAACCAACAATTAAAAACTGTAATGATATTGTAATTGTTCAAACTCATTAATGTAGTGAAACCATTTCAATAAAAATCTTACTTCTGAACCCCTTATTGATTAAAGTAAAATGTTTGAAGCACTGCTGGGGCCCATATTGTCCGCTCAGATACAAAGAGCGGGCTAATCTAATTGCAGCTTTCATGGCTGCTCTTTTTTCAACAGCAGAGGGCAGCACAGTTAGTGCCTCTGTAGGCAGCTTTAACGTGACCATGGAACTTGTATACAGTGGGTCTGAGCGTGTGGGTTGTGATGGGTTATAATGAGACAATATATTCACATGTCAAAGAGCTACCATAGTCATATCTCCTAGGTGTTGAATTTTTCTCTCTAGGCTTTCAGAAATCAGTATTATTTTCTTTGTGTTTACATTTTTTAGTATTTCATAATTATTTTTACATTGTTCTTGCTACATTTTCCTCCAATTGTTACTCGTGTCACTGAGAACAAGTGTTGTATAAGTGAAAAGTACATTCTTTTGGCTTCTGAAGTCTAGCTTGCTCTTGCCAGCTCTGTGATTTTGAATTGGTCAGACTTTCAGAGTCTCAAGAAATCTTTTTTAAAACAAAAATACACAATCTTCTTTACCATCTCACTTTGTAAAGATGAAATCACTATATGTGAAAACATTAGTGAATGATATGTTTAAAAATACTGATCACTTCTATGAAGAATGTAGCTTTTCATTCAAATGAATTATGGAAATCATTTTTAGGATTTATTGTTAAATTACGGTGTGGAATCTGTTAATGGGTAGACTTGGCTAAAAGGCATAAAGGAATATTCTTGTCACAGATATTTGCTGAAAGTGGGTCTGCAGGAACTCATACAGTGTTAAGGGTCAAGCTCTGAAAGGATGTGTCAAGGATCCACACAGTTTATTGTGAATATTCATTTCATTCTGAATAAAGGCTGATATTGATCTTTCAAACCTATCGCATCTAACAGCTCCTCTCTCAATAGATATTTGGTAGTGCTCTCTTTCCTCCAAAGATAATTCATACATAATACAGTCTACCTAATTCATAATTGCATACAGAAAACAAATCAACAAAACAAATTAATGTATCATCCTACTTTTAATATAAAGCTTTAGCAAATGTAAAGTAATCAAAACTAATGGAATATGTATTTTTGATAGGTAAGGGCTTAGTCACGATTACACTAAAGGATACAATTAAATAGCTTGTGCCTTCATGAAGAACAGAATTCACAAATGTAGAATGATAGGAGAGCTTTGTACTTAAGACTCAAATCCCAAGAATGCAATTGTTTCACTGTTGAGGTAATTTTCAGGATAGTGAGCAATTTTGGTAAAGTTCCCAAGTAGTCTCCCTTGATTGACAGATGCTTATTTGTTGATTATTAGAACTCACTGAAAAAAATACTTTGAGATTATTTGTAAAATGATATTAGCATCTAGGCTCAGATAGAAATAAAGAGGTTTTTTCTTTTGCATGAATATCAAAAGGACACAGTACAACTGATCCTAATTTGGACTATTTCATCTATTTATTGTGTAATGTCTATTTTCCCTGCCCTCTATACCCTAAATTCTAGTAAAAGTGAAGGAAGATTTTATTGTTGTGACAACTAAACATACCAACATTCCATTGGAGGCAGATCCATTCTAATCGAGAAACGATTATCTAAGTTAGGCATCCATAAATCAGTTTGAACATGTCAAAGGAAAAAGAAATGTAGCCCAGGCACCAACTAGAAGTTCAAGGGGGGTGGAATTCAGTGTACAAGGTGCAATTGCTGGCTAGCTAGCAATAGCTGGATAGGTAGCATGCAGGAAGTAATTGCTAGACAGAATTTCAGTGCTCAATCCAATAAACTGGACTGCCTCTGAGAGCACAGAAGGCCCAGACAGAAGTCTAGTTAATTATATTAGACTGGGAGTTAGTAAATGAGCTTAAAGAAAAGGTTACATACATCTCTGTGGATCTACAACTGTCCCATGTTCATAAACCACTGAAGACCAACATGACAGTAGCAAAGGTTAGTTCAGGATTCCCATTACTTATGGATCTGAGTCTGATTATCTCGATCAGCCTTGGTTCAAATTTACTTAGAGACTCTGTAGAGCTATGGCATAGAACTATAGCACTGTGACGTCTCTTCCTGAAAACTTCTAGAGAAGGTAGGGAGTGAAACATAGAGAAACACTAGAAGAAAGTTACCAAAAAACAGTTGTCAGTTCACTATTGGAAAGTGTTTTAAATAAAACAGTCTGCCTTGTAAAATGGTGACCTAAATAATGATGATAACTTCTAACATTTACAAAGAAATTTTGTGTTTCCTATCAAAGTATATTATCATAAACCACTTGTGCCTTCTCTTATCTATTAGTCTTGAGTTCATTTATACTAAAGTAAGATCTTCATACATTATCTTCTAAAGGCATTAGTGTTTAGGAGAAAAGACCAATACATGCCCCACTCATGTAAACTTTTTTTGTAAAGGCTATATTTCAGAATAACCAGAGCTTTTAAAAATGTACAAATATCAGTAAACTGGATGAATTCCAGACTGCCCTAAGGATATTTAGATTCAGAAGACATGATTAAAGATAGAATTTTTGAAAGATCCATATGTGATCTTTATGCAAGACAGGTTCAAAAAATGATTTCACCTTTCATCTCTGCATCTGTCAGTTTTTCTATCTGCTCACACGGTCTTGATATGTTATGGAAAGCTCTAGGTATTTTTTCTTATAAGCCTGTACATAGCAAATAGAGGGCATTTTTTATGGGGAATTTGAAAAAGTGTCTTGGACCTGGCTGCAGTAAACTGAATTGTATCTCATTCCTGGGGCCAACATAATAATACACTGAATGGCCAAGCCTTTACCCATAAATGCAAAGATGAAACATATCTACCTCAAACCTTTGGACTGAGCCTAGATCACATGTAGTTCTCAAGAGAAAAATAGGGATACCATTAACAGAAAAGAGCAAGCATATATGAAGTAGTAAAATGAAAGAGAAAACAATGCTTAAGTATACTATAGTGAGTATCTGAATCTCCAAGAGAAAAGTCTGAATAATCTCATTGGCTCAAAGAAAAGCCTGGAAAGTCCTTTGGTATTGCTTGGATTCCCTGGCAGGCTAGAATCATGTTCTTCCTTGATATGGATGCACCTGTTCACATAGCTATTACAGACACCCTAGAAGTCACAGCGAGATTGAAGAATCAATGATTTCTCCTGGTGAAAATGATTGTGTTTTGGTTCTGGGGAGGGAGGAAGAAGAACTTAAATCTGGCTTAATTTTTTGGAAGTGAAGAGGTGAAGCTGTTTAATTTCTCAGAGGCATTGTTGTTAGGGCAGATTAACATTGTGATGAAAAGCACATCACAATGTGTATTAATACACATTGTAATGGTTGATACAATGTGTCAATTGAGAAGTCTGGAAGCTTAACTAACTAACTCAGCAGTTCTATATCCTCAGGTGTAGAGGACATGCCCTTTTCACTCTAGGATGTTGTTCAATATGTTTGGAAGTTTAACTAAGTGACTCAGCAGGAGGCTGGGGTCCTTGCTTTATAGATATCCTGAGCCTGTGCAAGAGGAGTGTGTGCAGATGAGGTGAGTGATGCACACACCCAAAGGCAGGTAGCCTGAATACAGTATAAGGGAGGGAATGAGGCTTGTTCTGCCCCTTTTTTCTCTTGTTGCTTTTGCTGTCTTCTGCCACCTTGAAGTGTTGCCCCTGTGCCATGCCATCTTGCCTTAGAGTCAGCTGATTATGGACTGAACCTTCCACAAACTGTTAGTTAAATAAACCTTTCCTCCTTTAATTTGGGGAGTCAGGTATTTTATCTCAGCAACAAGAGAAAAATAACCAAGATGCATGTAAACAAATACTCTTTACCTGGTCATACTATATTTCAACAGCTGGAATTTAGATTCTTTTTTCTAGAAACATGCAAAGTACAAGAGATTTTCTTCTATTGTAATTGAGCTCCTTTTTTCTTCTTCAGTTTATTTCCTGAGGGGGCAAACAAGTCTAACTATAATCTTTCTGTGTTCTGTGACACTAATGGCTTCTGGGAGTCTTTGCATCCTTTCCTCTTCCCTCCCATGCTGGTCATGGAGTCATGCCTAATGTGTTTGAAATATTTCTTGCACTGACCTTCTCTGTTTATGTTCCCTACCTATGCTTTGTTGTGTAAGCTCCTCTCTTCTGTCTGGTTCATACTTGTACCCTACTTATTTCCTTGTTTCTAGGCTCTTCCCATCTTCTGTACTCCCTTGCTGTCTTCTTCTTTGTGAGTAGAATGCTGGTTTAACTCCTTACCAGGGCATTATTTAATGCTTTTTCCCCACTGTGATTCCAAACTACCTGCAAGATTCTCCTCCACAAGACATCCATTACAGCCTTAGCCACTGTTGTTCACTGTCTCTGATAACTTCATGCACTGCAGACTTTTGCCCATGCTGCCCCTTCTCCATGTCTGTTCATACCTTCTCTGCTTGGCTAACTTCTGGTTATATTTTTCAGTTCAGTTCTTCTCCCATGGGCCTCTTTCCTGTGCTTCCTTACATGGAGGTAAATGCTTATGGTGTAGTATTTATCATTCACATTATTTAACAATGGCCACATGTGTCTCTACTTTTATATGCACCATAAATTCCCAGAAGAAAAGGAGCATGCAGATACATTTTTTGCATACCCAGGCTGAAAAGAGTACCCCAAAATACTTTCTTCAATTCTTAGATTGTAAGGTATTAAGAGTGAAACACTTTTCCATGCATCTCTCATAATATAACACCATATTGAATTATGCTTTGGACTTTTCTTTTCTCTTTTTTCAATATATTTTAAATCTTACAATAAGAGATAGGTAAATCTTTTTTCATTCTTAAAAATTGTACAAACCTTCTGTCCCAAAGTAAACACTCCAATTAGTTTAGTAAGACCTGCTTACATTTTTGTTTTTTAATAATAGCTCTATTGCAATGGAATCCACCTAACATAAATTCACTCTTTCACATGTACAACTCAGTGGGTGTTAGTATTCTTAGATTTGTGTCATCATCACTGCTAGGTTTAGAACATCCTTATCACTCTGGTAGCAGTCACTTCCCACCCCCAAGTTACTGACAACCATTAACCTATTTTCTCTCTGTATGAATTTATCTCTTCTGCATATTTCATATGTATGGTATCATAAAAATTATTTTGTGTCCTACTCTGTTGTTTAGCAAAATATTTTTAGGTTTCATTCACTTTACAACATATTCCAGTACTTCATTGCTTTTTACAGGTGAATAATATTCTATGGTCTGAATATATTATATTTTGTTTATATATTCATCAGTTAAGGACATATACATTGCTTCTAATTTGGCTCTCATGAATAATGCTTTATGGTATTCCTGTACAGGTTTTAATGTGGATTTGAGATTGAATTTTCTCTGGTATATACTTAGTTAGGAAATATATTGAATTATATGGTAACTTGTTTAACTTTTTGAGGAACTGCTATACCATCTTTTATAACTACTATACCATTTCACGTTCTTACCAACAATGTATGAGGATCCTACCTTTACATTCTTGCCAACAGTTTTTTCTTTTCTTTTTTTTCCTGTCTGTTTGACAGCAGACCTCCTAGTAGGTGGGAAGTAGTATCTCATTTTGTGGTTATGACTTTTGTTTTGCTAATGGCACATGATCTTGAACTTCTTTTTATGTTCCTATCAGCCTCTTGTATATCTTCTCTGGAGAAATAGATATTCAAATTTTTGTCCATTTTTAATTTGGGTTATATGTCTCATTATTGAGTTTTAAGTATTCTTTATGTCTTCTAAGACATAATTTGCAAATATATATTGATATGGTTCATATATTATCAGATTTATTTTACTAAATGTACATTAGATATGTATTTATCAAGCATATTTATAATCAAATACATCTGACCATATTATCTGATACATAGTTTCTAAGCCATATAAATCTAAATCATATGTTAGATAATGATTTACATTTTACTCACAATTTTATCAAATATATTGTTTACAAAATTTTCTTCACAATTTTTTATATATATTTAAATATGTATTTTTGCATATGCATTTTATATATTAAAATTTAAATAGGCTGTCTTTTTTATATATGCGGGATTATACTGTTTGCCTTGTGTAGATATCTTCTCAGATTTTTTTTAACCTCATTGTTTTAAATTACTGCACAGATATATATATATATATATATATATATATAATCATTCTCTGATTATGGCTATTTTGATGAATTAATTTTTTACTAATAGTGGTGTAGTGAATATATCTGTAAAGGCTTTCTTTTATACATGGGCAAGGATTTCTCTAGGATATTTTGAAGAGTACTAATTGAATTTAAGGGTATATATAGTTTTCCTTTTAATGCATATCATCAAAATACCTATTAGAAAATCTCTACAAATATGCTCTCCTAGTAACATTGTCACATATTCTTTCCTTGAATACTGGCCAATATTCAAATTTAAGCATTCTTAACTATCTGCAGTGTTAAAATAGTAAATGCTATGGTTTGAAAGTGTCCAACAAATTTAATGCATCGGAAACTTAATCTCCAAATCTATATTTAAGTGCTATTTAGAGATGGAACCTTTGGAAGGTGACTGGTCTTAAGGGCTCTTCCCTGACAATAAAATAACCCACTCATGACAGGTTAATGAGTTAACAAGGAAGTAAGTTTTATGAAAACAAGTTTGCTGTGGCATGCCTGCGCTGTCTCAGTCTGTGTATGATGTTTTCTTCCACGTTACAGTGCAGCCATGGACCCTCACAAGATGCTGAGGAGATGCAGGTACTAGGTACTTAGACTTTTCAGTCTCTTCTAGAATTGTGGGCCAAATTAAATGTCTGTTCTTTGTATATCATCCTATCTCCAATATTTTTTTTGAGAAAGAGAAAATAGACAAAAATAATGTCTAATTTTTTTAAATTTGCATGCAATTACTTCAATGTCATGGTTTCCATAATTTCCATTGTTTGGTGCACTCTGTAAATTTATCTTTTACTGAGGAACCCTTACATTACATAATGGGGATATGTTAGATGGGCTGAGACAGTACAGATTTATATTCTATCTGTTTCACATAGTTAGACCAGTTTGAGCGAAACATGACTCTTAAAATAATTTCCATTGTATTTGGAGCTGACCAGACTTTTAGCCATGATCCAGGAATTTTAACTTCACAGAGATGTGACATTTTATCTTAATAAAGCTATCGACAGAGCTCCCTGTTCAAGTGGCTTTTCAAAAGCATCTTTTGTCAGCAGAGAGCTTTTATTAGCTTATGTAACCTTACTGTACTCCATGTTAGCAAAGGGAGGAAAGAAATGTCCTTGCGTACTGAATATGGAAAGTTGTGCAAAGACACTCAAGGAGAAAGAAGTTATTCAGTTTTCTGAGGCTGCATTTGTCATTCTATATTGTATCCTAACTAAAAATAATGAAGTTTCCCAATGTTACTGTCCAGAAGATAAAGGTTTACAAGCTTATACTTTCAAACTGACAATTGTATAAAAAGAAACCTCAGAGGATTAAACTGGAATGATTAAGTAGAAATATGAATTTAGCTGTGAGTGTGATAACTGGGACAGATTCAGCTATAAACATGCAAAAAAAGGGAGTTAGGCAAGAAGGCCTAGGCAAGAGTAGAGAGGACAGTCTTTTTTCTGCAGAATGCAATATCTAGATGTTTAGGGTTTAATCTGAGCTATTACTGATATCTAAGCAGTGCCAATTAACTGGAGGAGTATGGAAGAGAAATATGGATTGGGATTTTTGGGTGCGATTCCTGTGAGATGTCATTGTGGTTACATCAGTTGGTCATTTAATGGAAGAGTCCATAATGGAGGAAATAGGTGACCACAGCTTTGACAGGTTTCAGCACAGTGACAAAAATGAGATTCTGCAAAAGGTCCACTGCAGCATGGAAAATGCTTTGCTGCTAGGAGAGAGCCCAGATCCCAACATAGTTTAACATGGTGAGAATGGGGAAAGGAAATATACACAGAGTTTTAATTCCAAATCCTATGAACAGATAGGGGAGAGCAACTAGGGTTTTTCTTTTTTCTGCTACAGACTTTTTCACAAAATGAAGAACGCACCTAATGCATACTTGTAGCCTTGGGGTTCAAAATGAAGAGCCACTGATATCCAGAAGAAACAGATTTGCTGTGAGTGCTTCTCCTTAAGTCCCCAGATATCACTACAAATTTTCTCTTGTCCTTGCCAAGACCTGGCAGGTAGTTGTGCTTGATATCTGTTAGACTCCAATTTAATTTTGAGGTCTATAATTCAATGTGAATGGATATAAAAAGTGTTCCTTTTCATTAAAAGGGTAATTGCCTTGTTATCAGAGTGCTGTAAGGATGAGAGCTTATGGATTTCTCATAAAATCATATGTTTGAAAGAGGCTGGGTGAAGTCATCTTGTTCTGTTTTTTGGGCCAGGGATAAATTTAATTCATCCTTGATGGATGGAATACTGTTTAACAAGAACCTCTGGAGAATGAGTTGAAAATTTTTAATGTTTCAGCAAACTTCAGTTGCAATATTCCTTCTATCAGACTGAATATATTGACACTTAATGGAAGTTCAGAATCTTTTGTGTCCTCTTTTGGTTCAAAGAACAGTGTTGTGAATAACCTTTTTTCTCATTATGTCATAGACACCAGTTTCATTCTATGTGCTAAATGCTGCTGAAATAGCAGTAATACAGTGAGAAAGAGAGATCTGATCATTGTTTGCATTTATCTGAGAGACTCAGAATGGATGACCACTAATAACCAAATCAATAGATGACCACAGGTGGTACTAAGTGATGTGATGGAAACACTTAAGGCACTGTTATAAAGGATGCAGAGGAAAGTAAGGCCTCACTTAGATGCATAGTCCAAGAAGATGTCTTTTTCTAACTTTAAAATGAAAAAAGACTAAAAACAATGATACAAAATTTCAAAACAAGATAATAGGAAACTAACACTGGTTAATATATTGCATATTGTTATCTTCAAAGTGATTGTTCAGATTACAAGATATAGACATGAAAAAAGGATTAATCATACAATGAAAACACAAAATTCTACCTGATGAACTGAGATTAGTAGTATAATTAATACACACACACACACACACACACACACACACATATAATCTTTTCCCTTATTTCCCCTATCCCAGTTGTTCTTTACTTTTGAGCACTTTCTTTCCCTTTTCCCCTCACAATATCCATTGTACATTTTGGATCTTATTTACTGTTTGAGTTTTTTACACTAAGGAGACAATACAATATTTACATATGCAAGTCTGATTTATTTCACTCATGAGTATGGTCTCAAGTTGAATCCATTTACTATGAAAGCCTCAAGTTTTTCCAAGAGGATGTCTTTTTATAGGTGACAGTTGACAGGAACCAGCCTTTGAAAATGGGAAGAGATGCAATCCTAACAAAAAGAGAGAGAGAGAGAAGCACATGCAAAGGCCCTGAGGTAGAAACAGCATGGGATGTTTGAGAAATATAAAGGAATCAGTATGATTAGAACAGAGTGGTCAAAGGAGCAGACAAGCATGCAAGGACATTAGTAACTATTGCCTGTCCCTGGAGGCAATGGGGATGGGTTTAGATTTTTGTTCAAGTGGAATGTTTTGAAAATACTTCTGTGAGTTTTCTATGGCAAATGAATTAGAAGTGAGAAAAGCAGAACAGAGAGAGCATTTAGTTAGCACTATGTGATGGAAAAGTTGACGATGTGGACTAAGGCTATTGCAATGAAAAAAGAGTCATTTTTAAAAAAGACACAGTTGGGAGGCATTACTGACAGGCTGCTTGTAAGCTGGGGTAAAGGAAAGATACCAATTCCAAGTTTCTGGCTGAAGGTATTAGTTAAGGTTATATTTATGTCTACTAGGTGGACATCAATTGAGGAAGAACAGATCTGTCATGGGAAGGGTGAGGATCAGAAGTTAAGCTTTGTACATATTAAGCTTGAGATGCTTGTGGATCATAAATAGAACTTTTGACTCTAGTCAGGTATTCAGAGAATTCAGCCCTGAAAAATAAATTTAAGTAACTCCATCTGTGAATGGAAATACAAACTTTGGGGGAAAAATGAGATATATACAGGAAAAGGAAAGAAAAGAAAATGGTATATAGGAATGAGCCCAAGAAGTCTAACACCACTGCTCCTTGACCTTGATCACAATTTGTTGAGTAAAGACGGCACCAAGTGAAAGAAAGTGTTAGTTCTGGTTACATTTTGGGGTGGAATATCCTAACCTTGAACAAGTAACTCCTCTCTGACTCTAGTTTCTATACTTTAAAGTTAAACATGTAAGAGTAATTATTCATTTTCTTCCATCACCAATATTCTGTTCTGCTTCTGTTAGGAGTAGGCTCATTTTTCAGATACTTTGCTATATATGTAACTTCCTTTACTTTCCTTAAATTAGTATATACAAAGTGTCCTTTTCTAACCATGATCCTAGTTTTAGTTATGCTAATTTACTGTACTTCTAAAGTTTTGCCCCTGTAAAGCTGTAATGGGAGAGGAGGGCAGTTGGGTTTCTTGGCTATTGCACTGCAGTCCAATTTGGGTGTCTTTGAACAATGGAGGTTGAAGTTGGTAGGTTTTCTTTCCATTAAAAATGAGCCTTTAGTTTGGAAATTCTGTTCAGCTCAGTTTTTCATCTTCTTTTAAGGCAGCTTTGGGGATTTAGGGATTTGCAGTGGGTATCTTTTTGGAATGTACTCAGTATTTGCATTTGGTTCAGACCAGAAAGTAAACCACATTGGCTGCTTCCTTTCAGTATCCAATAGGCTCTATAGCTCAAGTGAAATATAGGTTTAAAGATATATTTTCAATTGCAATATTGCATATGTATTTGTAGCAAATGAGGTTTCAGAGCATTGTTTTAATATTTTAAGGTAGTTGTGTGTTCTACATATTTTACCTTAATAATTAGAGTATTTATGTTGGGATGTATTTTTTAAACAAATGCCTTTACCAGTCTGTCATAGTACTTTATTATTAATTACTCTTATGAGATAATTCTTCCTGTTGCTTTTGTTTTAGTCTCACTGTGTAACATACATTTATATTGTATTGATAAACCTGTTGAGAAATTTGGAAAAAAAAAATTTTAAAAATGGAGTTCATGCTGAAAAGCAAGTTAGTGGTTAGTGAAAAGTAAAGCTAAAACAACAGTTAGATGTCATAAAATAGACCTTCCTTTTTACTGGCTAAAGTCCCTAAAACTGGCAATGAGTCACAGTTATTATACAGATGACATTCCTCCTGTTCTAGGTAAAGGCTTGTCATTATTTCATTTTCATGTACTTATCTTCAGAGTTCAAGCCTCTATCACAACTGATTTGGTTTTTAGAGAAAGAAAAGTTTAGAGTAAATAAAGTCCATCACTCCTTGCTACTTTTTGAATGATTCGGCAAAGTTAACGGTGCATGATGTAGAAAGTGGTGAGGATATATGGTCCAGTAACATGATTAAGCTTAGATGAAATGTAACATTATCAACCCACTTTTGTATTTTTGCACATAATCCTCAAGTTCCACATGGAAAAGCTTTCAATTTTCTAAAAATAGATCTGGCTGGAGTCAGTCTCAATGTCTGTTTTTGTATGAGGCAAATATTTCCAAAGTGTATTATGTTATTTTGGCTCTATCCTTTCAACTTATTACAAGTTAAGTTGTACTCTCTGTTTAAAAAGATATGCCTAGGTCTTAATCCCTAGTACCTGTGAATGTAACCCTATCTGAAGACAATTCTTTGTAGATGAACTCATCTGAATTTACTTGGAAAGCTTTAAATCCAATGACAAGTGTTCTTATAAGAAGAGAAGACACAAATAAGGAATGAGGCCATGTAGAAACAAGGCAGAGAACAGAGTACTTTGTAAGTCAAATGATGTGAAGGATCACAAACTACCACAAAACTAGGGGAATATTACAAAAATCCTTTTCCAGAATGTCCAAAATGAACTAGTTGTTCAAGCACCTTGATTTGAGATTTCTGGTCTCCCCAACTAGGAAAGAATAAATTTCTATTCTTTTGAAACAACTGGTTTCTGTTAATTGGTTATAGTAGCCCTAGGAAACTAATATACTACCTTCTATTCAGTTCTGTAGGAGGTAGCGTGCTGAAGTTGGAACGGAGTTGGACTTAGGAAACATAGGCTCTGAGTTCAAAGCAATCTCTAGTAGTTACTTGACATTGATTGTCTTGCAGCTGCTGTCTGAGTCTGGGTTGTTTCACATACAAAACGGAAGAATGTGGATATCCCTTCTGAGTCCTTCTAGATCCAGCCGTGCTCTCACCATATAATGAAAATAAAACATAGAAAACTGGGTAAAGAATACAATATAACTTTTAAATGTTGGGGATGCAGGACTGTGTTTATAAAGAGGGATGATCAGAAAACAAAAATCTTAGGCATCTCCAGCTTTTATCTGGAAGGCACTTTCTGGACTATGCCACAAATATTTGAAAGCAAGTTAAAGCTTATCAGGGCTTCTTAGTTTAACAGATAAATATTGAACAGGCAGAGAGCAAGGACACTAAACATTATTATATAGAGCATCACAGAGGATATAATTATACACACACATAGCTCCAGAAATATACATGGGATTTTTCTTGGATCTTTGTTGAATGCTAACATGTTCATGCATATTTTAAAATTCAGTAAGGTTAAGGAATGGACTGAGTTAAGTACTTCCAAGATCTCACCACAAGGCTGGAGACTATTTAAGTTTTAACTACATTGGGAAGACTGCATTAAACACTTGATACATTCACTAGAAACCCAAAGAGACTTGTTTTATATCGACACTAACTCTACATTGAAGTTCTACTACTCATGTTAAGAGATCATAAAAATAAGCCTTGAAAACATCCACCCATTTTCAAGTAGTGTTTATTTCCTGTCAAAACAAACTTCAATACTCTAAAAGAAGGCAACAAAATCTGGCCAATCAACAATAGGAAGCAGAGAAATGTGACCCTTATCCTCACTGCTAGGAAACAGTAAGTGTCTTACAGTCAAATGTGATCTAGTGGACAAATCAGACAGTACAATGAGACTCAGCAATGATAGAAATAATGAAATTAGCTTATGGGAATACAGCAACACCTCTAATAAATATGCAGAGATATTTAGAATAAAATATGGATATAGTTAAGAGAATTAAAAAACTAAATAGAACGTTTAAACTTTAGAAATGTAATATTATAAATTTTAAAAGGTTGTGTTTTTTTTTAAAAATAATGCACTCAAGAACAAAAATTATGTAAGAATGATATATGAGAAGTATTCAGTTTAAATTTATCATGTTATATATTAAGTAGCTCAGTATTACTTGAAGGCAAATGATAATTTGGTGACAAAATTAGGATACACATTGAAATCCTCAGCACACCAAAGTTGTGTTACTGTAACTAATTTACTCTTAACTAATTTCCTTGCTTCTGTCTTTTCAATACAGAAGCTAAATTAAATATCACGTATCAGCTTAAAACTCTCTAAAGACTTTCTGCATTAGAGCAAAATCAGACATTTTATCAGTCCTTACAAATCTTGCCTTCAATGACTTTTCTAACCATTCCTAGTCTTTTCCACTTTCTTTCTGACTTTAGTTATGAGTCCTCCTTGCTTTTCTTTGAACCAGACTTGCAAGGTCCTTCTTCATGGTCTTGGTACTTGTTCTTTCCTTTGCCTTTGACAGTCTTTCTTTCAAATGTCTGGCCTACTCCATTATCTCTTTCAAACCTTTTTCAAACATTGGCTTCTCCTATCTTCTTCGCTGGACACCAACTCCAAAGGGCAAACTTCCCATTTTCTCTCCTTGTATTCTATATATCTCTACCTAGTTTATTTTCTTTGTAGTATTTTTTATTTTGTAATGTATTATAAACTTTTCATTTGTTTTATTTAACTCTTAATCTCTTAGGTCCAAAGTACATTAAATGTAACATGAGTAAAATTTTTTCCTGTTTTGTTAACAAATACATTCATAGAACCTAAAAGACTGTCTAATATGGTTGTAATCAGGGGTTGCAAGGAAAACAACTACATACATTTTTATATAATGGTCACCCACAGAGTTAAATATAAGAAGTTCAGGAAATCTGTCCATACACTAAGACCCAAGGATTCTAGCCAAAGGCCTGGATCCAACAGCAATGTCCTGCATGAGCCCAGCTGAAGACCTAGAGCCTGTGACAGTGCCCCTCATGAGTCCAAGTGGAGGCCTAGAGCCCATGACAATGATTCATGCAAGTCTATTTCATGACTCTGTGCTAGGAAGGTCCAAAGGTGAGTGATGGAAGCTAGAAAGTCTATGCCATCAGGGTGAAGGATCTGTGCTAGTAGGTTGAGGGTTCTGCACTGTGGAGCCAAGAAGCAATGCTCAAAATAAGGACCAGGGTTCCCCCAAAAACGTACCACAGCCATCCCC
The DNA here is from genome assembly GCA_004027455.1 of Hydrochoerus hydrochaeris. Lineage (NCBI taxonomy): Eukaryota > Metazoa > Chordata > Mammalia > Rodentia > Hydrochaeridae > Hydrochoerus > Hydrochoerus hydrochaeris. Next base: position 136,233 of record PVLA01001463.1, on the reverse strand, counting down.
AGCAACAACAAGGCTCTGAGTTCCTTCAGCAATGAGAACAGCAGAGTTCATATCAGGAAGCCAGTGTGACAAGATTCTGGAGATTAAACAACACACATCTTCTCCTCTGGAGCCAGGAAGTGATGCTCAAAGTAAGGACCAGAGCTCCTCCAAAGTGACTGACAGCCACTCTCAACGACAAGGTCCTGAGCTCCTCCAATGATAGTAGCCAAGTTCATATCAGGGAAGCCAGCATGACAGCCTCCTCCAGGGAACAACAGTTCCAAACAACAACACTTAAGAGAACACACGATGCTAAATGCTTCCTTTCCAGGTCTCCTTTTTATGCTGGTGGTCATCCTCGGGTGGGCCATCTACACTCATACCACGCTGGTTCAATTCAACTGGTGTGAAGCTGACCACAGTTTTTTAATCTACCACAAATATGTAATAGGTGCTAAACAAATAGTGGATCAAATGACAAGTTCCACACCCTTAAAACCTAGAAACTCCAGAAATAGTAGCAAGTTTTTCCTTTGTCTTTGCTGTCCCTTAGCACTTTACCCTCTGTGCTACAACGTAGGGGATGGCTGTCCCCTCATCTGGACAGAAATTTCCCCATTGTCCTCTCCTTGTCTCTATTTGCCTCAAGGGTGCAAGAAAATGGAAAGATGTTCCTCAATATAAAAAGAGACTTGAGAGTCCTGCTTTAGGCTTTTTATTCATCCTAAGAGATATAACAACTTGTTTTTCCTTTTAAAGCATTTCTGTGTGTGGAAAGTAGCCACTCTGAAAAGGCTGTTTTTTCTGTATTTCAAAGTGAACTTGTGGACTTTTTGGGTTTTGATTTTTACCTTTTGGAAAAATCAGTGCCTGCAGCTCTGTTACACTTGAGGCAGGGAATCTTTCATCCCTACCAGTACAAAAATAAAAAGGAAGCTCACTGTGGTCTGCTGAGGAGCTTTACTTCAGAGTTAGGTAACTCTGGATATAAGCAAAAGAACATGACAAGACCCTTGTTCTTTCCCTAGGCTGTAGTTGAAGGAAGGGTAAAGCCCTATTGACTCAACACTAATGAATATATTTTGTAGCCACAGTCTGCCTCTTTGCCCTAAGTGTGGGATTTTTCATGAGAGAACTCAAGGTATTTAATCACAACTTCAGTCGTTAGCTGCAATGTTCTCTTGACAGGGCTCTGAAAGCAAGATGAATGCTCAGGGATTGAATGGTCTAAGGTAAAGTATGAAACAAAGGTTTACTTCAGTGGTAATGATTAAGTATCTTTTAAGTAGTATGTTTACACCATACCTTAAGGTTAAGAAATTAGTTGGTTATTTATTAAGTTGGTTTTAATTTAATATATGCATCCAGAAAACAAATAGTGGTAGTGTCTATGAGTAATCTTAATTTCCCTTCAAATTGATACTCAAAATAACAGTGTTTTTCCTGTCCCCTAATACATTCAGTACAACTAGCCTGATTTTTTTTTTCCCCAGTGGTCATGCACAAAGCTTCTCTGGACCAGAACTGAACACTTGCTGAAAGTTAGAGGTGATAAAAACAGTAGCAGTGGGCTACAGACTACGTTTTACTTGCCTTTCTTGACCCTTTTCCCTGCTTATAGCTCATCTGCTGGCACTCTGGAGGGATAGTACTTTTGGAAACAGAAATGAAAAAGATAGAGTGAGACAAAAGTCTGTGTTTATGTGTGACTAGGAAAGACAGTAAGGGATTCATGTCATCACAGGAAGGTGAAGCATGGCATCAGCTTAGTGTGTGGGGTGGAAATATCATATTGTATCCTTCACTTTAAGATTTTATTTTAAGATTGAAGATCCTTTTATTCTCCTATGATTAATTATTCCAACAATTAATACAAATTATCAGATGATTTCACTGTATCTCAGAATGCCCTGATTTTGTTTTTCCTAAAGAGTCTTTTGGATTAAACTGATAGAAATCCAACTTTTATTAACCAGAATAACAAAAGAAATTTGCTACCTCACATAATGTTGGAGACAAGGGTTATAATGACCTTAGACATAGATGAACCTGAGGACATAGGAGAGTTACCAGTATTTGATCTCTCTCCCACTTGTTTTTCTATGGGGAACTCATTTTCTCATAACATATAGGCTTTCTTCATGTCATAGGAAAAATGGCACTCTTGTATTTAATTAATGTTTTTCCAATTAGTGACTGAGTACCTGATCTCTTCCCAATCAGTTCCTAATAAAAAAATTTCAAGAGGAGATTGAACTAGCTGCAAATGGTGCTCAACTCTGATGCTGGAAGAAAGAGTATGATCGTGCCTAGCTCTGTTAGGGTCACATGTTTGCATCTGGGGAGACATTATTAAGTTCAGAGAATTTATAGTTAATTTTTATTTTCTTCTTCTGCTTTCCTTTTTCTTTTCTTTGTATGGATAAAATATCACTTTAAAAAAAGGAAGTCCAATTTTTTTTTGTTTTTAGAATTTATTCTAGATGTAAGCCCTCTGAGAAACAGCTGCTGGCAAGTTTTTTTCTCATTCTGTATGTTATATCTTCACTCTTTTTTTTTATCCATTGCTGTACAGAAGCTGTTAAATTTGATAGAATACTATTTATTAATTCTTGGTGCCCCTGGAATTCTGCACAGAAAGTCCTTGCCTAGGCCTATGTCTCTAAGAATTTTGCCTATTTTACCCTCCCACATATTGTTTCTGTTTAGCATTTAGATGTTTCATGCATTTTGATTTTAGTTTACTACATGGTGAGAGGCCTAGATGCCCACCAACAGATGAATGGATAAAGAAATTGGATTTAGAGGTGCCCGGACTGGCTTGGGCCTCTCCTGGGACACCGCCTTCTCCACAGAGACCACCTGTGGCAGCAAGAACTCCAGCCAGAGCCATCTGGGCCGGCTTAGATGCCAATCTCCCCTGCTGCCCCACCTTCTCTGCAGACCACCTTTCAGGACCAGGGAACTCCAGCCAGAGCTCCCACCCTTTCTCCCAGCACCTTTGACTACAGTGGATTAACCGTGCTGGCTAGAGGGGAGATTCAGTGACTGCCTCACCCAAATGGAAGATCTCAGTGGGCTCCAGTCAGTGTGGTGAGTATGCCCCTAAAATAGAGGTGTACAGTGGGTAAATAGGGCCAGTAGTAAAGCTCCCTCCAACCAACTGTAAGACCTCAGTGAGTCTAACAAGAGTGGGGCTGATTCCTTCCTACACACAGAAATCATCAGAGTGAGGACTGTGCCAGTAAGGACTCCTCCAACTTGGAGAAAATCAAAAGAGCTTATGAGACACACAAGCACACAATAGGGACACAGTAGGGCCTCAGCCAACACAAATACTATAGGCAGGGAGATTTGGTGACTTAATTTCAGCATTATCTAGAGCAAATATTTAAATATGGATTAGACCTCTCCTGTCCATCCCTGACAATTCTTAGCTTTTCTCACATTTCCCTCTCAATTGAATAAGAATTAATGAACCAAGAATTAGTTTTCTTCTTTAGATCTAAAATTCCTTAAAGGCAATAGGACCATATTCATTTCTTGTATGACCTTCGAAGTTAACACAGACATGTCAAGACAAGATGATAGGAATTTAACAATGGTTGTTGTATTGTGTATTGTTATCCTCAAAGTAATTTGGCACACTACCAGATACAGGCATGCAAGACTGATCAAACAATAAAATTTCCCTTTGAGCAGTTTCTTTCTCTATTATAACTTTTGGATCTTACTCTTTCAGTTTTTGCACCAGCAAGACAATTCAGTGTTTACACATGCAAGTCTGATTTATTTCACTTATGAGTATGGTTTCTAGTTGCATCCATTTACTTATAAAAGCCTTGAGTTTATCATTCTTTTTTTTTTTTGAGACAGGGTTTCATTATGCAATTCAAGCTGGCCTTGGGCTCACTTTGTAATTCAGGCTGGTCTCAAACTGGCTACCATCCTCCTGCCTCAGCCTCTTGAGTGCTGAGATTACAAGCATGTACCATTATGCCTGGCAAGTTTATCTTTCTTTATGGCTGAGTAGTGTTATATTATATAAAAATATTACATCTTGTTATCCATTCCATGATGGGCATTTGGATTGTTTCAAAGATTTAGCTATTACAAATTGTGCTGCTACAAACATGGGAGCACATATATCACTGTGATATGATGTTTTTAATTCTTTTGAGAAGATACCTAGCATGGGAATAGCTGGGTCAAACGGAACCTCTAATCTGAGTTTTTGAGGAACCTCCATACTGATTTCCACAGCAGTTTCCAGTCTACATGCCTACCAACAACAGAGAAGGATTTCTTTTGCCTTTCAGCCCTTCCATCATTTGTTATTGGTTAATTTCTTGATGTTAGCCATTCTTTCTGAAATGAGATGCATCTCAGTGTTGTTTTAATTTGCATTTCTCAAATGACCAAAGATGTTGAACATTTTTTCATATATTTAATTGTCATTTGCATTTCTTCATCTGAGAATTGTGTATTCACCTCAGATGTCCATTTTTGGATTAGGTCTTTAAGTTGAGGGGGGGTCCTGATTTTTTTTTTCAATTCTTTATACATTCTATATAAAAGTCCTTTGTGTGAGAGAAAGTTGGCAAAAATCTTTTCCAATCTATGGGTTTTCTTTTCAGTCTGTTGGTTATTTCTTTCGATGTACTAAAACTCTTTAATAAGACAAGCTCTCTGTTGTTGGTTCTTTGAAATACTTCATGTGTAGTTTGGTTTTTGTTCTTGAACTCTTGGCCTACCTCTATGTCTTTGATATTTTTACCTACTTTGTTTTCCAATAGGTTTAGCGTTTCTGTCTTAATATTTAGATCTTTGATCCATTTTAACTTTAGTTTAGTAATCCTATTTTGTCATTGTTTTACTTTTGTTGTTGTCATCATTTTGCTTTTGTTGTTTGTTTTCTTCTTGAGAAAAAAACAAAATCAACACAGACAGTCATCCATAAGAAGTAGTACCCATTTAATGAATAAATAAATGAATATATGAATAAATAAATGGATAAATGCATGATAAATAAAAAAGATCAATGGTCTACTCCAGTGGTGGTAAACCTATGCACATGTGCCACAATGGGCTGTTTGCATCATTGAAAGTCTGTTATTGTGGTTTCCTTTTAATGTATGAGCTGTTTTTTTGTAATCTAAACTGTCAGCAGTCAGGTTTAATTATGATGTTGGCATTTTGCCATAAATAAATTTTGGGTCACAGTTTGAGCACTTGGTCTCTAAAAGTTTTTCCATCTCTGTTCTTTTCTGATTTCCCAAATTTATCAAGTTGTACTTGATGGTTTGTTTCCTGAGCTCTGTCTAGGGACTGGATAAGGATGAGAAAGACAGACACAGAATAAGTTTAGCATGCAGGCAGCCTATCAATTTTAGATTCTATTAGGCAGAGGTGCCCCAAAAATCTACCTCATTTTGCTTTTACTCACTCAAAGGTGGGTACAAACAATTAATGTAACACAAGAGTTATTTATCTTCCATTATCCATGCCCAAGTAAATAACCTGATATGAGCTATATTGACTTTTCAAGGAATCTGCAATGTGCCATCATCCCTGCATATAGCCAAAGAAGCACAACCAGCTGCCTTTGTCCTTTGTGCTCACAGAGCAGGCCAGTTAAGCCTTGATTGTCCTTAATTGGTCTCCCCAACGTTGGACTTTTTTTCATGTATTTATTTGCCTTTGCTACTTCTTCATCTGAGAATTGTGTATTCATTTCAGATGCCCATTTCTGGATTAGGTCTTTAAATTTGGGGCTCTAATTATTTGAGTTCCTTATATATTCTTTATATATTCTTGATATTATTCCTTTGTCTGAGGAATAGTCTACAAAAATTTTTTCCCACTCTGTAGGTTGGGTCTTTACTCTGTTGGTGGTTTATTTTTCTGTACAAAAGCTTTTAATAAAAGGAGATCACAGCTGTTGATTCTTTGCAATATTTACTGTGCTACTGCTGTTTTGTTGATAAAGTCTTTGCCAACAACTATTTCTACAAGCAGACAACTATATCTTCCAGCAGATTTACTGTTTCTGTTTTAATTTTAGACTTTTGATCCATTTTTATTTTAGTTTAGTGCATAGTGAGAGATATGGTCTAGTTTTAGTCTTTGGCATATAGAAAGCCAGTGTTTCCAGAACCATTTATTAAAGAGGTTAGCTTTCTTCCTGTGAAGGAAGCTGAACCCTTTTTCAAAGATAAGGTAGCTTAGTGTCTTTCAAGTTGTCTCCGTATTTTCTCATTTGATCTGCTGATCCTCTATTTTTATTTTTGGCAGTAAAATGCCATTTTTATCATGCAGCTTTGTAATATAATTTTGTTGGTTTGTCATTAATGGCTTTTATCAGATTGAGATAAAGACCTTCTATTCTAATTTTCTGTAGAGTTTTTAGTATGAGTGGGTGTAGGATTTTCTCAGATGCTTTCTCAATGTTAATATGGTGTATTACATTTATTGATTTGCATATGTTGAACCATCTCTGAATCCCTGAGATGACTCCTATTTGGTTTTTGTGTATAAGCTTCTTAATGCTTTGCTGTATTCTTTTTCCAGTATCTTACTGAGGATTTTTGAATCTAAGTTCATTAGGATGATTCACCTGTCTCTGTTTTTTATTAGATCTTTCTCTGGTCTTATTGTTAGGGTAACACTGGCTTACAGGAATGACTTTGAGAATATTGTCTCCCTTTCAATTTCATTAATGTGTTTGAGGAGTAGTGGCATTGGATCTTTACTAAATTTCTTATAGAATTAAGCAGTGAATCTGTCAAAACCTGGGCTTTTCTTTGTTAGTAGGTTTTTAATTACATCTTTAATTTCATTGGCTGACATTTGGTTATTTGAATCTTTATATCTTCTTAATTCAGTTTAGGTAGTTCATATGCATCTAAGAATCCGTCCATTTCTTCTGTGTTTGCAATGCTATTAGAATATAGGTTCTTGATGTAAGTATTAATGATCTTTTGGATTTCCACCAGATCACTGAGAGCTCACCTATTTCATTTCTAATTGTATGAAATTGAGTCTTTTCTTTCATTTTTTGATAAAATTGTCATTGTTACCTCTCTGTTCAATTACTTGCCTTGCCTTGTGTATTAATTCTGTTGAGGTTCATGGAGTTGTAATCCTCCTTCTCTCTTTCTAGACTGTCCTTCAGAACATTTTGGTGTGCTGCTTTGGTGGTCATGAAATTCTTCCGGTGTTCTTCACCATGGAAGTATCTTATGTCTCCATCAATTTTGAAAGGCCATTTTGTGGGGTACATAAATTTGAATTGAGGGTTGTTTTGTTTTAGGACTTGAAATACTTCACTCCATGCTCTCTTTGAGTTAAGGATCTGTGTTGAAAATTCTGCTTGCAATCCTGGTACACTTTGCTGTACAAATGGTTTTGTTTCTTTTTTCTAACAGCTTTTAATATTCTGTTCTTGTGTTGCATTTCTAAAATTCTGATTAATATATGGCTTGAGGCAGATTTCTTTTTTATTTAAAGAGAAAAAACAGGAAAAAGGTAGAAATATTACAGAATTTCAAGAAAAGAAGATAAACAGTAAGAAATCACTAGTTGATAAATTACATATTGTTCTTTTAGAAATAGTTATTCAAGTTACAGCATTAAAGCACATAAAGTGGACACTAAAGCAGTGAGAGTGCAAACAGATCTGTTCAACAATCCAACAAAAACCTAGAAATATAGTTATCAATCCCACACACCTAAACATACATGCAGCTATATCTTTTATAGCACTTCCTATTTCCTCTTTTTTTTACAATAGCAATTATACATTTTTAAAATTTTATTTAAAGAGAAGAAAACAAAGAAAAACAGAAAAAAGGGTAGCAACGATACAGAATTCTAAAAGAAAGAAAGAAAAAGGAAAATGAGAAAAAGCCCCACTAAGAAATCAGTAATTTATAAATTACATACTGTCATCCTGATGTAGTTGTTCAAGTTACAAAGTTAAAGGGTACATAGTAAATATTCCAACAGTCAGACTACAAACAGTTCTGCTCAAAGATCCAACAAAGATTCAGCAATATGGTCATCTATTTTACACACTCAAACATACATGCAGTTATATCCCTTAGAGCACTTTCTTTTCCTCTCTTTTTTACAATAGCAATTACACATTTTGGTTTTATTACTCTTGTAGTTCTTATTTACTTTTTACACTAGAGACACAGTGTGATATTTATAAATATGATTCTTATTTATTTCACTGATGAGGATAGTCTCAAGTTGTCTCCATTTGCCTATGAAGGCCTCAAGATCATCCTTTTTTATCACTGAGTAATATTCCATTGTATAAAACTGCCACATCTTTTTCATCCACTCTGCAGTAGATGGGCATCTTGGTTGTTTGAAGCAGATTTCTTTTGATCATGGATAATTGGAGTTTTGTATGACTCATTTATCTTATATCAAATTATTTTCCTATTCTCAGGAAGTTTTCTGCATGACTTCAGTGAATAGCTTTTTACTGTCATTTACAATATTCCTTGCTTTTTTTGCTGACTCTGATCAGCCTTATGTTTTTCTTTCTTGCATTGTCTAGCATCTCTTGAATTGATTTTTCATGGTTCCTTGCTTTTTTAAAGAAATCTTTCCTTTTATGATCACTATCCACAATCCTGTTTTCTAAATCTCATATTCTTCCTTACATTGGTTCATTCTGTTGCATATACTTTCAATAGTATTTTTGGTCTATTGTATATCTGATTAAATCTGTTTCATTGGACTGGGGATTTAGCTCATTGGTATAATGTTTGCCAAGAATGAGGTCCTGAGTTCAATTCCTGGTACCTAAAGAAATAAATAAATCTATTTCATTGATTCTGTTTCTTTCCTATTTTGTGGATACATTGTTTCATCATTTTCCTCAGCTCCTCTATTATTTAATCTATATTTTCTCTAACTGTCTTTTGTTATGGTCATCATCTCTGAAGTTATTTGAGAAATTATTTCTGATTTGACCTTTTCCCAGAGCTCTCTTTCTTTTCTTTTTTTTTATATGCTGTTGCCACTGTGAAGAGTTCAGATGGGTGATTTCCATATTGTTCCACCCCATTGTCCCCTGGGTTTTCCTTTGGCAACCTGAAAGTTGGGGTAAATCCTGCTTCCTTATATTCTCATTTTCTATTTTTTAATTTAGTTTAACTCTTGCATTGATGTTTGTAAGTTGTTTATGGTAGGTATTTTTTATTGCTTGGTATTTAGAACCCTTAGGAAATGGCTAGTTTTCAGGGATGTATTCTAATTGTAATTGGCTATTGGTTTTTAAGCATACTGTAAGATCCTACCTCTTCAATGTATTTGGGATAACAAATTGCTGCCTATTTGATCTAGCTCCTGATTCTTTGGCAATGACCTGTCATATGGTTTATGAGCCTCAGGCAGTCTCAGTCATGACATGCAAGGAAAAATAACTGATTAGAACAATGATGTCACCTTGGCTAAAGTAGTACAATCTGCAATAACAACAGCATGTGCTCACCTAGAAAATGACAAAGCCTCAAGTAAATCAGATAATTGTATATAATAAATAAGCTCTCAATTTTGTAGTTTTTACCCTTTGGAAAGAAAATTTAAAAGGGTTTGGGAAAAAAAATAGAGAAATAGAAGAAGAGGAAGAGATTAGAAGCAAGACTGGATGTCAAAGAATATTACACAGACTTTGGGAACTGGTGAAGGGCAAGAAAGAAGGAAGAAACAAAAACAAGAAAAGAACATAGCAACAACATGAACAAAAAACGAGAAGCAATGATCTCATTTGTATAAAAAGCACAATCAAGAAAAAGTGAAAAAAATAGAACAAAATGAAACAGAAAATAAAGAAGCAAAGAGAGGAAGAAAACTATCCCATTTTAGGTCAGTGGTTGACAGAGGGTCAGACAGACCCCTGATCTATGTTTATCAGTCCCTGCACCTTGTGGAATTATGGTGGCAGTGGATAATCTAAGCAAGCTTGAACTTTTAGCTCCACTAATGTTCAGACTGCTTCTGCTTTCTGGCTGTGATGTTGGGACCTGAGTTGTTCATCCCACAACATACCATTTGCCTCCTGGTGGCTTGATCTTGGCTATGCCTAATCTTGACACTTGGAGCAGCTGGATGGACAACATCTGCAGCTGCTCTGATTCCTGAATTCAGTCAGTCCCTTTCCAAAACAGCCAATCACCCTTTCTGGAGTGCATCTGAATAACCAGCCACGGCAGTCCTCTGCAGGCATTGTTCCATTCCACTGATACTCTTGTCTGTGGAGACCTCTGGGTTTGCCAGCAGTCACTGTGGTTCTTACGGTTTGATCTGACTCCCTCTCTTATGCCTTGAACTGGGGCTCAGGAGGAAGAGCTGCTTGCCACCTTCTTTTTCTGTGTTTTGATACCTCTCTTTGCTCTCCTTGTAAGCTTTAATTCTCATTTCAGATCATTGCTGGTTCCCAGGGACTCGTTTTCTGCCTCCTTTTCCTCACGTTGCTGTATTCCTGTGTCTGAATTCTGAATATCAGAGAGTTTGTTTCTTTGCTGCTCACTATTCTGCCCTCTTCCCAGAAGTCCCGTTACTAATTTTTAAAAGTAGTTAGTACTGGGAATGTATGAAACTAACTTCGTAGTCTAGGGTACTTGAATTAAACCCACATTTACAGTTTTGCTTATTGATCTCCTTTCTGCTAATAGCAGTGGTTTTCATGTTCTAATGGATTAGAACTATATAAAAGGTGTCACATTTAGGTCCAGGGCTGTCATATTTTATTGATACTAGATATCTGGTTAATACTTAATAGGAAATGAAAAGCCCTGTAAGCTTTTTACTTTTGAAAATTTTCTTTCAGTGAGTCACAGTAAATAATCAGAAAGATATTTAAATAAACCTATTGAACTAATATGAGAGCTGAAAAGTAAGGCAATATGTAATTTTCTGCTAGCTTTGAAATGCTATTTCATTATTTGCAAATAATCTCACTAATATTTGGATGCACTTTTACGAAAATAGAACTTTAAATAGTACTTAACTTTTTTTAGTTTGTGGGTCTTTCAGAAATGTACAACATTTTTTTCCTCATCATTAATGTATGCTCATTATAAATTTAAAATGTATTTCTCTATGTGATTTTTAAAATATATGACAGTTTAGTCTGAGAAATACATCAGATGTTGAGTTATCACAATTTGATAACAAAGTTAATCATTTTTATAATTCATTGTTGCTTTAATTTTTGTTATTTTAAATTACACAGGATTTTAAGGTGAAATTGCTTTAAGCACTTACCTTATCAAAAGTGTAGTTAACACATAAGGTAGTTTGGTCAATTCAATTAAAAAACTTTGACTGTAAGCCATGAGAATTCAAATTTTCATGCACCAATATTTTACCTCATTTTTCAGAATAAAAAAAAACCTCCCCAAAAGCTGGAATAACTTTTTAAAAGGTAATAAAACCAAATATGAAAGAATCATGATTTAATGTCAAGTCTGCCTAGTTCCAAAATTTTTGATCATCCTACAATACTAAATTGCCTTTTTCAGTGTCACTATCATCTTACATATTCTTCCTGATCTCTTCAAAGATTAGTTATGAAAGCTAAAGGAATGAGGTTCATTATACAACTAGTAATTTTCCCAAAAAAAGAAACTAATTTGAAAATTCATTTTTAGTTCATGTGGAGACACACAGTCTTATGGAGTGGAAGGCTGTCTTAGACATCATCCGTTACTTCTGATCCAATCACATTGTGTAGATGTTGAGGTTGAGATGGTGATAGCTCACCTTCTATAGTAAGAACTAGTGAACTGGGTTATAACCAGGCTTTCTGTCTCTACAAAGATCTTTCAACCGCTGGAAGACCATGCCCTCCTCAGTGCTCTTGAACCATTCACCTATGCCTACAACAGGTATCATTTCACATTTGTCAGCACTAGGTACTTTGTGCTGCTAAATCATTTGATTTCTGTATCAGCTTATTGGGATTTATATTGATACCTGTGTCCTTTATGACTTGGCTTGTCAATAGGTAAATTGGGGGTGCAGTACAGGTCTGACACCAAGTTATGGTTGCCCTCAGGAATAGTTTAAGGGTAGCAATCTGACTGGAATAGGAGTGTAGTTGGTGAGGGTGCTCAAAGGTACATGGATTGAGGATGATCACAAAAACCCTAGCAAACCTTTAATTTAGCACTGACAATAACTGTTTTCAAAGAATCACAGCTTGTAAACTACATTTGTATATAGTGTCCTAACACCAGAGAGCAAGTATTTTTCCTGTGCTTGATTCAAAGTCCCGTTCTTTTGGATGTTGCCAATTAGAGGATATCTGTTGTAAAACAAACAAACAAACAAACAAACAAACAAAGTTGAATATATAAGTGATACAGTGGATTATTAAGGAGGAAGATGAAAAGCAAGATATATTAGCTTGAAATTTTTATACTCCTAACTTTTGTTTTCATTTATCTTTAACTCTGCTGCTGAGTCTTAAAATTCTTTCTCTTTTTCCTCTCTCTCTCTCTCTCTCTCTCTCTCTCTCTCTCTCTCTCTCTCTCTCTCTCTCTCCTTCCTCATTGCCTCCTTATATTCTCCAGTCATCAGTCAATGAGCCTTGGACTTCTGGGAGCCTTCTATGGAATAGAGACAGATATGCCCTCTCTGTTAGGTCTGGTGCTTCAAACCTCTGATATTAATCTGACTTGTGAAAGAGACCGGTTAGAACAAATCTTTAACCCACTCAAACAATGGTGCTTTCATATACTGAAAAGGGGCTTTGTGGCAGAAAAAGTATAATGTCATTCTGGGTTGTGTTTATCGGAATCAGTAAAATAATTAAGAAGTTTGTGTGTTTTCCTGGGGTGGGGGAGAGACAGAGACAGGCATACATAGGCAGACAAAGAGTCTGCCAAGTTTACAGATGTGTACAATTAGGATTCCCTGTTGCCAATCAGTTACTTTTTTTTAGAGTGTCCTATAATTATTCATCTCAGCAGTCTTCATTCTACAGTATATAGGTTAATACCTCTAATAGTAAGGGAATTTCATGGAATGCATATTGAATACTAACTTTATTTCTTGCTTCAGCTTGCTTTGATACTCTTAATTTTCCTTTTGCTTTATCTTTGTTTATTTTATTTTGTTCGGTTTTTATTTTCTTTTATGTTGACTCAAACTTCTTTTAGAATAAAACACAATGTATAAAATAATAAAACATCTATATTAGAATCCAGTATCTACACTTAGTTACTAATTATGAGTTATTTGATACTCTTTTACCCCTAGTACAAAGAAGAAAGTTCACTGTACTTAATTTGTTGTCTGTTTCTAGTCACAGGGGTTTGTGAAATGGGGAAAAGAATAGAGTTGGCTTTTTATTTTTCATATAACTTGCCAGACTATCAACTTTCCAATGTATTAATTTTTTAAACCTGCTAATGGTCAACTTTAAATGGATGTACATCATATTTGCATAGCTTGAAGAGGTATATAAAAGGTCTGAAGGCACTTCTAAGAAAAAAAATTAGTTTTCCTTACAAACTTAGTGGAAAACAATGTATAAGAAATAAGTGTACAGTTGGTACCTTGGTTCACAAACTCAATTTTTTCCACTATTCTGGAACCCAATCGAGTTGGACAAGAACTGAATCAATTTTCCCTATAAGGTCAACATTGAACCCTAACTATTGAATTTGATTCAGTTCTCATCCAATTCAGTTTGCGACCAGAATTGTGGAAAGAACTAAGTTCATGAACCAAAGTACCAGTGTATACAATTTAGGAAGAAGAGCTGGTGGCTATCTTCTATTTCAACTAGAAGTTAAGAAGAGTTGGATTTTCCCTAAGGAGCTAATTATTTGCTGAGATTACTGTAGTAGCAGGTTTTATAAGAATATCAAGATTCCAGTAAATAGCCACTTAAAGTAAACTATACTTGTCACTTATATTCAATTCTAAAATCATGCAAGCCAGTTCATTTTTAAAAAGCTGAATATATAATTATTGCAACTGTAATTGTGAAGGGGTTTTAGCTGAAAAGTTTTGTAATCCTTATGAAGTAACATTGGAATTTTTTCTGATTCTCTGGTTCCCTGGCCTTCTGTTATAATAACAAGAACATTTTTTAAATGTTTTAAGGTTTTTATTTTTATTTATTTATTCTCTCTTTTGGGGGGGACAGGGTCTCGCTAAGCAGTTCAGGCTGGCCTTGAACTCGCATTATAATCTAGGCTGGTCTAAAATTCACAGTGATCTTCCTGTCTCAGCCTCCCAAGTGCTGAGACTAGAGGCATGTACCATCACACTCAGCTTTAAACATTCAAGTTTTTATATAACATATATAATTCTCTACAAGATAACATCTTTATAAGTCACCAAGAATTATAGTAATGATAATGCATAGTGATCAGCCATGTGTTGACACATTCTTAAAATGTTATCTTTGGAAATATTCCATGGTAACATGGATATTTCTCTTAGATATTTTTTGTTTTTTCTAGACTATATGTTCAGGTAGTGGACATTTCTGCTTCTTGTCCCTCTGATCAGCATCCATTTCTCTTTTTCTGATTAAAAAAATCTGGTTTCTGTGTGGAAGGAAGTGATTTCTCATTTCTAATCAGTTTGTGTAGTTTGAATGGACTTGCGTCCACCCTTTGAATCCAGAGCCAGAAAACCCAGAGTTGGCCAAGCAGAAAGACTCATATGCAGTATGCATGTCCTAAAAGTCATGGTAAGTGGACAACAATCCAGGCATAGTTTGCTAGAACTTCTGTAAACAAGTACTTGCTCTCTACCACAGTGTCTAAGCTGGGAAGATGTAAGTGGGAAATGTCTGTTACTTATATTTGCTACAGTTTGGTTAATGTTTTTAAGAACTACTTGGTTACAGAGTCATAAAATGGGGAGAAATTGTCCTGAGAATCTTTCTGATCCCTTGTATCTGGCTATGCCTTTAAGCAGAAATACTTATGGATTTCCCAGCCCCAGCCCTATAGCTGCTATTTTACTTTTGTTTTGTTTAGTTTGAATTGTGGTTTTGTGTCATTTGCTAGCAATGGCCAGAAAATTTAGATTGTATCTTAGGTAGTTCACTGTGTTGTGGGTTATGGTACACAATTTTGGTACACAAGATACAGTTTTACTAAGGTGAAGCATCTATCTATGTAACATCTCAGGAAAGGAATTCAGGGCTTCAAAGCTCATTTATTTTTATGATAATGAACACTGAACCAATTAGGATAACTTAAGAAAAAAACATTCTGAATTGCTTACATATTTCCCACATAATTGTGAATAATATTTTAGAAAATTTTAGTGAAACAATCTACTTTTGACTAAAATTCTTGAAAGAATGAAAGAAAAAATAAGTAAGGTAAAGTGTAAAGAGTACTAGGTTAAGAGTATAACAGTAAATTCCATTGAGCAGATTTAAAAGATGATTTTCCAGGAGAATAGAGGCCAACTCTGATGGGCAATGACTTGTTCAAGACACTGTGGTTTGAATCACTAGGTGTTCTAAACCTGCTGTTGTCTTCTTTTCATTCTTCCGAATTCACTATTATACCAACGTAGTGTCCTAATTTTGAAAAGCATCACATGAATTTTTATGGTCCTTTCTGGACCATAACAGAACATTTAAACCATCTCCTTTTGTGGTTAGTATTTAATAATTTAGTTAGAGCTGGAACCCTTTATCACCCTTTCTTTGCTCTGCAGGATTTATGTAACTGAGGGTTTATCTATAATGATGTCTTTAGACAGTGTGGAAGCTAGATAGTGAGTTTCTGTGATAAATTTGACCTACAGTACTTGCAACTTACCTGGGAACATTTTGAATCATAACAACGCTATAGCAAACGATATCAATCTTCTACAAGTCAAGATCCTTAGATTTTTGAAAACATCAAATCTTGCCTTTTTAATATTGGCTCCTCTACTTCGCTTTCTATAGTCCACTGTTTGATAAAGTTACATTTGGGGGAAGGACGCAGAATTCACAGTGGACTGGAAAAGTATTATCATGTATAATGAAATATATATCTCATTTTATGTATTAATCCTGTAGATGGGGTTTCTGGTATGATCTTGTCTACTCCTGAATAACAATATGAAAAAGTCTCTTAAATGCCTTAAAACCAGGTGTGTCATTTTTTGCCCTATTTTTCCCCCAGTAACCACTTTGGAAGTCAAATCTATTGGTAACTGGTTCTATTCCTGGTATTGCCATCAAGGGCCTGTGTGACTTGGTGCAGTGACCTTGAGCATGACACTGTACTTACCTGGATATTTGCTGCAAAGAAATTTTCTTCTATAAATTTTTATTCTGTGAAAAGTTTTAGGTCATTCTAATTTTAACAGAAATATTTTGGCCTGAAATATATAGGTATTCATATTATTTCAGATTCATTAGCATTTTGCTCTTGTTTAATTACTAATATTGCTATCCATACCCTTGAGGAGCATAGCACCTACACTGACAGATATTTTAGATAAATAGAAGACTAAATCATGAATCTATCATTTTATGATTTTATCAAGAAACATTACAGTGGGTCAGAGTCCTTCTGAGACATTTTATTTACTTTTGATACATATTGTCTTTCATGTAATTCCCACCTTGAATTCCTTCACCTTAGTGATCTCCAAATTTGAACAGTGACAGGTCCTTTTTATGTTGCCACTTGTTATAAAGACAGATGGTTTCTGACAATAACCTGTACAGATGGGTGACAGGTTTGAAAATAGCATAGCGTCTCCAAGAAAAGTAATCTGGAAGCATCATTGGTTTTTTTCTCCTTATATCATCTGTTGTTACTAAGTGTACTACCAGGTTTCTTATCAATATTATTCAAGAGAGATGCATTACTCAATATTTTTCAAGGGTTGTACTGTTTCAGAAATTTCAGTGTAAACTGGTTTTATAGTTTCATACAGTCTTTCAGACAAAAAATACAAAAAGTTGTAGGACAAGTATATGTTCTTGCTATGAAACAACCATCTTAACATTAATAATCACATATTAAGCAAAATACAAGACATTTTCAAAATTGATAATTGAATTGAAACCATAAATTAATAACTTTCTTAAAGATGATGAATGATATATATTTAAGAACAATTATTGTAACACTCTTCTATATCCACTTTACGAAGTTAACATTAGTAGGATAATCCAGTGGTTTAGGAAATTTAACTTCATCAATATTTGCTTTATACATGGAATGGTAAAGTTAAGTGAGACCTTTTCCAACTTTTAGGTTTTATAGACAATGAAACTTATTGAACAAAGGTAAATAACTTCCTTACAGTCATATAGTAATGGGGGAAGATAAGAGCACAGATTTCCTAGTAGTAATTTATATGAAATATTAATTCATAAGGGAAGACCAGTGTATCTGATTCTTGAAAAATTTTTAAGGAGGCATCTTTTGGAATCTTCCTTATTTAATAATATAATTTTTAACAAAAAATGTAAAACAGTAACATTTAATTCAAAGCTACGAAAGATCAGTTTGTAAGTAGGTTAACACAGGTACCAAACTAGGTCAGTGAATTCTATTTTTTTTCTCCCTGAAGCTCATGTGTGTAAATAGGAAATAGTTTTGGGCTCTTTTCTTTTCCCTAAATCAGGGAAGTTTGCTCTTATTTCTTCAAGTTTGTAAGAGCTGACATCAGTTTTAGTGATTTCATTCAACATGAGATAACAAAGATAACAAAGAACTAGAGATTTAATCCTAAAGTAGGCAAATTATAATACACAGATTTAAAAATTATGATATTTTTCTTTTTAAGAGAATAAAACCAAGCAAAATAAAACAGAATAAACCTAGTCAAAGCATAACATTGAATGTGATACAGGACTTCAAGACAGGATACTAGGAAATCTACAATGGCTAACATAGTGCCTCTTGTTATCTTCAAAATTGCTGTTTACCATCAGACAATAAAATCAAACAAAACAGAACAGCATATAATCAACACAGAACACTGAATGAAACAAAACAATAAAATGGAACAAAACAAAACAGTGAAAACAATATTGGATTTCTAAAACAAGACAGAAGGAAATCCCTCATAGTTGCTATATTACACGTTGTTATCCTCTAAATAGATTCAGAGACTCCTGGCTTTAGACCTCCAGAGTTAAACAACACAAGCATTAAGTTGATTTTGTCCCTCAGTTGCTACAAACTCAGTCTGTGTTCCTCTGAATCAGCTGGTTGCTTATGGGGGAGGAGAAGTGGTGCTGGCTCTTCTTGGCTCCCAGCCTGCGTGCTGGCTGACCTCTGGGGGGGACCATTGGCTTCCTGTTTCTCCCCCCAGCCTATGGTTGCCACTGACTCACAGAAAAGGCACATCTCATTCCTCTTCCTGACCCACAATTACTGCTGACCCACAGGAAGGGTGAATTAGTTTTCTGTATCTCTTCCTGGCCCATGGCTACCACCAGAAATCATGATTTAAAAGTGTTTTTAAAATATGACTTATCTAAACTGTGAATATAACTATTTTAATAAGCTATTTTTAACTTGTGGATTTATAATGTAGGTCATTTTTATGTCTGTAAAATGTCGGTGCCTTTATGTGTTTTTGTGCAGTGTATATTTCTGCACAAATAACATAGACAAAGATTAATATATGTATTATAAAAGTAGAAGTATATAATACCATGGTTTTCCATAAAGTGAACATATCCTTAACCAATATCAATTTCAGAATAAAAGAGTGTCAGCAACTTTGAAACCCTTCTCATACACCTTACCAGTCTTTGTGTTTTTTTCTGGTTGGTTAACATCAAGTTTTAGCCTCAGAGAAAAATAAAGCATCTTAGAATATCTCTTTAGTGGACAATGGACACTCATTGTTTGACAATGTGCTCTTCATATGAAGATGAATGGTAAAAGCATTCTTCATACTTCCTGATATATTATTAAAGAATGCAATCCCCCAGAGAAGGAGGGACTTCATCTCTTCCACTGGTTTCCTGGTAGGTAGAACACATTATGTCTGGCACAGAATAGAGGAACTCAGTGAATATTTGCTGAATGAATGAATAAGGTAAATTGGAAAAAGTTAAAGGAAACCATTCATGTTTATGTGGGAGGGCCTATTGAATTCTTCTCGGGTCAGGAATCCCAGTCTTTCTAGTGATACATGACTTTCCTGACAATCCCAATCCAAGAGTAACTAGAAATTCATCATAACTTTGGGGATAATGCATTTTGAAATTCTCAAAAATTCCTAGAGCAGTTTGAACCTAAAATGTGGGCCATTTGAACTGAATATGCTGTGAAATTTTACCTAAGACTATTATAGAACCAACAGAATTTATTCTTGTTTTTCATTTCTGCATTGTAGCAATAATATTGAAATTTCCTGTAGAACTTTCCTGAAGAATAGAGGATTGAAATGCATATTACATATGCCTACTATGAAAAATAGTGCAGGGGGCCAGGATATAGCTCAGTGGCACAAGCAACTGCCTGGCAAGTGAGAGGTTGTGAGTTCAATCCTCAGTACAAAAAAAAAAAGGAAACAAAAGAAAAATAGTGCAGTATAAAATATGCAAATTTGTAAAAATTTTTCTTGCCTTATCCATTCATAATGCATTTTAATTAAATAACAATATATACTTTATATTATACTTGTGTTCCTTATTAGAATTAGAAAGGAGATCCACAAAATAGTGCTGTAATGTGCTTTATGATAGTTATAATATATCTGCTTTTGATGTTACTAAGAAACACTGAAAGCCATGCACAGACAGGACAGGAAATAATAGCATCTAAACTCATTTAGAAAATTACTGATGAACTTGAAAAAGACTCAACTCTCAGCATACAATATTGAAAATATTTTCATTTATCACAGAAGAAGCAGTGGGCTGTTGCTCTCATTTCAGGAGAAAACTACTCAGCTTTTATTTAATTACCTTTGGGCACCTTTATTCTTAGGTACAACAACATTATAATGGATGTATTACCAGGCAACAACCAGAACTATTTGCTGAAACAGAGCACTTTGAAATGTCCAGTAAGTAGGAAGTGCCTATGAGTAGAAATGAAACATGTCTTAGGAGCTGACTGATGCAAGCCATGCTACTTGACCTCTTGTAATTGTGTACTATTTACTAAAAGTTAAAAAAAAAAAAAAAGACTTTGAGGTAAGAAGAAATGGCATGAGAGGAAGCAGAACTGTCTGGGTCTCCACAAAACACATGAGTTGTTTTTGCTTTTCAGCTTGGATTCTTTGAAGGTTTTCTCCCACATCGTGGGTAGGTGGTTGTTGTGATTGTGAGAGATCTTAGCTATGAGTTCATCACAGAATGACGTTTTGTTACATGACTTTACATTACTAAGGGGTTCCCTGTTTAAATAAACCTTGCCTGGAGAGGAAAGATTACTGAGATATTAATTACTGCTTTGTTTTGGTTGATGTGAAAGGATCTGAATGACAGGGGGCTGAATATTTATATTTACAAAATTTTGACTTCCTTTATTAGACAATACTTAAGTCTTTTTTTGTGGTTGTTGCCTCAGAAGAAGTTACTATACCTAAAGCAGAAGTTTCTTGAAGACAGTTCTACTTTTCTCTGATGATTGCCACTGAGGGAGAAGAGGTAGAAGCAGGAGAGAGATGAGAGGCTTCTTAACATGCAAATGGGGTAGAGGAGGCTGGGTCCAAACATAACAGAGACCAGTGCCCCAGAGCTGAGCAGCACGCCAGATGGCAAGGTATAGAGAATGGCTGTATGTCCAGAAGCAGAAATCTGTAGGTCAGTTGGTCAGGGGAGAACTTTTTCCTAGGCTCACTTCCCCATGATGAGCACCCTTGCTGGGCTCAGTTTCCCTACTGGAACCCGAGGATAGCTCTAGAGCATGGGGGAGGAATAGGAATGCACCCAATGGTTGAGAATGAATTTCTCACCAAATCGTCAAAAAAGAGGCTTGTATTTATTTTCTACAGAGGCCATAAAAAAGTTTCATAAACTGAGTCTTAACAAATTTGGCCTTTCATAGCTCTAGAGTCTAGACGTCTGACATGGAAGTATCTGCAGGGTTGGCCACTGCTGAGGGCTGTGAGGAAGAACGTGTTGCCTGCCTTTTCCCTCGTTTCTGGTGCTTTGTTGGTAAGTTTGGAGACACGCTATCCTGCCTCAGTTTGTCAGCTTTGTGTATAGGGACGCTATCATGTTCCACAACTGGCTGTGTTGGGGAGGATTGTGGAAAGGATAGATATAAAGAGGGAAAACCAACAATCCTGTTTTGGCAGAGTTCAGCTTGAAATACTTGCAGATACACATGTGAGAATGTCAAATAGATGATTAAGTGAGTTTTGAGCTAAATTGAAAGTTTAGGGTAAAGAGTCTTAAGATTATATTTTAAACCAAGATTTAGAGATTAGTTGAGAAAACATATGGACACAAAGAACAAAGGCAAATGTTATTCAGACTTCAATGATTGGAAAGAGGAGACAATTTATGAAGTTACACAGAAAGAATGACCAGTGAGGTGAAAGTCAAGTGGAAATAAATCAAGAGATGGAACTATTTCTTGATGGAAGCTGCTGAGAAGTCAACCAAAGAAAGACACCTTTGTGTGAGTGGTTTCAACAGTGTAGAAGAGATCAAAAGGCTAGTAGCCCTGCTGTTTTCTATACTATGATTTCATTGTTTCTAAACTTTTTTTTTTAATTTCTAATTTTACTTCTTTAATTAGTGTTTGCAGTGCATAATGATTACTTGGAACAACTTAATTCTTTTAATTTTTTTTTCATTCTCTCCCCATCCTCTTCCTCCCTGTTCCCTCCAGCTCTTTGGTCTCTTTTCTATTTGCAAAAGTTCTCCTTTATAAACTTTTTTTTCTGTTTTGACTTTCCAATAATTTCTAAGACAAGGATATCTAACAAGTATATTTTCTTATATTTGAATGTTTAACAATCTTTTGTGCCTGTTGCTTTGTGCAAAAAACAAATAGGTGCATCCAGAATTATTTTTTAATTCCTAAATGTCTGCAGCTTTACTTTCTTGTTGTAGTATTTATGTTATAGATGAATTTAGGACTAAGGTCTTATTTCCTTCAGGGTGTACCCTATGTCAGGGCAGCTTGTTGGAGACTTAATGAATGAGTACATGCAAGCATGCATGAACCTCACTCATTATATTTTCTTTCAGATAACTTCTAGTGGCTAATTCGTTAATATTTTCAACTAGGTAGTATTTTTCAGTTCTAGGATAGTAAAATCCAGTTATCTTTGATGAATACAAAATATGAAAGGAAAACAACTCATAACATACATAAAATATAGATGGATCAGACAATTAAAAACTGTTACATGTAAGTTATAGCTTCTCTTTTTTGAGATAGTTGGAGGAAAAATTACAAATCTATTGGGTTGGTAAAGTGACAATGCTTTCAGGTTGAAAACTGAATCTTCCTTACCATGTAAGTATTAAAAATATCTATCTAGTAATAACTTCCATTTGATGAACAAATATGAGGAATTTCACTACTTAGAATTAATACATGAATTCATTTCCTTCTTATAAAAGATTCGTTTCTTCATAGCAGTGGTGTAAGGTAGTAACTCAAGCAATTATCACTGAAGCAAGAGAACAACTGCTTAAAGTGCTCTTGTATATGTGGCTTCTTGTTCTGTTCACTGAGCAAAGCCTCTGGGATTGGAGAGATAAGAAAATGCTCAAGTGCATGGGCACTTCAATATGCAGTGGAATTTTTCAGCAAGTTTTGAGCTATTGAGTTGCCACTTGTGTCCTCTGAGAACCATAATTCTTAATTACAAGAAAATCGTTTTGACAAAGATTGAGAGTGGCAGACAGCTAAGTGGGAAAGTTAGCTGACAGAGTATCAGCTGTTCCATTTTTATGAGTTGGGGAGAGTATTTGTGAACAAACTCCTAATTGTACATATATTGCTCCTTAGTGGACTAATTGGCAGTGACTTGGGATGGAGAGTTGTGACATTTCTGCCAAATATTTTTAAATCATTTTTAATAAAAAAGCATTTATTTTTGAAACTTATCTATTATCTCCACCAGAAGGAAGCTTACCCTGTAGGGGAGATAGCCAGTCTTCTGCTGTGATTTAGACTCAAATTTGAGGAAGATTCTGCCCATTACTAAGTGACTAACACAAGGCAAACTGTTTTACTTTTCTGAAGCTGAGGTTTTTATTCTTATCTATAAACAAAAATACAAGAGTGCTTTTATTCACTCATTTACTCTTTTAGTAAGCATTAAATCATTACCATATTCTCATCTAAAAGCTATGCATATTAGAGATGCAAGTCATAATAGCTAATATTTAATGAGTATTAGCAAGAAAAAGTCATTCTGAACACATTTCTTTTATTCAGTTACAAGAAAAACAAAATAGCATTGTGCCCATTTTACAGATATGAATGTTGTATTTGTAATTAAAGTTTCAAAGTTACACAAACTGAAAACATGTAGCTTAAATTCAAATCAAAAAATCTTCCAATTTGGGAATTTATGTTCAAAACTGTTGTATTTTGTAGGAACAAAAGATACAATCCCTTCTTGCTAGTGGAGATCCAGTCAAGAAAATGAGCAATGCAAGTAAGTGGACCCACAAAATATCCAGGCATGATCAAAGAACATGAAGTTAATTCCTTGAAATCAAGTTTGTTTTGAAATCCAGTATCATGATGAAGCTGTAAAATTTTTATCTGATGCATTGGATTACTGCTGATTTCAAAGACAACATCAGAAACATATACATCCTGTAATTTCAGAAATGTTAACTTTCATCACTTACATGTCAGCTTCACACTATAAAAATTCATGTCATGGCCATATATTACTAGAAACATTACCAAATGTAAGATTACTACTATTGAGGAAATATTTAGCCCATGCCACCACTTTTACTGAGAATGATTAGACTATTTTAAAGATTCTAACTTTCTAATGACTGATACTATTAAGAAACAGGTTCATATTATTTTCATTAATCAAGTGCATATTTTAATAAAAACTGAAGTGTGATTTTATGAGCACATTATATAGGAGGATGTGATGTATGAAGTGTACTATAAAAGCAGCAATAAATCAGAGTGAAACAAATTAAAACAGTTAATTTTTAATGACTTGAAGTTTGTAGCAGATAAAATGAAATTGGAAAGTTTTGAACTGATATCACTTCCACAAGCTTGAAGACCTGCATACAATCCAATGTTTGTATATACTGTGTGCTATCAGCTTGAAAGCAAAAGTGACTTCTGTAAAACATTGCCTTTTGTTAATTAGACAACTTTGAGTCTTTGAACATGAATCATTAACTGCTGATACTGCCCTAAGGACAAATGTTTGTGATCTCTTGGGGTTGCTAGAGATAAAGAAGGGAAAACAATGAGGAAAGGAAAAGTGCTTATTTTTCAGTTTCAGATTATCCAATTATTTCAAGTAGAGAAATATCATTAATAGGGTCACTTAGAATAAGTAGGAAAAAAAGAAGAAAACATTTCAATTTCAGGCATGGAATTTTATAACAATTATAAAAAAGTAAAAATGTGTCATTATAATGGTGGCAGGACACCCGTGGGTTACAAGCTTCCTGTATTTGAGGAATATATGACATGTGCCAGTGACGTCTATATTACTACAGATAGGAAGACTCTATTTTCAAGCAAAGCCCTTCAGCTATTATTAAGATGTACTTGATGTTCATGGCAGCATGAGTCTATGTAGGTTGAAGGAAAAATGTGACTATATCTTTAGACATTTAAATATTTGCTTCATCATTCACTGATCTTCAGTAATTTCATTTTGATTTAGTTTTCTTTCATTTCTTAGGTATTTATTTATTGTGACTTTCACCTTTATGGTGTCACATTGAGAGACTCTTACCTACCCCATGTAGCTTTACTTTCCATGTGTTGATTTTGCCAGGGATACTGAATGCTTCATCTAGCAAAGTCTAGTTTTTATCTAGACTATGTGACAGATTTCCTAGGAACATCTGAAGAATTATCTCTTTAAAACTCTGTTGTCTGTATGCACTGCAGACATAATGGGAAAAGTGTCCTTTTATTATTCTGTAACACCTCAGGTTACCAGACCTAGTCTATGTTGGTCAATTCTAGATCACCTAGAAATAGCTGCCCATAGCTAATGGATCAGAAAAAATGGATAATGAGGTGGAGTTAAGGGGAAAAAAGTGGCACTGCAGCATTTTGCAAAATATACAGTGCTATATTTAAGGATTATAGACAATATCATCATCATCATCCTTTATTGTCCTAACAGTTTAAATTCCCCAGGCTTTCTCACTGTCCCTCTTTGAATCATGAATTTCAGTAACTGGTGGCTGGACGTTCTCTTTCATGCTGTCTTCCTTTGTACCATAAGTAAACTGATGGTAACCTATTTGAATTTTTGTATGACACTTTCACCTCATTCCTGTGTTCAGAACTTTCCACTGGAGTTACAACTTTTTACTCGTGACCCTGTGGGTTCACTCTCCCTGTCTTCTCCCTCATCATCAAATCTCACTTCTCTGTGGGTCATTCCTTGCCTTTATTGGTACTTTCTTTTTTCAAAGAGCAGGGAGGTTCTTTATGTACTCCATTTTAATAAAAGTAGTGCCCCTTTGCACAGATTGGTGACATTTCATGATAGCTTTCAGACAATAAAAGAAACATATTTTAAATGAAAGTTACAAGGATTGAGTGATCAGATTGTGTTGAATGCACACCAGTTTGCACTGCTAATGATCTTTTTGCATAGATTATTAAAAGACTATCACTCTTAGAACTTTGGATGGTCTTAAATTTGGGTGAACACTTTGGAATCTGGCTCTGTTAGGTATGCCCTCATTGTAAGAAGGCATATTTTTGCCTGTTTTCAAAAAATAAACCAAATAAAGCTTAGTTTTTGACCAAAGACTTTTTGGAAAAGTAGGATGCAGGTGGAAGTTTTTAATGATTCTTATTGAAAAACTGCTAAGTAAGCATGTAACAAGCACTTGGGTACTTAAAAAGAAGGGTGAAATATATTGTTGGAAAGAAATCTTAGTTAATTTACAGAGGTAATTTATAACTTCTTGATCACAAGCTTCGGAATTCTGTTTCTTCCTGTTTCCCTGGAACCTAAGAAAATGCTTGGTCCATAAGGGATATTCAGTAAGTATATACTTAATGAAGGTATTAATGAATGTAAAATGTAAACATAGGAAAGGAAATAATGCAAGCAAAATATAGGTGCTTAGGTACTTCTGATGGAGCCTTTAGTAATGCATCCAGTAGAAAAAGTGAGGTAACATAGAAAATGAATCTTTTTTTTTAATTTAGAGAGGAGAAAAAACAAAACAGAAAAAAAGGGTAGAAACAATACAGAATTTCAAAAAAAAAATAAACAGTAAGAAATCACTAGTTGATACATTACATATTGTCTTCTTGGATATAGTTGTTCAAGCTACAAAATTAAAGCATACAAAGTGGACACTCAAATAGTGAGGCTGCAGACAGTTCTGTTCACTGATCCAACAAAAACTTAGCAACATGGTTATCAATCCTACACACTTAAATATACATGCAGTTATATCCTTTAGAGCACTTTCTCTTCCTCCTTTTGCTTTTTAAGTCCATTATCTGTTTAGTTATATCATGTTTCAGGTTGCTCAGTACTTTGCTGATCTGTTTTGTTGTTGTTGTTTACTTTTTTATTTTTTCTTATTTATTATTATTTATTTATTTATTCATTTATTTATTTAATTACTTAATTTTGAAGGTAGTAAAGTACAGAAGGGCAGATTTACTTAATTTTGAAGGTAGTAAAGTACAGAAAGACAAAGCCAATTGAGGCAGTGCAGTGAAATTGGTACAGAACCTCACAGCAGGCCACCGGGATAACAGCAATAGGCACAATAGTATATCTGGTTTTCTTCACAATAGTTGTTCCTTCAGTCAGGTAAAGCAATATGGAAGGAAATACCGAAATTATAAAAATAGAATATTGAATAGAGCAATACCATTGATCGGAACAGAGCAAAATAGAGATAAAAATATTTGCCGTCAAAGAGATAGCGGAAGAAAATCCCCCTTATTTGTTATATTGCATCTCCCAAGAGATGCTCAGATCTCTGGCTCTCATTGCTAGAGGGGGGAGAGGGAGATGAGATGGATGTTTGATTCTTAGCCCACACACTGGTAGGCTCACAGCTGCCCACCAGAGCGGTGAGCTGGCTGCTGCCTGTTTTCCAAGTGCCCCAAGTTCCAACATGGTGCAGATATCAGGAAATGCTGATATTGGTCTTGCCCTGGGGTGGCCGTGGCTTGAGAGGCCACAGCCACTTAGCAGAGTGGCATGCTGGCTGCCTGTTTTCCCCATGAATCCTTTTTTAATGACCTCTTTGTGCCTCAGTTTAATTATCTTTGTATGTCAGTATTTGATCAGTGTTCTTAAAGCTTTAGCTTTGTGCATGATAATCACCTTGTAACATGTGAGTTTTGGAATCCACTCCCAGGGAATCTGATCCAGTGGCCTTGTGGCAGAAATTAGGAATTTCCATGTTTTACATGCCCCACAAGTGATTCTGAGACAAGTTAACTATGAACCTTGCTATATCAGCTGGTTTTTAAACTTCTTGTGTATCTTACAAACTCTTCTTCTAATCATCTCAAAGTGCTGACATTTATTGAAGATCATTGCTGAGGGTCTTCACTTATGGTGCTGGTCACAATGCCTCATTATTCCTCATATATACCCACCAATCTCCATTTTTCCTGTGTATTCAGCAGAGATTTTCATGTTCAGAGAATCTATGGTCAGTTTATGAGTTGGGTGCTGCTGGGCCAAGTTTTAAAAACTGAAATTGGAATGAGGTCAGAGTCATGCATACGAAGATGACCTTCTCTGCTAAAGGCACTGGTTCCCCCGCACATTCTCTGAATGTAGCAAACATTGTGACTGATGCACTTGCTTTGCCACTGCCCAGCTTGGCTCTCCCAAGCTCATGACTACCCTGTTCAGGACTACTGAGTACTATGCCATTTATTTTCCTTCTCTTGTCTTTTTTGTCTGATTTTTTTCAGGAATACATTTTGTATCTATAGTCATAAATAGTCAATGAGTTTGGGCAATCCTGTTAAATGTCTTTTCTCTGAATATACTGGAATTTTTTTTTAAGTCTGAGAAAGATTTACAATCAGCTAGGCATTCTTCCAATCTCTTCGTTAGGTCTCCCTTATTTTCTGATTTGTGATGAACATCTGTAGCATGCTACAAAACTTTGTATATAAACAGGCTCTGAGAAACATTTATTATTGTCACGGTTCTCAAGTTGCAAATACTATAGTAAACTGTTTATTTGTGGGATGCCTTTTGAAAATGAGAATAGTGCTAAGGAGGAGCACACTGGCAGATGGTAGACACCCATAGGTGCTTTTTGATGAATGAATTAATGGCTGTGTAGGGATATTGAAAAGCTTTGGGTGTAGTCGTGGCTATACTGCTTATGAGTTCTCTATTTGTTGGGGTTCTACAAGCAAAGGGAAAATAAAGGGTCACACACAGCAAGGATCAGCAAAATGGTGCCACCTGGCCAGCCTAAACAAGTAGCTCTTATTGAGATAAAGAACAAAGAAACTCAAATGGCACATGCTCAGATTATATAACTTGTTTACTGCTTGACCTTGTGGGACCTCATGTTTTTATCTTGGGGTGGGGGCGACGTCTCAAGGCCTGCATTCTTCCCATAGCATTGTCAACTGGATGTGTCCAGGACAAAATGGGAGTCAGTGTGGCCTCTCTACATCTATTCTCAGGCAACTCACTCAAGCTTTTAAGGGTTCAGTTTCTTGCTCTTTAGATGAGGAGTTCAGATTAGATGGCTTCTGAGAAAGGATCTGAAAGCTAAAAATAAAGCATTGATTCTGATATAAAGTTCTAGATATAATGGGTCTCCTGGACTATTATTGTTGCATACTGAATGTTCGTTTGCCTTACCTCTCAGCATAAGTTTCAACTGCAGATTCAAAGTTACAGGATCTCAGCCTCGAGTGACCTAAATAAAAAGATTTTCTTCTCTCACACAATAAGAAGATGAAAGGTAGTGTAAGCTTTGTGTCTGAGCAACTCAGTAGCTCCACCAGATAACTTTCAGTCTCTCTGCTCTGCAGTCTTCCACACCAGCTTCATCCTTATACTGACTCTTCCAGTGACTGTTTGTAAACCGACACATCAGATTTCATATTTCTTTTTTCATATCCAGTGCAGGAAATAGGAAAATCATCTAGTCAACTGAACAATAAAAATTTTCTTCATTCCATTTGGACCAAGTAAAGTCTTATGCTGAATCAGCTGAGTGATTGGGGGACATGAAGAGCGTGATGATTGGATTGATTATCTGGTATAGAATAGACATATGATGTCAACTGCACTGTGTCTACTTAGGTTATTACACGTTTATGTGTTTGTTCTCATGGTGCCTACTACTCACCGACCATCAAGCATTTGTTCTTACAATGATTCTTAAAAGGTGACATCCTTGAAATCTTTATTTGTTTAGGCAGGTAGAGCTTAGACTTGATGTCGAGTGTGGCGTACTAAGAAACTAATCCCAGACCGGTTACTATATAGAAAGCATTGTTAGTATATTTCAATCTGTTCTTCTTTTTCCTAATTTATATATAATTTAACTTGACAAATGAAATTGTCATATGTCACATCAATCTATTGTTAGCATCATATAGAAAATCTAGATGAAGTAAACAGCACATTTCTTGATCTCCAGTAACTTAGTATTTCATAGAAGGAACAAAAAATAATACCTGCAAAGGTAAATTACAATACATGTACAGTGTATGTCAAGTGCCACAGGAACTCAGTGTTAAGTAACCCACCATTAGACATCTACTGTGTCTTAGGTGCTTTGTATATGTGATTACACTTAAATCTTGAAACAACCCTATTAGACAGATAATGATACTTCTACTCAAAGGAGGAGGAAACTGAGGGTCAGAAAGATTAAACACTGTGATCCAAATCAATTAAAAGTTGGATCTGAGCACAAACCCCTCTATTTCTAAAGTCTCTGCTCACACCACTACATCCTGCTTTGGATGATAAATGAAAATCTGATCAGAAATAGTCAATAAATCGAGTTTCTTTCTCTTTACTTATTTTTTGATATTGGGTTAAAAGGGACACAATTAAGAGAAGTGAAGTCACAGAGTAGAAAGAGGTCATTAACACATTGGGTTCTCCAGAACAATTGCTAAGATGTGTTTTGAGGCATAACGTGTTCATTGGACATTAACATCTAAAAGGAGAAGAGCGAGCGAATGAAGGCAGTGTAAGAAGTTAGGCTGGGACAGACGGAGGCCCAGCAAAGCTTTGGCCAGCCTACCAGGGAGCACTGGAATGGGTGTTGCCCTGCACAGTGTTGTGCTTCGGGTTAAACAGCAGGCTCTGTATAGCCTTGCTTTGCTCAGCTGCTGGACAAAGACCACTCTAGAAAGGCTGTGACTTCTGTGACTTTTTGCCTGTCGGCAGAGTATAGAAACTGACAGCTGGAGGCTATTGGCTGACCAAAGTGTCTGCGTCTGGGAAGTAAGACCTTCCTGGAAGGAAACCTTGGAAGTAAGACCTTCCTTGAAGGAAACCTTGGCCAAGCTTTTCTGTGTCTACCATAGAGATTTCACTCCTAGCCCAATACTGCCCACATCCTAATTCATGTCTAGTAGATAACTGGGGCCCTACCTGAGTGAAACTAGTAGGGGCTATGTCCACAAACACAGTTTGCATGCTTTCTAAAATGCTTGTAGAGGATGTCTTTAAGTCTGTGCTCATTTATTTAAAACAAGCTTCTCGTTCACTTTCTCAAAGAAACAAGCTTGCAAATGAGCTATGTTATGTAAAAGGGGGGCACATTTTCTCATCATTATCAGTGAGACTGCACCAAACCAGATGGCCGTATTTTTTTTTTTCTGAAGCCAGTGGATTTCCAGAATTTGGATCTGCTAAGACAATTACCCACTAGTTCAAAGCAAAGCAAAACAAAACAAAACAAAATTTTCTTGAGGTCAAAAGTTTATTCTTTTCATTTGGCAACTCTGCTAACTCCTTGACTCATCTGCGAAGGTGTTGGTTACCCCAGTGACCTGGAGACATTTTCTCTTATACGTTGCCTGCCTGCATTTTTGTGTTACAATTAAGAAAGATGAGAAAATCTAAACTGTACTAATATAATGGTAAAACAGGGCTGTATACAAAGCATTCTCCTTCCTTCTTTTTCATTATGATATCTTGCATAATAACATTCCAGATGGCTTTAAAATGGTCAGAAGTTCTGCAGTGAGTGTAAAGGCAAACCCAGTGCAGGTTAGGACCACACTTGTACCTGTGAAGGAATCCTTCCAAAGAGACACTGGAGTTGCCAAGGGAAGTTTCTTTTGCTTTTGACTATGTGCTGCCCGTGTTATGCTATTCTCCTGTGTTGGCCTCATCAGGCCCTTCAGCTTGCAATGTGGGTGTAAGAGAGCTTGATACACTTTGTCTGGGTTCTCAAGCATCAAACCACACAAAACTCTAGCCAAGAGAGGAGGAGAGCTATTTGTTGCAAGTTTCTGTATCAGCACTATTTGGAGTGATAATTGCAGGGGCTGTCATTAGGTACTTCTTAACAGCTCTTTTAAATGTGGCACTTAAATTTATTTAGTTCCAGGGATTCTCTGAACAGGCATAACTATTTTTCAGATGGTGGTTTCTGTAAATTAGAAATGTCATTTTCCTTCATTCCAAGAATTTCAATGAACCAATTATTCAAAACTAAATGTAATCGAGTGCACTTTTTTTTTTCCCTTCAGCAAGTGTGTGTTCCTTGGCCTGCAAAGAAACATAATGTTACCTGATTGGCTGAATGGGGTTGATAGATGGGGCTGTCAGAGTTTATTGCTAATTTGGCTGTTAAGCCTTACAAGGATTTGACACGGTACTGGTGTTTAATGTCTGGCCTTGGTTTAATCTTCAGTTTTCCCAAGTGTTGGTAAACACATGATTTTGTTCTGCTTTTCTAAGTGCTCTCAACTTGGTTGATATCCTTTGATAGAAGAGAGTTTGTAGATGTGGCAATTGTCTTAGTGTGTTTTCTCTTTGTTCTCATTTCTTGCATGTGCTGTTATGTGTGTGTGTGTGTACAACCATTTGAAATAACTACCTCTCATTGTATGGTCGTAGTATAAACAACTTATTTATTGGGGAGGAGCAAAAGTTCTGGTCAGTATAGAGGAACTGTGTGAGATTGTCAAAACAGTAGGTACAGGAAAAAAATATAAATTCCCTTTGTCATATTTAGGGGTCCAAATATGTTGAGTGAAAGATCATTCAAACTTTCCTAGGAATAAGTTCTGGCAACTAATTGTTGTGTAACATTTGGTGGGTGATTTCTGATCCTCAGTTTTCCCATCTTTGAAATGCTGATAATAAAAATATTCTTTTCCTTCAAGAACAAAATCAAGATTGCACAGGAAATACTGCAAAGAATCAACAACTGGCATCTGATCCTATTAAGATTTTGAGCAGCAAAAGAAATTACCAACATAGTGAAAATACAACCAACAGAGTGGAAAAAATCTTAGCCAGTTGTCCCTCAGACAAAGGACTAATATCTAGAGCATATAAAGAATTGAAAAAAATCAGATTCCACCCCCCAAAATTTAAAGACCCAATCTAAACATGAACACGTGAAATGAATACATACTTCTCAGAGGAAGAAATACAAACAGTAAATAAGTATATGGAAAAATGTTCAACATCACTAGTCATTTGAGAGATGCAAATCAAAACAACTCTGATATTCGATCTCACTCCAGAAAGAATGGATATTACAAAGAAATCAACCCATATCAAATACCGGATGAGCTGTGGGGAAAAAGGGAAACTTCTCCACTGTTGGTGGGACTGTAGACTGGTGCAGCCATTGCGGAAATCAGTGTGGAGATTCCCACCAAAACTAGGATTAGAGATCCCATTTGATCCAGCCATTCCCCTTCCTGATATCTTCCAGAAGAATTAAAGACATCATACCACAGTGATACCTACATGCCCATGTTTATAGCAGCATAGTTTCTATTAGCTGAATCTAGGAAACAACCAAAATGCCCATCATCTGAAAAATGGATAAAGGAGATGTGGTTCTTTTGTACACTGGAGCACTAGTTGGCCATGAATAAGGATAGACTTGAGATTTCTAGGTAGATGAATGCACCTTGAGACTATACTCTTAAGTGATATAAATTGGACTCACATGTGTAAATACCATGTCATTTCTCTGGTATGAGACACAGAATATGTAAATAAGGAGAAAAGTGTATAAAAGGTGCTGTGAAATGGGGGAAAAATTATTCAAAATAAAGGGGAACTAGGGGTGGATGAGGGGGAAAGGAGGGAAGGGAAAAAAGTCCATACTCTTAAATAAAATAAATTGGTCACACATGTTTAAATATCATACTGTTTCTCTAGTGAGAGAAACTGAAAGGGTAAATAAGGACTAAAGTGTATACAGATACTGGGAAATAGGAAGAAAATATTCAAATAGAAAGGAGAACAAGGGGTGGGGGAGGAAAAGGAAGGAGGGGAAATGAAAAAAAGAATAGAAGGAATAAAATAGAAATAAAGTTTTTGTAAATAAGGAAGGGAAGAGGGAAGGAGAGGAGTTCAGGGAAATAAGAATCAAGAACTATCACGTACAGGTACAAACTTGCTCTAATGAATATGATTATTATACATAGCTACAATGTACCAATAAAATAAACAATAATAATAATAAAAAAGTTCTGGTGCATTCCATGAAAACATTTAATGTAAATATTTTAACTCTTAGCTCTTTTACTGTATTTCTTAGAACAATGCCTGACATAAAATTAGTTATAGTTACCCTAGGACTGTATGTAGAACATTACAATAGCACTTCAGAGAGGTTTTGAGCTCAGCTCAACAATTAATGGCTAGGAACATATTGATATATTTAATTATCCTTCGACAGTTTTAGAAAATTACATGAACATCAGGTTCTCTATTGTACTGCCATGCAGTAAACTTCCATTAGTCCACTTCCAGCTTAAATGCTGCTGAGTATTTCTCCTTCTGAACTATGTGGGTACCATGAACATGTCCTTATTCAATAATTCTCACATGGTAGCACATTCCATTGTAATAGTCCTTTCTTGTCCATCAGGAAGCTTTTGGCATTTTACTGGGGAAATTCTTCATTGTATTAAATTATCCCCATAAACGCTTATAGAGATTGCCCAAGTCATATGACAGCTAAATATAAAAATCCTACATTTTCAAGTGCCTTATATGACTAAATATTTTTGTTAGCTGAGAACCTATGGAAGAATATAATTTTAAGGAAGATAAACATCATATATGCCATGCTCAATATTGTAGTTCTTGTATCCAGTATCTACCTGAAACATAAGCAATGCTCAGTAAAGCATATTTTATTGAATGAGTATAGCCAGCAGCCTCTTGGTTTTGGAGAGAGGAAGAGAGAAAAACTGAAGAGCTAGTGAAGTATGAGGAATCTAGAATATCGTATAACACAATCCCTTAGCCAGTTGCAGGTAATTTTGTTTTTCTAGATCTTTTCTCATGTGGTAAATTGGTAGAGGATGAAAAAAGATGGAGAATAATTAAGTGAATGTTATATGCCTAACAGTAATTAGGATATAGTAAGCAGGCTTTAGGGTGAATATTTATTCTTCTGCCAATTAATTTCACCTATCTTTTGCAAATTTGGATATAAAATTCATTGAGAAAAGTAAGGGTAATTGTAGAAATTATACTAAGATTTCTCTAAAGACAAATATTTGTCCCATTAGAAGAGAGTAACATCTCTAGATCAGCCTTGGAAAAGCATACGCCAAGCCTGATTGCTTTTTCAGAATCCATCTGTGTCTGGAGTTGTAATTGTTCTTGCAGGATTGTATCTGATGTTTGCACAGCTGTTGGGTACTTTTCTTCAATTTCTGTGCCTTTAAAATAAATTAGAAATTGCTAAAACCCAAAGACCTTAATATATGTAGTTCACCATAAAAATATGTGAGGTTAGATTGCAGAAAGTCCTCTAAACTATAAGTCTTTTTGTTATAGTTCATATCTGAATGTCCCTTCAAAGCCATGTGGTGAGGCTTTTGGAAGGTGACTGGATTATGGGGCTTTATACTTGCTGTTAGGAGGTGGAATCTGGTCAGAAAAGATGGGTCACTGGGGGGTGAGGCCTGGGTATGTGTTTCTTCTTGTTTCTCTCTCTCTCTCTCTCTCTCTCTCTCTCTCTCTCTCTCTCTCTCTCTCTCTCTCTCTCTCTCACTCTCGGTGCTTCCTGCTGCTATGCCATGAGCTGTTTCTTGTCTGCCATGCTTTTCTGCCGTGCTGCCTTGCCTCAGAGCCAGCCAACAATGGACTGAAACCTCTACAAACTGTGAGCAAAAATAAAACTTTCCTTCTTACAGATATTGTCTCTGTGACAAGAAAGTAGCTAAGGCACTTGTTTTCTTGGCTATGTGACCCTCCAGATTCTGAGAAACTAGTTCCATGAATCTTTTAATATCTAAAGCAAGCTGGTATATAAGCAAAATGTGTAATATAGATAAAATACAAAAATCAAGATCAAAGAGTGAAAGAATCACCTAATTTTAAATCATTGGAATCTATGTAATTGTTCAACATCAGATATCCTTAAGAGCTGCCTGTTTGTCAGGACAAAACTGGGAACACTAAAATTTATAAAATTGTGTTTGTTCATCAGGGTCTGGTGGCAACAAAATGTAAGGTTGTTTTACTTCATGTGATAGAGATATTTCTGTTAGAATAGTCCAGAAGGTAATGAACCAAGAGAAACTCTGCTTAGTAAGTGTACAGCCATGCCTCATTTAGGGCTCAAATGTTTGTAGCTGTTTGACCTATAAACAAGCATTAAATCAGCTGTCTTTATATTCAGGTTTTTTTCCCCCTACCTGTTCTACTCCTTTGCTAAATTGATTTCCAGTTTTCAATGCCTATTTTGCATTCCAATTATCCCAAAGAGGAAAACTGATTGAAATAGCATTCCTATTATGTAGGTAGAATTTTCAAGGCCAAGTCATCCTAGAACAGTGATGATGAGCTTTTGAGAGATGAGTACCCAAAGTGCAACCCAAAACCCACTTATTTATTCCAGCACTACAATTAAAAATGAATACTGAGGTTTTAATTTATAAAAACAACTCATAAATTAACATTATCTTAGAAGCAAAGCAACACATGTGCTGTGAGTTCACCATCACTGCCTTAGAGGTTCCTTCCTAGGATTTAGGATGCTAGCTCCATAACTTGTGGCTAATTTGCTTCTGATACCATGGAAAAAAGTACACCAACCTTTGATGAAACATGTTCCTGTAAAAGTTTTCTCAAAACAGAGCAGCATAACTAGCAGAAACTTAGAAGTTTTGTGACTGGTAATTTTTTATTTAGACAAAAAAAAGCAAAACAAAAAAAGGTAGAAATAATACAGAATTTCAAAAAAAAAAAAAACAGTAAGAAATCACTAGTTGATAAGTTACATATTATTACCTTACAAGTAGTTGTTCAAGTTACAAAATCAAAGCTTAAAAAGTAGACAAACATTGAGAGTACAAAATATTCTGTTTGATGAACTAACAAAAATTTATTAGTATGGTTATCTATCTTGCACACTTAAACGTACATACAGTTATATCCTTTAGAGCACTTTCTTTCCCTTTCATTATTACAATATCTATTATACATTTTGGATCTTATTACTTTTTCAGTTTATTATTATTATTTTTTATATTTGAGAGATATTACGATATTTACAAATGTGAGTCTGATTTATTCACTTAAGTGTATAGTCTCAAGTTGCCTCCATTTTGTGACCATTTCATATTGTCTTATCAGACAGAAAGAAGCCAGAATTGACTCTATTTGCATCTTAGAGAGACTCGCCTTTCCTGGGAAATGGTAAGAATATGGTGTGCAGTTGGTCCATATCATCCATGGGCACTAGGTAAATGAGTTTGCACTCTGTGGTCCAGGATTACTGGGATTTCCTTTCAAGCAGTAAAGGCTATCAAGCAGAAGAGGTGAGAAAATCTGAATAAATTATTTCATTATTTTTGACCTACAATGATTTGGCTAGCGCTACTGAGACAACTATCAGGTCTTTAGGATCTAGAAATCTACTTCATGGTATAATCTCGTTAACTATCTATCAAGATATAGGTATAGATACATGTGTACATTTTTTCCTTCCTGTTTTTTTAATCTTCCCAAATCCTCCTCTGATAGTTCCTTGAATGAAAATACTAGATGACTTGTAGCTCTACTGCTGGTTACTATTTGTTTTATTTGCATGTGGATTTTGTCACTATAATACCAAGACAGGCAGAGGTGAATTATCCAAAGTAAAATATTTAACAAAGCCCACATTTTCATGTGTTTAGCTTCCTACTATGTTTTTGGTTTCTTCTTATAGTTTTAGTTAAAATATTGCAAACTGTTCCAAAGTTATGTTGATTTTTCCTACTGTATTATTTCTCTTTCATCATGATTTTAACCTGAATTTATTTAACCAAATTTATTTACTCTTTATTTTTACTAATCAATGTTGATAGTTTTCCTTCCTTTTATATAATTAGTTCTCCTTTTATTTATAATATTGTCTATTCAATATGTAACACTTTTCCAAAAAGAAACAAGGCTTTTTCTGGAATTAACTTCAAAAATAATATTCCAATATTGACTTTTGTATGGGAATTGAATCACATAACTGAATGATTAAGATAAGTTGTAGGAAAAACTAATCACAGTTTGGCTTTTGTTAGAATTTAGTTTTCCTGGACAAGTGGCTGAGAAGTCCTGCATTAGCTTTCAGTGACTGGAAACAGAAGAATTCACATTTTACCCTTCATTTCTCTGCCTTCATTTCCTGCCTGTGATAGATTTGTCCCAAAATTTGTCCTTTTGTTTTTCTTGCAGGCAAGTTCTCATGATTAAAAAATGTCGAATCAAATACTGTGACAGGATTTTCTGAGTGATGGAGTCAACTCTTGACCACCAATGGTATTGTCAATCATGGATGCTAACTTAACAAGGAAAATTAAAACTCATTTTTCAGAGGTCAAGAGAGGCTCACTTTTGTAATTGATGCCATGTGATTTATGACCATTTTTCTACTCTTCACTGCCAACATTTTTGATATTGAGAACTACCTGCAACAGAACACTGTTTAAGATCAATGACCAGTGTCAGAATGAAAGACATACTGTTCAGATTTGAAGGGCAGCATCTCAGAAGAAACTATGTGTCATATGGTTTGTGTTGGAACCCTTGTGTGATTAGTTGTGATGACCTTGGCTGTATCGTTGAATCTCTTGATGCTATATCATAAATGTGTGTTTAACATGTAAAAGTCAGCTAATAATCTTGCTTTATTTCAATAATGAAGTAATAGGACAAATGAGAAATGTTTCAAGTTGTAAAGTATATTGCTAATCAGTTCTATATGGCAACTTTTTCCTTGTTTACAATTTATGCTATTTTTTGCCATGTAGGGTGGTTCATCCCTGTAATACCAGCATTTGGGAGGCTGAATCAGGGGGATCACCATGAATTCAAGGCCAGCCTGAATTACACAGTGAGGCCCCATCTCTCCCCCTGCCAAGAAGAAATTCCAACAAAATAAACATTTTTGATGAAATTTTCCTTAAAAGAACTCACTCAGTGTCACACTAGGCCTGCCTTTGGCAGTACTGTCAAGGAATATTTCATGGTTAATATGATACTTCTAAACAAAAGACAAAGTTTTCCTGGGAAAAAGTAGATGTATTATATGCCACAAAGACTGACCAGAATTCTGAGTAGGTATACATCTATTTAAGTAATATGGCTGTTTTAGTCATCTCTTGACATGTGACAAATTACCCCCCAATCTAGCAGTTTAAAATGATGCATGCTTAGTATCCTATAGTTTCTGTGGCTCAGGAATTCTGCTTTGGTTAGGAATTTCTGCCAAAGGTGAGGTTGTAGTAAAGATACTGGTTTACCAGAGGTGATGGTACATTCCTACAATCTGAGCCCTGAGAATCTGAGACATAAAGATTGTGAGTTTCAGGCCAGTCAGTGCTGTACAAAAATTGAAGGCCAGCCTGGAGTGTGCAGGGAAACATATCTAAACACACACATATACACAGCCAAACCAAACCAAATATGTCAATTTAAGTTACAATCATGTAAAAATTTTAGCACCACTATTGGTAAGAGGCCTCAGTTACTTGACAGTTGATTCCAGGGCCTCAGGTTTTCACAATGTGAGCCTCTCTGTAGGGTTGCC
This sequence comes from Hydrochoerus hydrochaeris, assembly GCA_004027455.1. Taxonomy (NCBI): domain Eukaryota; kingdom Metazoa; phylum Chordata; class Mammalia; order Rodentia; family Hydrochaeridae; genus Hydrochoerus; species Hydrochoerus hydrochaeris. Next base: position 96,878 of record PVLA01001463.1, on the reverse strand, counting down.
TGAATGTCTCTGAAAATGTCAGCTGATTTTCCTGAGATGATCTCTTGAACACATGCTCTTATATTTAAGTAGAATGGTTGCATTAGGTCATCTCTTGCTATGTAACGCATTACTCTATAATTGAATAGGTTCAATGTGTAGTATCTTATAACGTCTGTTAAAGAATTCTCCTTAGTTGGTTGTTTCCAGATCTAAGAGACAGAGGAAGGATAAAGCCCCAGTGCATTTCATAACAGTCTCTGAAATAACTTGCTGCTATACTCCCCTAGTTTATGTACTATTAAGTAGAATAGTATTCAGCCATTAAAAAGATGAATTTTGCCATTTTTGATGGGTGGATTTGGAGGATGTTATGTTACATAGAATAAATCAGACACAGAAAGAAAAATGCTATATTACTTCACTGATATGCAGAAGGTCCAAAAGTTTGTCACATAGAGAAAAGAGGATAGTAGTTACCAAAGTCTGGGAGGGGAAGGGGAAAAGAAAAGTGAGATGGAGTTGATCAATGGGTGTAAAGTTACAAGCACATAGGAGTAAGTACTAGTGTTCAATTGCACAGAGGAGTGACTATAATTAACAATAACTGTATATTCTGAAATAGCTAGTTACCCCTGGCAAAAGAGATACACAAGAAAACAAACCCAGTAATGCTGGCATATTACAAGCCATTGCTTGTGTTATGTCTGCTAACAACTTATTGGCTGGAACAAGCCACATGATTAAGTCCAAAGTCAAAAGGAAGAATATACATTCCACCTTTTGAGGCGTTAGCAAGGCTGGGAAATGAAGAACACAATTAGAGAGAAGTGAAGAACCCAGATAAATATTTGTATCTACTATATAGAGTTTTAACTCTGTTGGAGGTTTTGGCTTTGTTTTCATTGTACTTCTGTGGGCTTTGGTTGCTAATGAGACAATTAAATCATAGATTCTGAGCCTTGGATATGTATTAGAATCAACTGAATGAAGTTTTAAAAAAATACTAATTATCTGACACCTAATCCCAGGACAATTAAATCAGAATCCCTAGGGATAAAGTTAAGGTACTGGTATGTTTACAAAGCTTTCTTGATGGCTCTAAGGTACAACCAGGATTAGGAATCACCTCGATAAATGGTTTCTAATCTTTTTAATATTGTAAAAGCTAGTTTAGGTTTTGGTTGGGCTACTTGGTTGGCTCCTAAGCATTTGTTGAACGTTGAGATGCTGAGTGAGAGAGTAAAGAGGCCTGTATCCTTCAGCAATCAGTGACTTTTCCTCTGAAGAGCAGTAGCTCTTTGTTTTCTCTCCATTGCTTGGCCCCAAGATATTCCTGCTGTCACATGTCATCTCCCCGCTCTTATTGGATGGAAAAATCTTTTGAAATAAACAAGAGCTCTTACTCTTCTTCTGCATCACATAGTCTTTCCTATTAAGGCTGACAGTAATGATTAGCACATCAATACATCCTGTCATTCTGTCCCTACTTGTGCCAGAATCAACATGTGCGGAGATTTACATCCCATCAAAGTAACTATGAGGCTCCTTGAAAGGGGCCCTGGCATGAAGTGGAACCTAAAGATTATTTCTGTGTCGGAGATGCAAAGAGAGATACTTGCTTTCAGTAGGAGAGGGAACTAATATCTAATAAATTCTCATTCTCAGTAAGAGAATGGGAAACTTGCCATTATTCAATATGATCTTATTTTATGAATCCTTATTGGCTCCTGGTGATTTCCTTAATATTTTTTTCCTCACCAGCAAGGATTGTAATTTTGGATATGTGAGTGAAAGAATAATTCACTAATAATTCAGTGGCCACTGAGAAATTGGTTTGAAGAGAATTTCCAATTTTTCCATTTGATTCTCTCTTTTATTTTATATCTATTTATTTAAAACTATTGTATTTAAGTGACTCTAAGACACATTATTTCAACCCCAGAATATTACCTCTCTCCAATAAAGATGTACCTCATGATTGGTTTTATAGTTCACTGACAGACTTTTTTTCTTTTTTAAAGGCATATGTTAAAATGGATGACTTCTTAGGAACAGTGAAATAGGGCATTACCCAAGATCTGTGCTGTATCTGTTGCATACATATTCTCTCACTTAATCCTCACAATAATTCATTGATTGAGCATATATTGAGTTGATAATTAATAATATTTAACATGTATTGAATTCTCACCATGTAATTTTTTAAGCATATATATCCCCTACTTAGCACTTGGGATGAGAAAGTAGATTCTGATATTATTCAGTTTTATAGGGCAACAAAAGAGGTGTTCAAAGGTTGAAAAACTAAATTATAGAGTTTAGGAGGTGAGGCAAGGTTCAAACTCGGGTTGTTCTGCCTCCAAAGCCCATATTATTAGCTACTATCCTACATTACATGAAATGTTTATTATTATTGTACCTCACATTGGTGGAGTATTTTATCATTTACAATATACTTTCACAAACATCTAATTTAATCACAACATCTAATTTAGCCTAATGACCTGGAAATGCAATTTTTTTATATATCGCACTACAAGTTGCAAAATACTGTTAAATTACATTATTAAGAGGCTGGTTTAAAAAGTATTAGCAAACCAAGGAAACACGAAAGAAAATTAAAATCTGGAACTCTTTCACTTCATTAGGACAAACAGAAAAAAGCTGAATCAGAGTTGATGCTAATCAATAACCAAAGGACAATTGTCCATTTGCTTTTGGGAAAAAAGTGCACAACCAAATATGAGACTTTGGATGAAATAGAACTTTGCATTTTCAGCTAATTAAGGGAAACACAATTCATGCCAAATAAATTTTTTTATTGGTACCAAGGACGGAACTCATGACCTCATGCTTGCCCACCAAATGAATCTTTAAAACAGTAAGTTAAAATATTTTGATAATATATCACTGGGTTTGGTAAATATAGTATATTAACTCAGATGAATGACCCTTATACATCAATTCAACTTCAGAGAGAATGATCTGAAAATTCACAATGCAGATATATTTGGATTAAATCTATTGTCTTGTTAATTCTAGTGATTTATGGTCAACAAAGAAATCCTAGCAAAGAAGCCTATGTCTGAATTAGCAGGGGATGTGTAGTTAGATTGGAATTACTTCCAAGTATTGTTTGTACCTAGTGAAAAAATTCTAGATATATCATAAAGCCACAGAATCATTAGATCCCAGACTACTAGGAGTGGCCACAGGTGGTTTCTCATTTGCACAGATAGAAGCCTGTGCTCTCTTAAATAACCATTAACTATTTCACTGCATCTTTTCTTTCCCATATTTTTTAAATATCAACTTGCTCTCTTATAAGTCCTCATAAGTACCTGACGTTGGTTTGTTGGTTTTGGAAACTCCTGTTTTCCTCAACTGCTCCCTTCTAATACATTGAAGGGAATATATGATTTGCACTTTTGTTAAGGGGCTAGAAATATTGCAATTTTGAAACCTGGGCATCCTTCTCCAAAGTACCTCATATTTTATATAAGAGATGGATTATGTTTGGCCCTGATGATGACTGCCTTTTAGTCAATGATTTTCTAGTTCAGTGAAGTGCCTACCACCTAATGGGTCAATAACTAAATAAAATAAAACTTCTTTTGATTCAACTCCAAACTCCTCATCTTTCCTGACCTCACTCTCAGGGGATCAGAAACAGATCCTCATAGAAAACTTTTATAACCCAAGAGACAGACAATGAGTCCTTATCTTAATATTCTTTGGAGTCAATTGTAAAATATTCTTCTTGCTTAAAAAAAATCACTCATTATTTGTCAAGGCATTATAATCCATTTAGAGTTGGAATGTACCCAGAGACCACCTATTCCAGTTCTCTTATTTTGCAAATAAGAGACTTTGTGGCTGAAGTAATTAAAGGCTGTACTGAACAACATATGGACTGTAAGCAACAGATGTCATACGAGAATCTTGGTATCTTAGTCTGTATATGCTGGGATAACAAAATCACATACTGGATAATTTATAATGAATAGAAAATTATTTCTCACCATGCTAGGCACCATGGCACCTAGTGTCAGTGTGCTCACGTCTGGCAAGGGCTGCTCTGTACTTCTGAGGTGGTGCTTTAAATGCTATGGACTCTGATGGGATGAAATACTGTGTCTTCAGGGGGCAGAGAGCAGAAGGAAATGAGGAACCAAATGCCTTTTGTCAAGCCCTTTTGTAATGACATTAATCTCTTCTGAAGCCAAAGTCCTTATGACTTTCTCCCAAAATGCCCTAATTCCTAGCACTGTTGATTTTGGGATTATGTTTGCAACAGATGAGTTTGGGGACATATTCTGACCATAGCATCCATTCTTCTACAACTTACCTTCACATTTCTCCCCATTAATCTTCCAATTAATGATGGAAATTTCTTATCTGTGAGAACAATTTCCATGTAACTTTTTTTCTTTAGAAAAACTAGCAAAAGATGTAAGTTGAAGGAGAGATTTCTCTTTAAAACAGAGCTTTAAAAATGGTGGCATTTTCCTTATTTCTGATTAGAGGATACAATAATTTTTAGTTGAATAAAAGAACACTGAAAGAACAGACCAAAATAGAGGAATTACTCTAGCAATTGCTATTACAAGTTCATCTTTGCAAGTAGATGGAAAAAGTTAGTGATGGAAAGAGCCAGCATCAGAGACTATAAGAAGAACAGAAATGTCAATGTCAATGAGGCCATTCCAGTGACTCGTTTGAAATATCATTGGAACCTTAAAAATGGTGCTTCCTTTCATTATAGATGATGCTTTCTATGTAACTATTATTAAAATCCAATGCAGTACTTGGTATCTTTTAATCAATATGAACCATAACCGTATTTCTAAAATAGAAGTAGTAGTACAACCTGACCAGTTAATCTCATATGATAAACTTGAACTTAGTAAATGATAATGAGAAAAAAAATACTTTCAGTTTTGAAATGAAATGATTGAGCTGTGGTGGAGTTTTAGCTCCACTTTTAAAAAGGTAAGCGTTGACTCCTGCCTTCCAGGTCTCTGTAGCATATGGAGAAAGACAAAAGAGTATCTTACTGGAGACACTCTTCAGGTCATCTTTATTTTTGTTGTCCAGGAAAGGGGAATTAAATGAGGTATTTACAGGATGTACTCTAGAACACATCAGCACTTCCAAAAACACGGACTCTGTTCTGTCCAGGATATCATACCTAACACAGAACTTGCCTTAGCATAGCAAAGCACTAGCTGGACCCACTAAACCCTTTACTAGGGCAGTACCTTTCTTTATTTCTCTGATCTTTATTTTATCTCTCCTCAATTCGTTTTTTCTGTCAATCATTTTTTCTTGAGTCTCAAGTGCTTCTTTTTGTACTTTTGCCATGATTGAAAACTTTAATCTGTGGTGACATGGTGTGTCAACAATGAAAAGACCTTCCATCTATCAATTCATTATCCTACTTGAGACCATGAGAGTTTTCTTGAAATACTGTTTTTCAAAATTTTTTTTATTTTATTAATATGCATTTGCAGAACATGATTCATTGTGGGGAATTGATACATGTATATAACATAATCTTAATACTTTTGCCTCTTTCCTTCTTTAAAATGATTTTTTTGCCTATATCAGATTGATTTATTTATTTCATAAATTTTTATCATTAGTTATCAAAAATAGAGATTAACAGCCAAACTAAAAGCCAAAAAACATATAAAACACATAAGACAGTTACATTAAGTTAAGGTACATTTTTAAATAAATTTGCCATGCTGGATTACAATAACATTTTTTTTGCTCTTTTCTTTCGTATTGTCTGACTTTTATTTTGCATTTTATTTATATAGCTGGTTTCTTATATAAGAGAAACTATGGAATATTAAGATGTGTGTCTGATTTATTTCACTTAACATTATGACTGTAAAGTTCATGCATTTTCCCACAAAAGACTTAAGTTTATGCTTCTTTGCTGCAGAGTAGCATTCCATTGTATATAAATACTACACTCTTTTACAATGTGTCTAACTCAGGAAGATGCCTAGAAGGGCAATAGATGGTCAAGTGGAATTTGTATTTTTACTTTTTTAGTAATCTTCATACTGATTTCCATCAAGATTATGCTAGTTTCTACTCCCACATACAATGGAGAAGGATTCCTTTTTCCCTGCAGCTTCTCCAGCCTTTGATATTGTTTGATTTCTTGACAATAGCCATTTTTTTCTGGAGTGAGATGGAATCTCAGTGTCATTTTCTTACATATTTTTATTAGTACATGTTTATAACACATAATAATTACAGTTTTCATGGGGGAAATAATATATCAATTCTTTTTTGTCCCCTTCCCTCCTATCCCTCCTTGTTCCCTGAAACTTTTGATTGCCTTCTTTTTTTTATTTAAAGAAAAAAATGAAATAGAACGAGGGTAGAAATAATACAAAATTTCAAAAAAAAACCAGTAAGAAATCACTAGTTGATAATTATATATTTTCCTCTTAGAAGTAGTTGTTCAAGTTACAAAAGTAAAGCCTACAAAGTGGACATTTAAACAGTGAGACTGCAACCAGTTCTGTTCACCTATCCAACAAAAACTTAGTAATATGGTTATCAATCCTACACCCTTAAGCATACATGCAGTTATATCCTTTAGACTATTTTCTTTTCCTTTTTTTTTTACAATAACTATAATCAATTCTCGTAAGCTGTTTAGAAGTTCTACACATATATAAGTCTCTACATATATACCTAGTCTTTCTGCATTACAGGGAAAAAGAAATCAAAACAAGTCAACAATACAAATTCCTAGAGAAACATGAAATAAAAAGGACAAATAAAACCACAATACTAGGTGATCTATGGTAGTTACTATGATGTCTCTTATTATTTTCAATAAAATTGTCTATATCATCAAACATATTATAGTTAAACTTAGCAGTACATAGCACTATTAATAAAAAAACCAAACATTGGAGACATTATAGGACTTCAAAGGCAGTTAATAATCAAACCAGAATGGGTATTCTATTGAATCTTGTCATCTTCAGAGTAGTTGCTTCTATTCTCCCACTTGATACTCTCAAGCCTACCAGATTCAAATAAAATCAGTCAAGACAAAACAGCAATATAGCCAATCTTCTCTGCTATGCTATTTTTCTGTCATTGTTGTTTACTTTTCTCCTTCATTCTACTGTCTGCCCCTTTCATTGAGGCCTTTTTGCCATTGTTCCTAGAATCCTGGTGATTTTCTTCTCTCTAGAATGTCCTTCAGTATGCTTTGTAAGGTTGGATTGGTGGTCACAAACTCCCACAGTTCGTCTTTGTCATGGAAATACCTTGTCTCTCCATTAATTCTGAGAGACAATTTTGTAGGATACATCATTCTGGGTTGGAGGTTATTTTCTTTAAGGGTCTGGAATATTTCACTCCAAGCTCTTCTTGATTTGATAGTTTGCATTAAGAAGTCTGCTGTGATTTTGATGAGTTTTCCTTTATAGGTAATCTGTTTCTTTTCTCTGACCACTTTTAATATTCTGTTCTTGTGATGGATTTCTGGGATCCTGATTATTATATGTCTGGGTGTAGATTTGTTTTGGTTAAAGCTAGCTGGAGTTCTGTATGCCACATATATCTGAACATCACTTCCATTTCCTATGTTTGGGAAGTTTTCCTTAACTATTTCTGTGAATAGCCTTTTTATTTCATTTGTATTTGTCCCTGCTTCTTCGTTCACATTTTTTATTCTTAAGCTATAAATCCTCTTGTCATCTTCTAGCCTTGTATCATTACTTCCTGGTTCCTTGTTATTTTTAAGAGATCCTTTCATGATCATACATTGTAAATCTATCTTCAGGTTTTGAAAGTCTGTCTTTAGTTCCTGTTAAGAAGTTTTGCCAGCTTTAAATGGAGTTTTTAATTTCCTGATATTCTCTTTGGATCTGTTTCATGTATTCTAGATTTTGTTTATATTCTTCATCAAAGTCTTCTCTCCTTTCTCTGGGTTCCTCCATTCTTCCATTTGTGTCTTCTTGAGGAGTACCCAGGATTTCTTTTATTAATCTTCTTATATCTTGCTTCACCTGAGTTAGAATTTCAGATTTAAATTCATTGGTGAGGTCATGGAAGTATTTCTTTATTTCTAATGAGGCTGTGTCTGATATTACATGTTTGCTGCCCTCGATCTCCTCTGTTTTTACCTCTTCTGGACTTATTTTCCCTTGGAGGCTTTTTGTTGTTTCTCTGTCTTGTTGTGTTTCTGGTTTCTTTCAGATAGGTGAATGGTGGAGTTCTCAGAACCTTTTCATATTGCTTACAGTTTTTCTGCAGCTTACTAGCTAGGAAAGTGCTCCCTTCTCCAGTTTGCTGTTGATCTGTGAAGTGCAAGCAGGGGCGATGTGGGCCGGCCCCTCCCCTCTAAGACAGTCAGCCAGCAAGTGTGTTCAGCACATTTTTGTGTGCCCTGCGGATGTCACAGGTTCAGGACAGCCTCATCCCTGGCCAGTGGCATGGCCCAACCTATGCAGATCCCACCAATCCACTTTGGGCCAGGAGCTGCCGACTGACACTGTCTCAGTTGTTGATTCAAGCCTGTCCTGCCCATATGTCATCTAGCTGTTCATCTCACTCTGGGGAATCCAGTTACCAGCACTCACCAAAGTCCGTGCAGCTTGGTTCACCGTTTCCACTCCCTGTTGCAGTGCCTCCTCCTGCCAAAGGTCTCCAGCTCACCAACCCCCACTCTTGGTGAGGCTACGACCTCAGGTTGATCATGAGTCACCCAACTCTAAGATGTGCCTAGTACAGTGACCAGAGCATTTCCAGCTCCAGCCCTCCATCCAGGCTTCTTCTTTTTTTATTTTTCTCAGTTTCTTCCTGGGTCATGAGAATTCCTCTCCTTTCCTCTGGTCTTCTCCATGGTGTTAGATTCTAGCATCTGAGTTGTTTTTCTCAGAAAGGCTCTCTATCATGCTACCTATCAATCAGCTATCTTGGATGCAATCCTTCTGATCCCCTTTTTATATGAAAAATCTTATTGCTATTTTTCTGGTTCTGTTTTTTGTGTCCCCACCCACCATTTCTTGCTCCACTTCCCACCATAAAGTATTTGGCCTCTTTGTCAAACATAAGTTATATGACTGTGCTTGAATTGGTTTCTGAATCCTCTGTTTTATTCCATTGACTTGCAAGCCTGTTTTATTGCCAAAACCATTCTGTTTTTATAATGGTAACTTTGTTGTTTTGAAATTTGAGATTGTGATACTCCCTGCCTTGCCCTTGTAGCTAGCCCAGAATTGTTTTATTTTTTATTCTAGGACTTCTATAGTTCCATATGAATTTTCTCTAGTTCTGTAAGGAATGTTAATTGTTTTTTAATGGACATTTTGTAAAATCTGTATGAAAATTTTGGAAGCATGATAATTTTGGCAATATTGGTTCAGCCTATCAGGAGCAGGGGACATCTTCCCATTTTCTGATGTTCTTTTCAATGTCTTTTTTTCAGAGTACTGTAGGACTTTTTATTTTAAAGGTCTTTCACACCTGTAGTTAGGTTAATTCCAGGTACTCCATTTTTCTTGAAGCTGCTGTGAAAGGTACTGTTTTCATAATTTCTTTCTTATCAGATTCATCATAGGTATACACAAATGCCAATGATTTTTGTGTGGGTCTCATATCCTGCTACATTGATAAAGTTGGTTATTAATTCTAAGAGATTTTTGTTTTAGTTCTTTGGATCATCTCTGTAGAGGATCATGTCATCTGCAAATAACCATAATTTAACTTCCTTCTTTCCTATTCATATCTCTTTTAGTTCTTTCTCCTGTCTAATTTCTTTGGCTAATGTTTAAGAACTGTACCAAACAGAAGTGGTGATATTTGATATCATTGTCTTGTTCTTTATTTTAGAGAGAAAGTTTTCTCTTTCTATTTAGAATAATGTTGCCTGTTTGTTTGCTGTAGATGGCTTATCAGATTGAGGTAAAGACCTTATCTACCTATATTCTTCAGGGATTTATCATTAATGGATGTTGGATTTTGGGAAATGCTTTTCTGCATCTATTGAGATGATCATGTGATTTTTTACCTCTTTGCTTCTGTTTATGTGGTATATTACACTTGTTGATTTGCATATGATGAAACATCCTTGCATTCCTGGAATGAATCCAATTTTATTATCTTTTTATTTTTCTGATGATGTGTGGCATTTGCTTGCAAGTATTGTTTTAAGGATTTTATATTCATTAAAATATTTGGTCTGTTGTTCTCTTATTGCTCAAGGCCCTTTCTGGTTTTGGAATCAGGGCATTGCTTAATTCCAGGAATGATTTTGGAAGTACTGCTTCCTTTTCAGTTTCATTACAGAGTTTGAGTAGTACTGGTGTTGGATCTTTTCTAAAGTTCTTACAGAATTTGGCAGTGAATCTATCAAGACTGTCTTTTCTTAGCTGGTATTCTATTATTATTATTGTTATTGTTATTATATTTCATTGACTGCTGTTGTATTATTCAGTGTTTTTGTATCTTCATGGTTTAGCTTTGATAGCTCATATATACTTGGGAATTTCTTCTGAATTTTGCATTTTATAAGAATATGGTTCTCAAAGTAATTACCAATGATCTTCTGAATTTTGGAGAAATCTGGTGTGATTTCAATTTTTTCATTTCCAATTGCATGGATTAGCTTTGATTAGTTTATTATTTAAAAGAACTCTTAAATTCATTGATTCTTTACATTTTTGGTCTCAGTTTCATTAATTTGCTCTCAGATCTTTATGATTTCCTTCCTTTTGTCTCCTTGATTGGAATGATTCATATTTTTTTAGGACCTTGAAGTGCACTTTTAGGTTATTTATTTGAGATAATTCTATTTTTCTCATTTGATAATTCACCACTATAAACTTTTCTCTTGAATTGCTTTCATTTTGTCCCATATTTTTGGTATGTCATACTGGTATTATTGTTTGATTGTAGATACTGTCTAATTTCTTAATTTCATCTAAGGCTCATTGCTTAATCAAGCAGGCATTGATTAATTTCCATGTGCTTGTATAATTTCTGTGGTCTATTTTGCCATTGATTTCTAGTTTCATTGTAAATGATCTGATAATATTCATGGGATAACTTGGATTCTTTTGCATTTTCTTTTGCATTTTGAGCATTCTTTATGGACTGGTATGTAGTCTATTTGGAAGAACATCCCAAACATTGCTAAGAATGTATATTCTGTTGTTGGGTGGAACACTGTACATATCTAGTAAGTCCAGTTTTTTGATGATTTGGTTCAACTTTGATATTTCTTTGTTGCTTTATTGTTCAGTTGATCTGTACATATGTGATAGTGGGACATTGAGTTCCCTGATTATGAGTTTATTGTGGTTTATTTGAGCTTTCTTGTCCATTAGTGTTTGTCATGTGAATTTGGGTATGCTGGTATTTGGTTCACATATGTTTACAATTGTTATCTTTTTCTATTGAGTTGTTTGTTCAATCAATATGTAGTGACTTTCTTTATCTCTTCTGATTGGGTTTGGGTTGAAATCAAATTTATTTGAAATTAAGGTAGCTACTCCTGCTTTTTTCTGAGTTCCTGTTGCATAGAATATTGTTTTCCATTGTTTGATTTTTAACCTGTGAGTTTCTTTTTGAATTATATGTGTTTCTTGTATATAGACATTCATCATTTAATGACTGAATTGCATTCCTGAAACTACATCATTAAATAAACTGGTTTTAAATGGGGGATTGTATATAGTATGTACACTGCAATATTCATAACAAAGATATTCCAACTTTATGACGTTGCTTTTATTTGCAAAGCTCTCACATGTACTACTATAATTTATAAAAGAACATAAAGCTATAAAACTGTACTATACAGTACGATCAGCAAAAATTGTAGTACTGTATAAAGAAGTTATACTATACCAAAATAAGACATTGAGGCTCTACAAACAAGATGCACAGAACTGTACCAAAGGTGGGGGGGCTGTGAGTCTGAGTGGCAGGTCATAACTCTGAATATAAATGTGAACAGTTTTTAAACAAGTAGGTTGTTAAGCAAGGATTATCCATACTGCCTATTATTGGGTTTTATTTCTTGATTCATTCTGGCAATCTGTGTCTTATGATTAGGGAATTAAGACTGTTCACACTGAGAGTTTTCAGGAGAGGTATTGACTTCTTTCTATCATTGTTTTATTTTCCTGTTACTGATTTCCTTATTTTTATTCTTTTGGCTTAGTTACTCATTCCACCAGGCATATTCATTCTTTTTGACTTGTGGGCATTGTTTGTGTCGTTGTCTCTTTCTAGGATATCCTTGAGAATTTCTTTAATGGAGATTTACTGATCATGCATTTTTTGAGTTCCTTACTTCTCTAAGTTTGATGGATATGTAATTTGGGCTTGGAAGTCAATATCTCTTTGGGCTTGAAACACTTTATTTCAATCCCCATTGGCACTTAAATTTTCTCTTGAAAAGTCTGTTGTAATTATAAGGGATTTATCTTATACATGATCATTAACTTTCTTGGACAGCTTTTAAGATTTTATCCTTTTGATGGAATTTTGATGCTTCAAATATAATGTGTCATGGAGAAGTTCTCTTTTGGTCATGCTATTTTGGATTCTGTATGCCTCATATCTGTGTCTTTATTTCTTTCTCTATATTTGGGAAATTTTATGCCATTATTTCTATGAACAAGTTTTTAATGCCATTTGTGTTACCCTCTAATTTTTCAGTTATGCCAGTTATTCTTAGATTTGTCTTCTTTGAATCATCTAGCAGCTATTGGACCCATTATTTATGTTTTTTTGTTTGTTTGTTTTTTGCTGCTTTTAAGGTATCTTTTGAGTAGTTGGTCTCTGAAGGCATCCTGGTCTTCTAGTTCTAAACTTCTCTAAGCACACTGGTCATTTCTGCTGCTCATATGTACCTTCAGTGTAATTATTAATCTCCTGGCTCTAATTCTTTGCTAAACTGGTCATTCACATTTTTTGTATCATTTTACTTAGGTCATATACCTTTTTATTAGTGTCTTCTGAAAGCTCCTGGGTCGTTTTGGTTATCACTTCCATTATCTATTTAGTTATATCTTCTATAATCCCACTGAGGACTTCTTTGATCAGTTTACTAATCCTCTTTGTTATATTTTTGAGTACTTTGAGTATGAGGCTTATGCTCTTCTACCTCTTGGCCCCCTGCATATTTGTTTCAGAGGAGTTGAGCATTTTGGGAGGTATTTTGCATCATTGTCTTTCCATGTTTTATATATATTCTTTGTCATCATTGTTTATTTTTTGCTAAAGTATGTTGACACTTAAAATGTAAAGACTATGGCTAACATAGAGATATATTTGATCACTTTCTAGTGATGTTCTTTGGACATGCCTAACTATATCCTTTACCTCAGCCCCAATATTTGACCATCTTGGTAAATTTGAGAGGGAAAGTTGTAGTGTTGTTAATCCAACTCTGAGTTCTCTAGGAATATACACTAGTATTGTTAAGTCATAAAGGTAATGTGATTGTTAACTTTCAGAGAATTAGCAGCAATTATGTGACCCTGGTAATATCAAGTAATTCAGTCATGGTAGTATTGTCCAACACAAATTAGATATTAACATACTGTAAGAAGCTGTTATGTTCCACACTTAACCCTAGAGAATAAATCAAACTTTTGTTGTAAACATTTAAGACACCCAAGGCATTGACTTGCAGCTAATATGTACTAGAGGGCGCATAGCTAAATGTAATACAGCTATCTCCACTAATGGTAGAAAAGAATTCATCGGTAGTTTTCTAGTGTTAACTATTAAAAGATTAATAAAGCTTTATGGTTATGGTACTAAAGATATAGGGTTTGGGATTGGAGGAATCCAAGAGGAAAAATTTGAAACCTGAAATTCTTTGACATTAGGATAGAGAAGCAGTACAAAGATATTATTGTGTGTAGAAGGATGTTTACAGAGTTAGGTGAATGTAAGAGGAAAAAAACTGATGAGAAACTGAATATAAAAGAAAGAGAGGGAGAAAAAATAAGAGAAAAGAGGAAAAATAAAGGCAAAAAGAAGAAAAAGAGACAAGAAGCAAGGAAGGACAATGCAAAATTCCCCAGATTTAAATAAAATGGTGAAGAAGAAAAGAGGAAAGGAAAGAAGAAAAAATAAATCAAGCAAAAAACTACATGCCTACTTATGAAAATAAAGACAAACAAAAAGAAATTTTCCATAATTTTAAGTATGTAGTTTTTTTCAGTGATCTAAGTCAAAATACATCCCTGCTAACTCTGGTAGGTAAAGAAGGCAGTCCGAATTCAGATCTGTGCTGGATACAGACACCAACAGGCAGTAGGGTCCCAGTGCCATGATTTTCAAATCCAGAGCAACTCAGTCTGAGTCTCTAGCCAGGGGGCTGGGGCCTTGTCCTTTAGCTTGGACCACTCAGAGAGTCACTTTCCAGCCTGGCCACAGTTGTCTCTTGTGGCTGTCTCTCCCTCAGTCACTATGGAAATTTAACACTAGAAACCCTGAAGTGAAGCCTTCCCACAACTGCTTTGAGTGCTGTGTTCTAATAGTCAACCGCTTCCTAGAATGTCATACAACCAAGAATTTTCTCCAGGGCTATTGCTTATCAAAGGACTCACATGGGAGCATTGTCCTGTGCTTGTCTTGCAGCTCACACCACCTGCCAGTCCATCCATGACTATGTTTCTCTTTGATGCCCTCCGGAGTGCCCTGCTTTCCCTTTGTCTCTGTAAACTCAGTCTCCCTTTCATGCAGGCAGTGAGCTGGGAGGTGGGGAGAAAGTGCAGATTGTTCCTTCCTTCTGTGTTGTGTTCTGTCTCTTCAATTTCTCTGTAGGTTTTAACTTTCCTGTCAGTGTCTTTCTGGTTCTTGGGGATTTACTTCTCTCTCTTTTTCTTCCCTACGTTGTTATTTTCCAGTACCTGAATTTCAAATCTCAAAGAACGTCAGTTGCTTTTGCTTACTTTTCAGTCATTTTCCCAAAAGTCAAAATCCCTTTTATGATTCCGTCTTTTCAAAATACTTTGAACAGAATTGTATCAGTAGTTCCTCCATTAAGTATATCCTGAGAATATGAGAAACTAACATTTGTTGTGATAATCCTCTGCACAAACTCCGAGCACCCAGATAACACCCACAATTCACTACGTAGTCTCAATATTCAAAATCTCTTGCTTTTCTGTTCAGCCTATCCCTGGAAATTCTGAATATAGAAAAGTGTGACTTTCACTTCTCATTGGCTCAGGTGTGGGTTGAGGTAAACAGTGCTCCTCAGATCTGTGCCAGGCCCTTTCTGCTTCTAAACTTGGCAGTACTGTCTTAACCAGAACTTCTAACCAGCTTTCCAATTCCAGTTTAGGATAGGACCCTCCCTGGATGGATGACTTTCAAAATACCAAATTAAGATATTTACATTTCCAAACTCATTAGCGTAAAATTAATTGAAGATTTTAAGGAGCATATTTTCCCCATATCTGAAGTATTGTTCATGACAGCTATTAAGGTATTAAGCCAGCCTGGCCACTTGACTATAAGTGTTCATATTCCAGTTTTCCTTTCTAGAGATAGGCCCAGAGATAATATAATTATAATGAAGCTACTGCTGCATTCAGACAATTCCCCAGACAAAAGATAGGCATATGAGCTCAAAATAAATCAATTATTTTGTGAGTTTTGTGTTGCTATACATGCATTTTTGTGTATTAATGTTAGCTGTTTTCCTTGGATGTACTTTCATCAAATTTAGTTTTTTTAAGAAGGTTTTTGACCATTTTTCTATTAATACTTTGGTTTTACATTAAGGCTTTGAAACAGTGAGAATAAGCTTGCTACTTGGTATACATAGAAGTTCCAGTTAACCTAAGAATTTTAAAAATTGCCTTAAGCTGTAATCAGAACAAAGGAACAAGTGTCAGAGTATTTCTGTCTGTGATGGAAATAACCAGACAAAAACAAAAAACATTTCTTTAGTTTTTTCTATCCAATTATATTTTAGATTCCAAGGCAACTGTCAATTTAATGCTCAGATCCCTTTAAGCAGATGTTTGATTTGCAATGAATTAGTAGGCTGCAGGCTATTAAATGACTGCTCTTTCTCCAAAAGCTCCTGCTCACCTTTGTTTCAAAAATTGAAAATGGAAATCAATTATCCTGATTATTTTACCTCCCTAATTCTACCCTTCCAACCCAATGGGAAAAACAGTGCTTCCAGAAGGCCTTATTTTCATTTCCCTGGAAGTAAATCCTGAGACAAGGAATTGAGTCAAGGCAGCTTATTAGGAAGTGACCCCAGGAAACATCAATCTAGAGGTGGGGAAGTAAGAAAGGGAAAGAACAAATAAAGGATATGTGATCAAGCAAATTACCACTGTGGGTTCCCAGGGTTTGTTCCTACAGGAGAACTCCGGGAACTGGTATGGACCACAAGCTGCCTCCATGTTCTCACTAGAAAGATGAAAGAGCCAGGGGATTTGTATGTAAAAACTTCAATAACCACCATCTGATTTTGGCTGAGAAATGCTGTTTTGAAGGTTGTGCAAGCTACTAGCAATAAAGCCTTATTGATATGACTTACATCTTCTGAACTTTGTTTTCTTATGTTCAAGGTGGTAATGAGGAATCTTGCTTCATAAGACTGTGTTAAGAATTTCATGTAGTAGTGTGTTAAAGTATTTGAAAGTTATAGTTATTAAATGAATATTATTAATACAGATAAATAACATGTGACTCACTTCTCTGAAGAGCTTGAAGTTTCCTGAAGTTAAGATACAAACACAAATAAATATCAAAGGCCATTAGAGAAAAGTAAACTTCTCTAATAGCACAGTGGGTTGGAAACAGACTTCAGTATTCCAACTTTAGCTTTGCCACTTACTAACTGTATGGTCTGTCAGCGTTCTTACCCTCTAGAAGTCTTGGTTTTCTTACCTAAAAAGTAGGAATGCTGGGATTGTGCATGTAGTTGTTATAGATATTAAATTAGGTAATACAGTTAAACTAATTGCTTAGTTCTTAAGTGGCAGCATTTTTTCCTTTCTATTTCATCTACGTGGGACTCAGGGGAGGGAATGATTACAACTAATTTTAATTTTGATAGACTACAAGAAGAGTGTCATGACATGAGACAGTGGATATAAAAGTACTTGACAAACTGAATTATTGCCAATTCCAAGGAACGATTTACTATAAGTAAAGTTATATAACTTGGGCATTATGGTCTGTAGAATTAGGCTAGATAGACATGAGAAAGGAAAGGCATTCTAAATGTCTTACATTTCCAAGTGGCACTTGGAATTGGTATAGACTGTTGCATTTCAGGCATGTTTAGAAAACAAGGAACAGAGTGGTTGGGTTAAGAATATGAAATATGCTTGTAGAATGAGGAAGGGTCAAATAGGGATGGCATCAGGGCCTGGAAAACCTTGAGCACAAAGGTGAAGACTCAGAAACCCAATGAATAATTTGAATAGATAATGACATGGGGTCATTGTTCTTACAGGTTTGTGCATCTGAGCCTTGATCCACTCATGCAGCCTCTGCAGTCCTGGATTCAGAGCTGCCCTTGTCTTGCCTGGCTTTACTTCTCCTTTTTGTATCTTTTCTGATCCTTTTCCCACTCTTCCACAGAAGATTTGTCTCACCTTGCTAGTCTTTGCTTATGCTAAACTCTTTATCTGTATTCCTGTTTCCCTACTGCTCTCTCTCTGAAACAATCTGTTCCAGACATACACTGTCCAATCTGCCCATAATGATAAATCCCCTCTGCCTTACCACCTTCAGCACATTTAGTCTCTACCACTCAGGTTACCTGTCTCCCAACCAGGGTAAAGTCTTTAAATACATAGAATATATTTTCCATTTTAATATTTCTACACATCCTAGATACACAGAGAGTTTTCAGCAGATATTTGACTCCTGAGACATGTAGTTGTATCTGTGCAAGAATCTCAGATGTTAGTCAGGTCAGGCATTTCTTTCTCTAATCTGCCTAGTCATAGCTAGGGGAGTATAGTTTCACTGACCTGTCTTGGCTTTCTTGCTCAGCATTCTGGTAATGTTAACATTACATGGCTCTGTGAAATGGGTCCATGAGACAATTTGCAATTTGGGAAGAAAGGCTGGTATTTTCTATGGTATTTCAGATACATTTAACTTGTATCCTATGTACCCTATTAAATATCACCTTGATTCACCTCTAGCTCTGAGACTTGATTTTAGTTCCAGCTTTGCTCCAAATTAGCTGTGTGAATTTGTGCAAGTCCTTTCTCTCTCTAAAAATAACAGCTGTCATTTATTTGAGTGCTAGGTACTTTGCTAGCAGCTGTACATTCATTATCTAATTTCATCTTCACATTACTACTATGAGGGATCTATGACTAACCCTACTTCAAATGAATAAAATGAAACTCTAGTCATTATGCTAACTTTCTCAGAGTCACATAGATAATGTGAGATTGAACTGGAACTCTAGGCCAACGTTGTTTTGTTCCAGAGCTTATAAATTTAATCATTAACTTTACTGCTTTATGCACTGTAAGTTTCAGCATTTACAGATTTAAATAAAGAGTTGGAACTGATATGTGTAGGACACTGTTAAAGTCTGTGACTGTCATCTAAGATTTTATTTATTTCAGGCATGATCTTGGCATATAGCTTATACCCAGTCATTCCTTTGTCTGGTTATGCTCTGCCATTTTGGTTTATTCCCAGTTGGATATGTAATTTGTAATCTGGTCACCATCACCTAACAACACTCCAATTCCAATGAGAAATACTTGTTATTCTCATTCTCTGTGGGGAGTGCTTGGTGGTGTCTGAGCTCTGCTTCTCCCACTGTCCTAAGAAGGAGCACGTGCCCCAGGACCCAGCTGATCAGCATATTGTATTCTTGTGTATGTCATTTGGTTCAGATTTAGTTGTGTGATTTATTTCAGGTCAAGAATAATCATCCTCAGGAATTTTGTCCTGACTTTTGGGGGAAAACAAGTACTCACTTGAAGGTAGACCTGAAGGAAGAGCTATCAGCCATGTGGTTGCTTGTAGAACCTGGGAGTGAACCAAAAGGGAAGAGTATAGTCAAACAAAGAAATGACTACATTCTGTTATCCCCTGAATCTAGCCCTATCTGAAGCCAGAACAAAGTTGGGCTTTTCAGATAATTGAGCCAATATTGCTCTTTTTCTGTGTTCAGTTTTCTCCTACTAATTGCCAAAACACAGAGGAAATAATTTTTCTTTTCTTTAGCATGAACCTATGAAATTTTGACTGAACATGCATGCTATTTATTCAGGATACAGCCCAGCCAGAGTACATCAGGTGTTGAAGCATTTGTGATTATTGTAGAAAATATATTATTATAGTGGATGGAAAGATACCTAATTTATTAAGTGATAAAATATCTGTTAAGTGGTATGATGAAATTTTATGACTCCTGTCTGCCAGGAGGCTTCCTGATCATTTGCTTGTCTTCTGAAGATGTTAATTACTAATTGTCAAAGTGAATTTCAGAAAGGTGAGCTGCTGCCTATGATTCCAGTTATCCTTAAGTGGCAGCTCATTCCTGTCCCCTTCATTTCTTTGTAATTACATTTGAACTTTGAAACAAAAAATCATTTAGCTTGAAGCAATATGACTTAATTAAATGAATTATCTCAGTTATCACTATACTTCTACATAAGTAATTATATTTCATTGAATCACAGAATTTTAGGGTTGGAAGATACTGTTAGAGAAATTTTCCAACCCTCCTAGTTTATTAGATGAGGGAGAAGGCAGTCAGATTTTGGCAGAGTCACATGGTCATTGGAGGTTGTTAGGCGCTAGAATCAAGATCTCCTGATACCAAACTAGGGGAATTTTACTACACTGTAAAATGTTTTTTGTCCAGTACTTATAGGTTACATATACATATATATATATATATATATATAATGTAAATATATTAATATGTACATGCAATATATAATATAAAAATAATATATGTACATATAATGTATACTAGAAACTCCTGACATAGCAAACAAGTAAAGCCTGCCAGATGAGAATTTAACCTGATTAATATACCCCTCAGGTTTTGTCTACTGTTTCTTTTTTCCTGGCACACATCTTGGGTGGCCAATCTGATCAGAAACCTACCCAGAAGTATTAACTGTACAAGGAGTAAAGAAAAGTAAAACCTTAGTCATCTGTCCCCAGAAGGCAAGAAATTTCTGATGTGTGACTGTAAAAGACAGAAATTTTCTATGTAAAAAAATTCACTTTCTAATTATAGATAGTTCTTGAGTTTCCATTGTCAATATTTCAAGTTTTAGTTGACATAATAATTGCTCATATTTATGGGATGCAGGGTGATGTTTTAATAGACATGTACCATGTATATGGTCAAATCAGAGTACATGGCATATTCACCATCTTAAACATTTGTCATTTCCTTCTATTGTGGTCATTCAAAATCTACTCTACTAGCTATTTAGAAACATTCGAGTAATTTTTATTGCAGTTGCTATACTGTAGTATTGAACATTAGAAGATAATTTCCCTATTCACCTGCACCCCTGGACTCATTAACCACTCACTCTACATGTCCCAGTTTCCCTGTCTCTCATTACAGTAGATTTGATCTGTACCACTGCTTGGCAATACTGTTACAACTAAAATTTGGGCCATTAACTACCCTTGACAATAAAAAGACTCCAATTATATGTTATATTCTATAAGTATATCTATTTCAAATTTACCTTGTGTGCCAAGGTTTCAACTTTATAAGGTTTACTATCAATGATCGAGAACATTAATTTCATTGTAAGGTCACTGTGTTTATTGCAGACTAAAGCCACTCAGCAATTAACAAAACTGCAGCAATGTTATTTTATATAGTTCATCACTAATGGTTTTTCTTACTTTAGAAAACTTAATTGGTACCCTGATGTCAATAATTTTGCAGAATAGGAAATCCTAGTAGAATCATAAAGGGGACCAACAGGAGACTTAGAAGCTCAGATACTTCTTAGGAGTATTAGGAACTCATTTTTTCAAAACAGCTTATACCTTAGTCACAGAAACTGGAAGTACAAGGACCAAATCTGATGTTGACTGATATCTGCCATCATTCAGTCTCTGCGGAAAGTGGGGTGGTTGCAATAATTACCCTTTGAAAATGGACATGTATATGTGAAAATGATTTTTTTTGTCTCTGATAATGGTTATTTACATCACAATTCATCAGTATAGCATTGAAGAAAAAATATATAGACTTTGTCTCAAAAAAAGGGCTAAGGATGTAGCTCAGCACTAGTGTTCTCTCTCTCTCTCTCTAATATATATATATATATATATATATATATATATATGCCTAAAATTTGAGCTGTTGATAGATGATTTACTAACAAAAAGTGAGAGCCTTAGTTCAGAATTAGAAACTAATTACAGATTTGTTGAGTAAAGTTAAGTTTTGATGCTAACTAAAACAAAATCATATCATGAGTGCCTGTTCAATTATTGGTTATTGTTAGCAGCATTCAGATCACAAGAAGAACAGTACTTTGGTAGATATTTAAATAAGAGCAAGTGTAATTCTATGATATGATGACTGGGAAGGATTTTTTCTTAAATAACTAAACAAGTGATAATATTGATACAGATCAAATTAATTTCTAAACAATAGCAAGAATTTTGGGATCCAATTAGATTTTGTAGATTATCTTCTGGGAGCTCAGGGGCTGTACTTAGAAAATGTCAAAATCCTTTAAAAGTTTCTGTCAAGCAAGAAGGAATTTCCCTATTCTCTTCTAACAGAAAAGAATTTTTATGGACTTGAAATGTTAAAGGTGAATTAAAAAGTTTATTGCTGATTTAGTGTCCTCTCTGCTTCTTTCTCAAGCTCCAGGCAGTAAGGAAAGGTAATAACTGTCCCCTTGGAGCTATGGATGAGTACCAGAAAAAGGAGACTGAGCAAGTGAAGGCTATTTCACATAATTGCCAGGTGTTGTGAAAGTGGCTCTGTTAGCAACCCAAAAATACCCTCTGGAGACTTTCTGTAAAACCACCACAATAAACTCACCACCAAAAACTACCCAGGACAGTAAAAAGTTGAAGAGCTGGATCATACCTTCACATGCCCCACGATTTTCACATGTCCCACAATTCTGCATGACTAAATCACTTATGGGTTGGCCTTTTTCTAATGTTTATGCAGCTAATTAGGTCCATCTTTAGATACTTCTTTAAGAACCACAGAATGTTCAAATTAGAAAGACCTACACCAACTAGATAAAGACCAACTAGATAAAACCAATCATTTTTGGATTAAATAACCAATGCAATATTTACCAAGTATGAATGCAATGAATTATTGCATGGTAGATTTTATTGCTTCATATTTCAGAATGACTAGCTGTTTATTGAACAACAAGTATATTGTTGTTAGATTAATAAGATAGACATAGGGCTGAGGATTTAGCTCAGTGGCTTAAGTGCCTGTCTTTCAAGTACAAGTTCGTGAGTTTGATCCCCAGTACCAAAAAAAAAAAAAAAGATAGACATAGTCCCTGTCCCCTGATATTTTCAGTCTAGTGACAAGGCTGCCAATACATAAGTAAACAAAGAGAGAACTCATAAATTATTATATGTACTAAGAAAAAAATCATCAAAAGTTTATCACTGTAGGATAGTGAGATGAGAAAAGCAGAAGCAAGAGATGAATCAGAATTGCACTCAAAAATGACACAAAAAATTAAAAGTTAACAAGATATTGTTCCTTCAATCAGTGAGTAATTAATAAGCTCTTAATATCTGCCTGGTTTTTTTCTAGGCATTTGTGATATAGCAGTAAAAACAGAATAGACTAAAGTCTCTGGTTTTATTAATCTTCTTTTAGTTTTAACTTGGAGTATAGACAACAAATTAAAAATAAAAAAATACAATATCACTTATGTGTTAGCTTTTATCAGTGTGTCAAAATACTTGAGATAAACAACTTAGAGGAGAAGAGGTTTATTTTGGTTCACTGTTTCAAAGGTTTAAATTCATGATCAGCTGACTTCAAGGCAAAACATCATGGAAAAAGGGTGTGGTAGAGGAAACTGCTCATGTTTTGGCAGCCAAGAAACAAAGAGAAAGCAAGAGAGTCATACAGAGGAGAAAAGGCCAGATACCAGGATATAGTCTTCCAGGTCATAACTTGTGACCTACTTTCTCCAACCAGGGACCAAATACTAACAGCTCAGTCAGCTATGAATTCATCGAGGAATTATTCCACTGACACAGTTAGCACTTTCCATTATTTAGTTACCTTTCAAAAGCAAAACCCCTCCTTTGAGCACATGAGCATTTTGGGAAACATTTTTTTTTTTTATCCAAACCACATCACCTTATATTTTTAATTACCATGGAGAGATTAATAAAAACATTAGGGAATAGTAGCGGCATTGTATAGTAACTGTCTTAGTTTTCTCATTGCTGAAATGAAAATGCCTAACTATCAAAGTTAATAAGAAGAAAGGCTTATTTGGCTTGCAGTTCATAGAAGTTTCAGCTCATAGTTATCTGGTGCCAAAGCAGGGTGGCATTGCATAGAGGCATTGCAAAGAAGCAGCTGCCCATGGTGAAGGAGGGAAAGGAGAAGGCAGTAAGCAGCAAGTCCAAGTGATGTTAGCAGTTTTTCCCCCCTTTTTATATTCAATCTAGACTACTGGGTTTATGGTGATGGCAAACCAGTTAGTAGAGTTATTTAGTAATCACATACCCTTAATCCCAGCCTCACACATTCTGGGCCCAGTCACCTCTGTAAGATTTCCCATCTATGACTGTGAGGATTTGGGGGGACAGCTAGGCACAAATGATAACACTCTATCCTGGCCTACTCCAAAGACTTTTATGCACATCCCTTTATGTAAAATACATTAAGTCCATCTTTAAGAGCTGCCAAAATCATAACAGTTTCAACTCTGCTCAAAAGTGTAAGCCCAAAATCTCCTCAGATTTAAAAACTCTTAACTGTGAGCCACTGTAAAAATGCAAAAAAAAAAAGTTAAACACTTTCAAAATTCAATGGCACAAGACAGACATTACCTTGGGACATCAATCCTGGCAGCTGGGTGCCTGCCCAACCCCCTTAGGTCACTGGACTAGGCTCCAGTGGTCCTGTGGGCTTGAGTGGACTAGTCCTGGCAACCTTCATTCAACCAGGGGAGCCAGGCCCGCCAAAAGGGCAGCCAAGCCTGTGCTGCACCACAGGGTGAGTTGCAGCTCACCAGGGCAGGCCCAGAGAAGTTTGGGACCATCAATCCTGGCAGCTGGATGCCCACCCAGCCCCCTTGGGACACTGGACATGGCACTGGAGGTTCGACGGGCTGAGTGGACAATGCCTAGTGACCTTCATTCAACTAACAGAGCCAGGTCCACCTAAAGGGGAGCCAGGCCAGTGCCACTGCTGCAGGGTGAGTTGCAGATCACCAGGGCAGGTCCAGGAAAGGTTTGGGAGCATCGGTACCAGCATGTGGGTGCCCCCCCAGTGGGTGCCCTCCCAGCCCCCCCAGCCCCCTTGGGACACTTGACTAAGCTCCAGAGGTTCCAAGGGCTTGAGTGGACCATGCCCAGTGACCTTCATTCAATCAGGGAAGCCAGGCCCACCACACAAGGGGAGCCAAAGCCAAGTGAGTCCCAATAGCAGAGGGCTCAGGAGGTGATTTCCAACACACCCAGGGAAAGCTTTGGAAAATCTCTGGAAACATGGAAATATAGGAAAATGGTAAAACAAAAGACCAAAATGCAATCTCAAACCTCCAGCCCATCCCAAGAAAACCTAGGAGCCATGTACATAGAAGAAAATGCTACACATACATCTGAAATGCATGAAATGATATCAACTGAAATAAAGAAGCAAGTATGGAAAGCTATGAGGGAATGCAAATCAGAAATATTCTCCCAGGTAAAAGAAGAAATGATAAAAGTAGTGAAAGAAATACTGAATGCATCCAATGAAGACACAGCTAAAAAATTAGAGGAACAAAGCAAAATGATAGAATCCCTGAATGAACAGTTTAAGAGAAAAACAGAATGCATTAAGCAGATTCAAAGAGATATACAAGAAATCAAAAACTCTTGAAACTTGCAAAAACCACCCAATGAAAGTGAAGATAGAATCTCAGACCTCAAAGATAAGATTTAAGCTAGTGAACAGGAAAGGAAAGATCTTCTAAAAATAACAAGAAATCAGGAAATAACAAATCAGCAGCTGTAAGATGATGCAAAGGAAAAACAATATAAGATTAATAGGGATAAAAGAAAAAGAAGGGGGCAACACAAATGATATCAAGAGGCTATTTACAGAAGTAATAGCTGAAAACTTCCCAAACATGAGTATGGAAACTGACATACAGATTAGTCAAGCACATAGAACTGCAAATAGCCATAACCAAAACAAAAATACACCCAGACATGTAATAATCACCATCCCAGAAATCCAACCTAAGAACAGAATATTAAAAGCTGCTAGAGTGAAAAGACAGGTAACCTATAAAGGAAAACCTATCAGAATCACAGCAGACTTCTCAACACAAACAATTAAGTCAAAAAAAGCATGGAGTGAAGTATTTCAGATCCTAAAGGAAAATGACTTTCAACCCAGACTGATGTAACCTGCAAAACTGTCCTTCAAAATGGATGGAGAAATAAGATACTTCCATGACAAAGAACAGCTGAAGAACTTCATAATCACCAAATGAACCCTACAAAGAATATTGAAAGACATTCTAGATACACATAGGAAAAAACCACTAAGCAAGGCAGACAATTAAACAGAATGGAAAGTTAAGATACAACATCAGAAAGATAACATGTCAACAATAAACCAATATATTACAGTTATAACCATTAATGTAAATGGCCTCAGTTCACCAATTAAAAGAAACAGGCTGGCAGAATGGATCAAGAAACAATGTCCAACCATATGCTGTCTACAAGAAACCCATCTAACCCAAAAGGGAACGCATAGACTGAAAGTCAAAGGATGGAAAACAATACTCCATGCAACAGGAACTCAAAAAAAGTGGGGGTAGCTATTCTGTTTGCAGACCATGTGAACTTCAAACCAAGAATGGTCTGAAGAGATAAAGAAGGCCACTACATATTAGTTAGGGGAAAACTGCAAGAGGAAGAGATAACAATCTTAGATATATATGCACCAAATTCCAGAGCACCCAACTACACAAAGTAAGTATTAACAGAAACGAAAAATCAAATAGGCAATAACACAATTATAACAGGAGACCTTAGCACAGCATTGACACAAAGGGATAGATCAACTAGACAGAAAATCAGCAAAGAAATAACAGAACTGAATCACACCTGTGAACAAATGGATTTGATAGATGTATACAGTGTGTTCCATCCAACAATATCAGAATATACACTCTTCTCAGAGGTACATGGGACATTCTCTAAAATAGACCACATACTAACCCACAGAACATATTTACATAAATGGAAAAGAATTGAAATTATCCCATGCATGTTATCAGATCATAGCATCATGAAACTGGAAATTAATGATAAAAGTAACTGCAAAAACCCCACAAACACATGGAAATTAAATAACACACCCTTGAGCAGTCAGTGGGTCTCAGAAGAAGTTAAAGAAGAAATTTAACAACATCTACAAGCAAACAAAAATACAAATACAACTTATTGGAACCTGTGGTATGCAATGAAAGTAGTCCTCAGAGGAAAATTTATTGCACTAAGTTCCCACATTAGGAAAACAGAACAAACACAAATAAGCAACCTGATATTACACCTCAAACATCTAGAAAAAGAAGAGCAAGCCAAGCCCCAGGCCAAAAGAAGGGAGGAAATTATAAGGATCAGAGCAGAAATTAATGCAATAGAGACTAAGAAAACAATACAAAGAATCAATGAATCAAAGAGTTGGTTCTTTGAAAGAATAAATAATATTGACAAGCCCCTAGCCAACCTAATTAAAAGAAGGAAAGAGAAGACTCAAATTCACACAATACAGAGTGAAAAAGGTGAAATCACTACTGACCCTGTGGAAATACAGAAGATCATCAACAACTATTTTGAAAATCTCTACTCTCATAGGTTTGATAACACAGAAGAAATGGACAGATTCCTAGAAACATACGAACCACCAAACCTGGATCAAGAAGATGTAAAACTGCTGAATAACCCAATTTCTATTAATAAAATTGAAAATGTAATCAAGTCCTTACCAACAAAGAAGAGCCCAGGCCCAGATGGATTCACTGTGGAATTCTACAAGAAATACAAAGAAGACTTAATGCTGACACTCCTCAAACTCTTCAATGAAATTGAAAGGGAGCATGTCTCCCTAAGTCATTCCTGGAAGCAAATACCACTCTAGTACCAAAACCTAAGACAGACTGAACTAAAAAGAAAAAGAACTACATGCCAATCTCCCTAATGAATATAGATGCAAAAATTCTTAATAAAATATTGGAAAACAGGATACAGCAAACCATCAACAAGATTATACACCATGACCAAGTGGGATTCATCCCAGACATGCAGGGATGGTTCAACATATGTATATCAATAAATGTAATCCACCATATCAATAGAGCCAAAAAAAGAATCACCTAATCATTTCTATAGATGCATAAAAAGCTTTTGATAAGATCCAACACCAATTCATAATAAGAACCTTACAGAAAATTGCAATAGATGGTTTTACCTCAATATGATAAAGGCCATCTATGACAAACCAACAGCCAGTGTCATATTAAATGGCCAAAAACTGAACTCCTTTACCTTGAAATCAAGCACAAGACAAGGATGTCCCTTATCACCACTCCTATTCAATATAGTACTGGAAATACTAACCAGAGCAATTAGACAAGAGAGAGAAATAAAAGGAGTAAAGATAGGAAAAGAAGAAGTTAAATTATCATTATTTGCAGATGACATGATACTCTGCATAGAAGACCTCCAAACCTCCATTGAAAGACTCCTAGATGTAATAAGTAAATTCAGCAGTGTAGCTGGATACAAAGTCAATACTCAAAAAACAATAGCAGGGCTGGGGATTTAGCTCAGTGGCTTAAGTGCCTGCCTGACAAGTGCGAGGTCATGAGTTCGATCCCCAGTACCAAAAAAAAAAAAAAAAAAAAAAAAAAAAAAAATATAAAAAAAAAAAAAAAAAAAAAAAAAAAAAAAAAAAAAAAAAAAAAAAAAAAAAAAAAAAAAAAAAAAAAAAAAAAAAAAAAAAAAAAAAAAAAAAAAAAAAAAAAAAACAGCATTCTTATACACTAACAACAAAATCACTGAGAGAGAAATAAGGAAGCCACACCCTTCACACTAGCATCCAAAAAAATGAAATACTTAGGAATTAATCCAATGAAAGATGTAAAAGAATTATACAGGGAAAATTATAATACACTGAAAAAAGAAATAGAAGACCTCAGAAAATGGAAAGACATCCCTTGTTCATGGATAGGAAGAATAAATATTGTTAAAATGACCATTCTGTCAAAACTGTTATACACATTCAATGCAATCCCAATGAAAATACCACTAACATACCTCATAGGTCTAGAGAAATCACTCCTAAAATTCATCTGGAACCAGAAAAGACCTAGAATAGCAAAGGCAATTCTAAGCAGCAAAGCCAAGGCAGGTGGCATCACAATCTCTGAATTGAAGTTATACTACAAAGCTATCGTAATCAATTCAGCATGGTATTGGAATAAAAACAGACTTGAAGATCAATGGAATAGACTAGAAGATACAACTATGAACACACTCAGACACCTTATCTTTGATAAAAGGGCCAAGCATGTTCCTTGGAAGAATGACAGTCTCTTTAATAAATGGTGCTAGAAAAACTGGCTATCCATATGCCAAAAACTAAAGTTAGATCTATGCCAATCACCATGTACTAAGCTAAAATCCAAATGGATCAAAGATCTAAATATTAAAACAGAAACACTAAATCTATCGGAAGACAAAGTAGGCAAAAATCTTGAAGACATAGGGATAGGTAGAGAATTCATGAACAAGAACCAAACTGCTTGGGAAATACTTCCCAGAATCAATAACTGGGATCACATCTTATTAAAGAGTTTCTGCATGTCCAAAGAAATCTCCAGCAGAGTGAAAAGAAAACCCACAAACTGGGAAAAAATCTTAGTGAACTGTCCCTCAGACAAAGGACTTCTGTCTAGAGCTTTTAAAGAATTTAAAAAAATTAGACCCTCAAAATTCAAAGATCCAATCCAAAAATGGGCTTCTGAGATGAACACACAGTTCTCAGATAAAGAAATACAAATGGCAAATAAGTACATGAAAAAATGTTCATCATCATTGGTCATCAGAGAAATGCAAATTAAAACCACACTGAGAGTCCATCTCACTCCAGAAAGAATGGCCAAGATCAACAAAAGTACCAATAACAAATGCTGGAGAGGATGTGGGGAAAAAGGAACTGTTCTGCACTGTTGCTGGGAGTGTAGACTTGTGCAACCACTGTGGAGGGCAACCTAGAGATTCCTCAAAAAGTTGGGTTTGGAGGTCCCATTTGACCCAGCTATTCCACTCTTAGGCATATTCCCAGAAGATCTGAAAACATCTTACCACAGTGATATATGCGCACCCATGTTTATATCAGCACAATTTGTAGTAGCCAGATCTTGGAAACAACCTAAGTGCCCATCAACTGAGGAGTGGATAAAAAAATTGTGTTACTTTTATACAATGGAGTAGGACTCAGCTATAAAGAATGATCACATTGAGATTTTATAAACAAATGGATGCAACTTGAATCTATACTCATAAGTGAAATAAATCAAACTCACATGTATAAATACTGTATAGTCTCCCTAGTGTAAGAAATGGTAAGAGTACAGAAGATTTTATGGTAATCATGGTTCACTATTATACTGCTTTGAAGTCTTATGTTTTCATCCATTGGTTGGAATGGTTTTATTCTGTTTTGTTTGATCTTAATATATGTGATGGTATGAATAGTTACTTTGAAGGCAAGACAATATGGCAGGCATTGTTGATTTGATATCATCTTGCTCTGAACTCCTACCATGCTCTTGTTTTTCTATTACCATTGGTTCTATCATGTTGTGTCTTATTGGATTTTAATATGTATGATAGTAACAACAAAATTTTTATGGAAAATGAGATAATATAGCAGCCATTGTTCATCTTCAGTTATTTGGTTCAGAATACCTTGCAATACTTTCATTCTCTTGAGTGGTTTTATTCTATTTTGTTATGTTTGACATTATTGTGTGTAAAGCTAAGCTCAACTATTTCAAAGAAAGAGACATTATGATAGTTACTGTTAATATCCAAATGTCTTGTTGTGAAGTGCTGTGTTGCTTACATTGTTCTTTTCTAATCTGCTTAGATCTGTCCCCTTTTGTTTTATTTTCTTTAAAATTAAAGAAAAATTTAAAAAAAGACAGGCATTACCATTCCAAATAGTACAGATAGGTGAATACAAAGGAAGTCTAAAATCCAGCAGACCAAACATTAAGGCCTGTAGTTCCATGTTCACCATCCCTGGAAATCTATAACAAGATGTAAATTTAAAGGTTTGTACAGCTCTGCCCCATGGCACTATCAGCAGTTGTAGTTTCCATGGCTTATTTCTTGGGGTGGCTCTGTTTCCTCACAGTTTTCCTTAGACAATCCATGTTTTGGCCTTTTCCAAACTTCTGTGTTCTCCACTGCACCATCAGCCTCACACTCCTGGCTGCATAAACTGCCTTCTCAAGGTTACACAGCCTGGTCTTTCAGACCTTCAGAAATCCGGGAAGAAGCCTTCTTAACACCACAGCTCTTGCCTTCTGCATGCACCTAAATCCAGCATCACATGGATGATGCCAATGTCTGCACCAGATGGAGTAATAGCCAAGTTTTCTTCTCTCTTAGCTCTAGGGGTCAAGTCCCTATGAGTCAAGTCCCGAGAAACTACTTCCCTAGGCCACTGCTGTTCTGGAATGTGGTTCTGTCAGGCTTTCTTCTCAAAGTACAGGCTTTCACTTTGGCAATTTTGAGGCTTCAAAGACTGGAGTCCTGTTGGTTCTTTTGATGTCCTCAGACCATCTTTTCTATTGTCTTCTTCCTTGTCAGCAATCAAGTTTTTCTCTGCTATCTTTGCAGTCCACAATTTTACTGGTGTTTCATTTCTATCCAAACTGACAACATTTTGAACCATTTTGCTAAGAATTTTGCTCCTTAATTCTCAATACAAATATTGCTAAAAGATCCTAACAGTAGCCATGACACTGCCTCAACATTAGACTACCTCAAAATTTATTCTGCAAGATTAATTAATTCATCACCCTTAATCTCATTCTCAAGCAAAGTTTCTGGACATGATGAAAATGCAGACAAACTTTCTGCCAAGCCATAACACACATCATCTGGTATCCAGCAGCCAATGTAGTCCTTCTTCCAAGCAGAAACTTCCAGGCAGTTTTTCTATCAGCATTTTGTTCTTTTGATCTCTGACCAGAATTTCCATCAAGTACAGACTAAGGCTTTCCAGGCCTGTTCTTTCAGCTGGCATGTCCAAACCTTTCCAAACTCTTTCCACAAGCCAGTCCCAAAGGCTCCTGATCCACATGGTGAGGTATAGTCCCAGCAATGACACCACTTCTCTTGTACCAAATTCTGTTGAACTGTTACCAAATTCTATTGGTACCAAATTCTGTTGAGGCAAAATACCTGGTACCATATTGGTACCAAATTCTCTGGTACCAAATTCAATTGAGGCAAAATACTTGACACCCAAAGTTAAAGGAGGAAAGGTTTATTTGTCTTATATTTCATAGAAGTTTCTGTCCATAATTAGCTGGTTCTAAGACAGGGTTGCATTTCTGAAAGGCATCGCAGAGGAGAAAAAGTCCATGGCAAAGCAAAGCTGGAAGAAAACAGCAAGTAGCAAGTCCATGTGGCCTTAGCAGATTCTTTCTGCCACTTTTATATTTGATGTAGGCCTTTGGGTATAAAGTGACTGTCAAACCAATCACTGGACTGATGTAGTAATCACATACTCTTAATCCCAGCATCATACACTGTAGATCCAACCACTTCTGAAAAATTCCCCACCTACAACTGCATGAGGCTTCAGAGGGGTGAATCTAGACACCGGTCATAACAGTGACATTTGAGCAGATACCCAAAAGGAGTGAGGGATGAACCATGTGGATATTATAAGTGAGAGTTTACTAGACTTAATCTGTCTGCTATGTCAGCACTAGCCATATGTGACTGTTTATGTTCAAGTTAAATAAATGAAATAAAATTTAAAGTTTAGTTCCTTAGGTGCACCAGCCATATTTGAAATACTCTACAGCCAAAGCTGTCTAGTAGCTATGCTATTGGACAACACAAATATAGAGCATTTCTATTAACATAAAAGTTCTAATGGATACATAGGGACTAGCCAGTATGCAAAGACTTTCATATGAAAGAAGGTGGAGAGTATTTGAATAGTAAAGAAGACAGGTGTGGCAGGAGAAGTTTGGGAGAATTTCAGGGCATTAGATCTCAGTAGTAGCTAGCAGTAATGAGGGCTTATATTAAGTCTTGAAAACATTTGAGATTAGAAAACATTGGGGAGTTTTGAGTTAAGAATTATATGCTCATTGTTATATTCAAGAAGGTTGTTCTAACCACTCAGTCAGGAATTGAATGTAGGAGGCAGGAAGCCCACTGAAGAGACTATGACAGCAAACCAGTCTGTGACTTGATCCAGGAAGAACCAATCATATTCTAAATGTTTTTAAGGTAGGACAATCAGAATTCACCAGAATGTTGAGTGAGAGGTCATGATAACAAGGATTGGGCTTTATTATTGGAGGTGGTAAAAGGAGATGGATTATGATTTTATACCGAAATGAAGTCAACATGGCTTGCTAATAGAACATATGAGTTTGGTTTAAGAAAAAGAGCAGAATCCAGGATGAGCCAAAGATTCAAACCTTGATAAAATGAAGGATGTGGTTGCTTTTGATTGATAGATGATTCAGGGTAGAGCAAGGTTGCAGAGAATATCAAAGCATCAGTTTTGAACATGTTTTAAAAATGCCTGCTAGATATTAGAGTAGAAATGGAAAGCAGACAGTTAGTTGCATATTGAAACCTGGAATTCAGGAACAAGTTCTCAACTGAAAATACAAATTTTGGAGTTGGGAATGGACAGATGAAGAAACCCTGAGGTTGTACTGAGCATGGACTGAGAGGAGGTATGAGAATGTAGCCTCAAGAGATGTCCACTGTAAAGAGTTAAGGAAAGCAGATTAGCAGCAGCTGTAGTGCCTACTGACCAGCTGTGATTGTCCACCAACTGCCAGCTGGTTCTGTGTCTTGCTTTGTCTTGGTAGAGGGCAGCAGAGGCAAAGACTAACTGACCAACTGAATCATGCATGAGACCAACACCCAGAGAGAGGAGTTTTTTGGGGGTTTGAGTTCTTTCCTCAATGTTGTTTCTTTCTCTTTTAACATTTTTCTTTTTTGTTATCTTTCTTTTATGTGCTGTATTTTGTTCTCTTTTCTGTATTTCTTGTTCATCTTTTTTCTGTGGCTGTTTTCTTGTAGAGTGGTAACTCAGTTCATGAACTTAATTTGTTTTATGATTTGGGGGAAGATGACCATATTTGGGTTTGTGTGAAGAAGATAGCCACACTTGTGTTTGCCACCTAATGTGAAGTTTGTGAACAGAAACACAACTCTGTCAAATGCTTTTATTTGTGAATCAAATTGTTTGCAAACAGAAGTGGTCATGAACCAAGGTACCACTGTAGTATTAATTTCCTTTCATTCCTCAACAGAATTTCCTATCTCTTGTCTCTTCCCTTCTGCTCATCTTCCATTTATAAATATTTCAGAATTTACCTTTTTATTCTCCACTTCCCTATCTCCTCATCCACTACTAGTAAAACTATAAAGCTTTATTAATGTTTACACAGATAATTTAACTGTAAGCTATTATTGTTAAATACTGTTCTTTTCATTTCAAATTGCATTGCTTTGATGTTTGTGTCATCAAACATCTCTTGAAGATCACTATGTAAAATATCAACTTTAGTTCTGTTCCTACCACTGTGTTTTGAAGGCCTGTATCATTATTGTTTTGAGCTCTTTGCTGTTGTTATTTATTTGTCTTTTTTGTTTCTTACTTTTCTAGTAATCTGTTTTGTTTTGCTTTGTTTTGCACTCTAATGCAGAAGGGACAGGTATACATGTGGAGGCTTATACATGACTAGAACTTCTCCTAAACAGTTTATGAGAATTGATTATATTATGTGTGATGAAATGAACTACTATTTCAAAGAAAAACAGACATTATGGCCTCCATTGTTCATTTCATATCATCATGCTGTGAAATCCAATAATGCTTCTATTCTTTGTTCAGTGTGGTTTTAGTCTGTTTTGTATTGTTTAATTTCAACATACATGAAGGTATGGACAGCTGTTTTAAAGAGAACAAGAGACATTATGGCAGCCATTTTTATATTTTCATATTGTCTGGTTTTGAAGGCCTGTAATGCCTTCATTACCATGCTATGGTCAGTTTTATACTATTTCGTTTTGTATGAATTCAATAAGTGTGAAGATACAGAAAACCATTTAGAAGAAAACAAGAGATATTATGATAGCCACTGTAGATCTCCTATTGTTTTGTTTTGAAATCTGTGTCAATTACATTGTTTTCTTCTGATCTGCCTTGTTATGTTTAGTTTTATCCTTTTTGAAAAATAAAACAAAACAAATGGCATTACTTTGGATCTTTTATTTCCTTTTTTGGTAATAGTGGCTAAAGACTTGTCTATTTGCAATTTAAAATGAAAAGAGGTGAAATCACAATTGATACCATTGAAATTTAGAAGATTATTTGCAACTATTTCAGAAATCTGTATGCCAGGAAAATGGAGAATTCAAAGAAATGAACAGATTCTTATATTCATATGAATTACCAAAAGTGAACCAAGATAATATAAATCCTCAAATAATCTCAGAATAGGCAATGGCACTGAACCTGTAGTAAAAATGTACCAAATCAGAAAAGTTCAGGCTCAAATGAATTTACTGCTGAATTCTACAAGAACTTCAGGTAAAATCCATCACCAATGTCCTTCAATTTTATTCTACTCTTTAATAAAATTGAAAGGAAAAGTGTAGTCCCAAAGCTCATAGAAGAAACTGTAAAGATTAGCACAGGAATCAATGCAATTGAAACAAAAAACAATACAAAGAATTAATGAATCAAAGAACTGTTTTTTTGAGAGAATAAACAAAATTTACAAACTACTTGGATACTCAGCCACCTGCTATTTGACAAAGGGGCTAAACATGTTCACTGGATGAAGAATAGCCTCTTTCATAAATGGTGTTGGAAAAAATGGCTCTCCACATGCCAAAGACTAAAACTAGATCCATGCCTACCACCATGTACAAAACTGAAGTCTAAATGCATCTAAGTTCTAAATATTAAAACAGAAACACTAAATCTATTGGAATACAAAGTAGGTAGAAGTCTTGGAGACATAGAGGTAGGAGAGAATTCATGAATAAAATGCAAACTGCACAGGAAACACTTCAAAGAATCAACAGCTGGGATCATATTATTGAAAAGTTGATCATATTATTGAAAAGTTTCAGCACTTCAAAAAAAATCATCAACAGAGTGAAAAGAAAACCCACAGAATGGGAAAGAATTATAGCCAGTAATACCTCAGACACAGGACTTATAGCTAGAAGATACAAAGAATTGAAAAACATCAAGCCCCCCCCAAATTCAAAAACCTTCTCCAAAAATGGGCATCAGAGATGAGCACACAGTTCTCAGATAAAGATATACAAATAAATACATGTAGAAATGGGCACCATCACTGGTCATTTGAGAAATGCAAATTAAAACAACATTGAGATTTCACCTCACTCCAGAAAGAATAACTGCCATCAAGAAAACAACTAATAAAAAATGTTGGTGAGGCTGCAGGGAAAAAGAAACACTGATCCACTCTTTGTGGGAATGTAGACTGGTGCAGCCACTGTGGAAATCCATATGGAGAATTCTCAGAAGACTAGGATTGGAAGTTCAACCCAGCTAATCCCCTTCTGGATATTTTTTCAGAAAACCTGAAAAGGACATGTCACAGTGATATATGTGCACCTATGTTCATACAGCACAATTTGTAATAGCTAAATCTTGGATACAACCAAGATGCCCATCAACTGCAGAGTGGATGAAAAAGATGTGATATTTTTATATAATGGAATATTACTCAGCTATAAAAAAGGATGATCTTGAGGCTTTCATAGGTAAATGGAGGCAACTTGAGACTATCCTCATAAGTAAAATAAATAAGAATCATATTTATAAACATCACATTGTATCTCTAGTGTAAAAAGTAATAAGAACTGTAGGAGTAATAAAACACAAAATGTGTAATTGGTATTTTAAAAAAGAGAGGAAAAGAAAGTGTGCTAAAGGATATCACTGCATGTATTTTTAAGTGTGTAGGATTGATAACCATATTACTGAGTTTTGTTTGATCTTTAAACAGCACTGTTTGCAGTCTCA
The DNA here is from genome assembly GCA_004027455.1 of Hydrochoerus hydrochaeris. NCBI lineage: Eukaryota > Metazoa > Chordata > Mammalia > Rodentia > Hydrochaeridae > Hydrochoerus > Hydrochoerus hydrochaeris. Next base: position 60,316 of record PVLA01001463.1, on the reverse strand, counting down.
CTGTTTGAATATTCACTTTGTAGGCTTTAATTTTGTAACTTGAACAACTATTTCTAAGATTACAGTGTGTAATTTATCAATTAGTGATTTCTTAGTGTTTATTTTTATTTTTTTGAAATTCTGTATTATTGCTACCTTTTTCCTGTTTTGCTTTTTTCTCTTTAAATAAAAATTAAAAAAATTTCAATATAAAAAACAGCATGGTACTGGCATAAAACAGGTATGTGTAACAATGGGACAGAATAAAGGATGCAGAAATAACCCCAGGCACATTCTGCTAATTGACCTTTGACAAAGACTAAAACATGCACTGGAGATTAGATAGCCCCTTAAGGAACACTGTTGGGAAAGTCCACATCTGAAGATTGAATCTAGATGCATATCACTTACAGTAACATTGAAATGGATCAAAGTTCTAAATATTAAAAGAGAAATAACCTGCTAGAAGATAAATACAGTAGCTAAAATTCTTAAAGTCATAAGTGCAGGCAAGAATATTGTGAACGGAACCCCAATCACACAAGAAATTTTTTCAAGAATCAGCAAATGAGACAGTATCAAATTAAATAGTTTCTGCACAGCAAGAGAAGCAACCAACAGAGTGGAGATAACATTAAAAAATGTGAAAATATTTTGCCAGATATTCTTCAGACAGAGAACTGAAATATAGAATATATAAAGAACTCAAAATAAAAAGACCCAATTAAAAAAGTGTGCCTATAAATTTCACAGAAGTAAATATAACCAATAAGTACATGCAAAAAAGTTCATCTCTGACCAATAGAGAAATGTATATTAAAACCACACTAAGATTTCATCTTACTTCAGAAAGAATGATCAGGAGCAGGAAATCAAGTGCTCATGAGGCTGTGAGGGAAAAGGAAGTTTGCTTATCCCTACCTAATATGAATACTGTCTCATCATTTCATGTCTGAAGACAGGAGACAGTGACCTTTGAGGATGTAGCTGTGAACTTCACCCCAGAAGAAGAGGATTTGCTGAATCCATCACAAAAGAAGCTCTACAGAGCTGTGATGTGGGAAACATATATGAATATTACCGTGACAGATATAATGAAGACAATTACTATGGAATTGAAGAACAGCAATACAAATGTAATGAAGACATAGTGGCCTACAGTGATTTGCAGTCCTTTCAGAAGCAAGAAACAAGGAAGAATGGAGAGAGACCATGTCAATATGGGCATATGGAGAGGACAGCTCTGATCTTAGTAAACAAACTCATCCTGGGCAGAAAACATTTGAAGTTTATTTTAAATAGTGTAAAACTAAACAAAAGGAACTTAGTGGAAGACTGCATCAGGTGTAAGCTGCCCCGAACCTCCCTGCCACCGGGAACTTAGTGGAAGCCTGCCTCAGGCATAGGCTGCACAGAACCTCAACCGTGGGCCTGCCCTGCTATGGGGAACTCAGCGGAAGCCAGCATCAGGGTAAGCTGCCTGGAACCTCCACTGTGGGTCCGCCCTGCCACAGGGAACATCGAGGAGGCCCGCCCAAGACTGAAAACTGCCCTGGACTGCTTCAGCTGGGCCCGCCCTCCCACCTGGAACATCATAAAAACTCAGCAGCCTCCAATTAGTGTGAAAAAATTTGGAAATTTGCTCCCAGGTGACGAAACTTGGACTACAGTGGATTAACTGTATCAGTGTGGTGAGTATACCCCTAAAATAGAGGTGTACAGGGGATAAATAGGGCCAGTAGTAAAACCCCCTCCAACTAACTGTAAGACTTTGGTGTGTCTGAAAAGAGTGTGCGTAAGATCCCCTCCTACACATAGAAAACATCAGGCAGAGTGAAAATGACAAAACAAAAAGGCAAAATGCAGTCTCAAACATAGTTCACCAGAAGCAAGTATAGGAGACATTGAAAAAGAGGACCCCAAAAGTAACACACTGGGAATCTCTGAAAAGATAGTGAGTGAAATAAAAAACAACTGCATCAGGCTATAGAGGAAATCAAATTAGAAGTAGTCTCCCATGTAAAGATAGAAATAACAACTTTAGTAAAGGAGTTGTTGAATGCAGCTAAAGAAGAACTAGAGAAAAAAGTACATGAGCATGGGAAACTGATTGAAACTTTGAATGAACAATATAGAGAACAAGCAGAATTCATGAAACAAACTCAAAGAGACATCCAAGATATAAAAAATTCTATTGAAAGCGTGCAAAACTGCCTAAAGTAAGCTGAGGATAGGATTTCGGACCTTGAGGACAGGATCACAGTTAGTGATCAGGAAAGCATAGAACTTTTAAAAATAACAAAGCAGCATGAAATGACAATCCAGAAGCTTCATGATGATGCCAAGAGCAACAATATAAGAATAATGGGCATTAGCGAAGATACAGGAGTCCAGACAAACAACATACGTAAAGTATTTACAGAAATAATAGCAGAAAATTTCCCAAACATGGAGAAAGAATCTGATATGCAGATAAGTGAGGTATATAGAACACCAAGCATTCACAATCAACATAAATCCACATCCAGATACATAATATTTAAGATCTCAGACATACAGCATAAAAACAGAATTTTAAAAGCTGCCAGAGAAAAGACACAACTCTCCTATCAAAGAAAGCCCATTAGAATCACAGCAGACTTTTCAGCACAAATCCTCAAGTTAAGAAGAGATTGGAGTGAGGTATTTCAAGCCATGAAGGAAAACAACCTTCAACCCACATTGATGTACCCTGAAAAACTTTCATTCAAATTTAATACAGAAACAAGATACTTCCATGACAAAGAACAACTGAAGAAATTTATGTCCACCAAACCAACCCTAGAAAGAGTACTGAAGGACATACTAGACAGAGACAAAAATGACCACAATCCCCCAAACAACAACAGAAAGAAAAGTCCAGGTAGGATAAGCAATTAAATAAGAGGAAAAGCAGGAAGAAACAACTGGAACATAACATGGTAAAGTCTAGCCAGTACATATCAGTGCTATCCATAAATATAAATGGCCTCAATTCACCTATAAAAAGAAATAGATTGACAGAATGGATCAAGAAACAGGACCCCACTATACACTGTATACAAGAAATACATCTGACCCAAAGGAAACTCATAGATTAAAAGTCAAAGGATGGAAAACAGTATTCCATGAAACAAGAACCCAGAAAAAAGCAGGGGTAACTATTCTATTTGCAGACAACATGAACTTCAAACCTAAAAGGATTAAAAGAGATAGAGAAGGTCATTACATACTTGTTAGTGGTAAAATTCAAGAGGAAGAACTAACAATTATAAATATATATGCGCCAAACACAAGAGAACCCAACTATAACAAACAGATACTAATGAACATGAAAAACGAAATACACAAGAACACAATTATAACAGGAGATCTTACCAGCCCATTGCCACAAAGAGATAAATCAACTAGACAAAAAGTCAGCAAAGAAATAACAGAACTGAATCATACCTGTGAGCAATTGGACTTAGTAAATGGTTACAGAGTGTTCCACCCAGCCACATCAGAATACACATTCTCCTCAGCTCACATGGGACATTTTCCAAAATAGACCATATATTATCCCATAAAACATTCTTAAGTAAATGCAAAGGTATTGAAACCATACCATGCATAATATCTGATCATACTCCACTGAAATTGGAAATTAATGGTAAAAGAAATTGTAAAACCTGCATAAATACATGGAAATTAAATAACAGCCTTTAGAATGACCAGTGGGCTACAGATGAAATTAAAGAAGAAATAAAACAATACCTACAAGTCAATGAAAATATAGAAACAACATACTGTAATCTGTGGGATGCAATGAAAGCAGTCTTAAGAGAGAAATATATAGTAATAAATTGTCATATCAAGAAAATGAGCACAAATAAACAACTTAATGCTCCATCTCAAGCTTCTAGAAAAAGAAGAGCAAGCTAAACCCAAAGCTCATAGAAGAGAGGAAATTGTAAAGATTAGAACAGAAATCAATGCAATTGAAACTAAAAAAACAAAAACAAAGAATTAATGAATCACAAAGCTGGTTTTTTGAGAGAATAAACACAATTGACAAACCCCTAGCTAACCTTGTCAAGAGAAAGAAAGAAAAAACCCAAATTCATGCAATAAGAACTGAAAAGGGAGAAATTACTATAAATCCCATGGAAATTCAAAAGATCATGAATACCTACTTTGAAAATCTCTACTCACATAGAATGGAAAACACAGATGAAATGGACAGATTTCTAGGAACATATGAATGACCAAAGCTCAACCAAGAAGATATAGCAATTTTGAACAACCCAATATCAGCTATTGAAATTGAAAATGTGATTCAAAACTTAGCAACAAAGAAAAGCCCAGGTCCAGATGGATTCACAGCTGAATTCTACAAGAAATTTAGAGAAGATTTGATGCTAGCACTAGTTAAACTCTCCAATGAAATTGAGAAAAAAGTAATCCTCCCTAAATCATTCTTGGAGGCAAGTATTACTCTGATACCAAAACCAGAGAAAGATATAACCAAAAAAGAGAAGTATAGGCCAATCTCACTAGTGAACATTGATGCAAAGGTTCTCAACAAAATACTGGCAAATACAATGTAGCAAATGATCAAGAGGATTATACATCATGACCAAGTGGGATTCATTCCAGGAATGCAGGGATGGTTTAACATAGGCAAATCAATAAATGTAATACACCACATCAACAGAGTCAAAAACAAAAACCACATGGTCATCTCAATAGATGCAGAAAAAGCTTTCAACAAAGTCCAACACATGTTCATGATAAAAACTCTTCAGAAACTCGGAATACATGGCATCTACCTCAACCTTATATAGGCCATCTATGACAAACCAACAGCCAACATTATACTAAATGGGCAAAAACTGAAAGCTTTCACTTTAAAATCAGGAACAAGACAAGGATGTCCTCTATTACCACTCCTTTTTAATATAATTCTGGAAACACTAGCTAGGGGAATCAGACAAGAGAGAGAAATAAAAGGAGTAAAGATAGGAAAGGTAGAAGTTAAATTATGACTATTTGCAGATGACATGATACTCTATATAGAAGACCCAAAAAACTCCATTAAAAGACTACTAGAGGTAATAAACAAGTTCAGCAGTGTAGCTGGATACAAAGTCAATGCTCACAAAGCAGTAGTATTCCTGTACACAAACAAAAAATCACTGAAAGAGAAATTATGGAAATATCGCCTTTTACAATAACATGTAAAAAATGAAATACGTAGGAATCTACCTAACTAAAAATGTAAAAGACCTATATGCTGAAAATTATACTACTCTGAAAAAAGAGATTGAAGAGGATACTAGAAAATAGAAGGGCATTCCTTGCTCTTGGTTATTAAGAACCAACATTGTGAAAATGGCCATACTCCCAAAACTATTATACAGATTTAACGCAATCCCAATCAAAATACCATTGACATACCTCACAGATCTAGAGAACACACTACTAAAATTCATTTGCAAACAGAAGAAACCTAAAATAGCAAAGGCAATTCTAGGCAACAGAAGCAAGGCAGGGGGCATCTCAATTCCTGACTTGAAACAGTACTATAATGCCACAGTGAGAAAATCAGCTTGGTACTGGCAAAGAAATAGACCTGAGGATCAATGGAACAGATTAGAAGATGCAAGCACAACTACAAAGACACTCAGCCACCTAATATTTGACAGAGGGGCTAAATATGTCCACTGGAAGAAGGATAGTCTCTTTAAAAAAATGGTGTTGGAAAAATTGGCTCTCTACATACCAAAGACTGAAACTAGATCAATGCATATCACCATGCACAAAACTAAAGTCTAAATGTATCAAAGACCTCAATATTAAAATAGAAACACTAAATCTACTGGAAGACAAGGTAGGTAGTAGTCTTGGAGACCTAGGGGTAAGCAGAGAATTCATGAACAAAATGCAAACTGCACTGGAAACACTTCAAAGAATCAACAAATGGGATCTCATATTATTGAAAAGTTTGTGAACTTCAAAGGAAATCACCAACAGAATGAAAAGAAAACCCACACAGTGGGAAAGAATTTTAGCCAGCAACCCCTCAGACAAAGGACTTGTGTCCAGAATATATAAAGAATTGAAAGACATCAAGCCCCCCAAATTCAAAGACCCTCTTCAAAAAATGGGCAGCTGAGATGAACACACAGTTCTCAGAGAAAGATATACAAATGGCAAATAAATACATGAAGAAATGTTCATTATCACTGGTCATTTGAGAAATGCAAATTAAAACAGCATTGAGATTCCACCTCACTCCAGAAAGAATAGCTGCCATCAAGAAATCAACTGATAACAAATGTTGGCGAGGCTGTGGGGAAAAAGGAACACTGCTCCACTGTTGGTGGGAATGTAGACTGGTGCAACCATTATGGAAATCCATATGGAGAATTCTCAGAAGACTAGGATTGGAAGCCACATTCAATCCAGCTATTCCCCTCCTGGGTATTTTCCCCAAAGAACTGAAAAGTTCAGATCAAAGTGATATATGTGCACCCATGTTCATAGCAGCACAATTTGTGATAGCTAAATCCTGGAAACAACCAAGATGCCCATCAGCCACAGAATGGATGAAAAAGATGTGGCATTTTTATACAATGGACTATTACTCAGCTATAAAAAGGGATGATCTTGAGGCCTTCATGGGTAAATGGAGACAACTTGAGACTATCCTCTTTAGTGAAATAAATAAGAATCATATTTATAAATATCATATTGTGTCTCTAGTGTAAAAAGTAAATAAGAACTACAAGTGTAATAAAACCAAAATGTGTAATTGCTATTGTAAAAAAGAGAGGAAAAGAAAGTGCTCTAAGGGATATAACTGCATGTATGTTTGAGTGTGTAAAATAGATGACTATATTGCTGAATCTTTGTTGGATCTTTGAGCAGAACTTTTTGTAGTCTGACTGTTTGAATGTTTACTATGTACCGTTTAACTTTGTAACTTGAACAACTACATCCAGGATGACAGTATGTAATTTATAAATTACTGATTTCTTAGTGGGGCTTTTTCTCATTTTCCTTTATCTTTCTTTCTTTTAGAATTCTGTATTTTTGCTACCCTTTTTTCTGTTTTGCTTTTTTTTCTTCTCTTTAAATAAAATTTTAAAAATGTATAATTGCTATTGTAAAAAAAGAGGAAATAGTAAGCACTATAAAAGATATAGCTGCATGTATGTTTAGGTGTGTGGGATTGATGACCATATTTCTAGGTTCTTTTTGGATTGTTGAACAGATCTGTTTGCAGTCTCACTGCTTGAGTGTCCACTTTGTGTGCTTTAATTCTGTAACTTGAATAAATATTTCTAAAAGAACAATATGTAATTTATTAACTAATGATTTCTTACTGTTTATCTTCTTTTCTTGAAATTCTGTAATATTTTGACCTTTTTCCTGTTTTTTCTCTTTAAATAAAAAAGTTAAATGATCATATTAAATGATCATAAAAGTGATACATGCATATCCATGTTATAACCAAATCTGGGAATTGGTCTATATGCCCATCAACAGATGAATGTATAGAGATAATGTGGTGTTTATACACAACTAAGTAGTACTCTGCCATAAAAAAGGATAAAACTAATTTATTTATAGGAAAATGGATATCTAATCAGACCATAATGTTAAGTTACATAAAGCAGACGCACGGACTTAAACATCACATTGTGTCTTTTATATGAAAAATATCAGAATATAAAGAGTAAAATAAAGGATATATATTAAGTAGGGAGATATATCTTTCTCATATGGGAAGGACATTAGGAGATAATGGGAGAGAGAGAGGAAGAGGTGAAAAAATTTAAGACCTTTCATGTGCATGTACCAACTCCCCATAAGCAGTGTAATTGTGTACTAATAAAAAAGTGGAAACTGAGGGAAAAATAGTTTCAGGAGATAAGAAAACTGAAAAGGGGCTATCTGTAAAGTGAGAGAAATATCAGGAAGCCAAGGGAACAGTTTCCAGGAAAAGGGAATAATCAGCTAAGTCACCTACTGCTTAGTATTCAAATAAGATGACAAAATCAACCATTTAAGTTAGTAGCATTGACTTGGAATCTCTATCAAATTTCAGAAAATTTGATTTAAATGAGAGAATAGGTGAGTAGAAAATGGAGAGTTTTGCTACAAAGGGCATTTGAGGAATGAGGTAGTAGTTATGGAGGAAGTAGGTCGAGATCATGTTATTTTGCTGAGATGAAAAAAATTACAGCACACTTAAATGCTGACGAAGTTATTCAGTAGAAAGGGAAAATTTAATTACATGTGAAAGACAGGAACAACTTTGAGGGAGCTATCCCAAATTAGGCAATATAGGATCTAATGTGCAGTCAGGGAAAAATGAATTTAGGCAGGAGCAAAAATGGTTAGTCCAGGAAGCAAACAGAAGTAACAGAGGGAAGGCAGAGGGTATGGATACAAAATGCAGTGGGTGGGCAAAAGTGGTAATGAGAATGTATGAAGTTTCTCCTCTGATTGGTTTCATTTTCCAGTGAAATAAAGACTAAAGTCGTTCATTAGCTCAAAGTGAGGGAATGGGAAGAATTGGGCAGTTGGAGAAGAAAAAAGCATGGAATGTCTTAGGAGAGGGGGAAAGCAAATGCACTGGGAAATGTGGTATGATTATAGGTATGAATGTGGCTCTTTTAAAGTTAGTAATCACAAACTTAAAGGCAAACCCTTTAGTGACTATAATTTCCCTACAACCATGTTTAGCCATTCAAGTATAAATTCAGGATTGGTAGAGAGTTGGGTTTACCTAGGATAGGGTTGGAGAATCTGAAAATAAGAAAGGGGAAGGGAGTGTGAGTGGGGGGATTGGTGATATCCATCAAGAAATGTAATGATACACTAGGAAGGAAAGCTGAGTAAGAAGAAAATAAGAAAATGCAAGACTTAAAGTATAAGAAAACAGCATTAGGACTAAAGGATCACTTATTCTGCATTGTTACAAAGAATAAGCATTAGGACTAAAGGATCACTTGTTCTGCATTGCTACAAAGAATAATACGCCTGAATCATAGTAGGTAGTGGATATTTGAAATTAAGAGTAGGGAGTGATAAGGTCAAGAGTTGACTGTGGGGTGAGTGGCTGAGGTTGTATGGAGGACAAATCAACAGAAGGAAGGAATGACATCAAGGAATTAGGATGCCAGACAACTGGAAGGATTACCTACACAAAATCATCAGGACATATGCCAGAAATAATATTGGAGAATGTAACTGTAAATCAATATCTACAATCTCCAAGAAAAATGGGGAATGACATGGGAGTTTCTACATGCCTGCAACAAGAATAACTATCAGTACGTGGTATGGCTGGATATTGGGGTGCTCTGTGGAGTAGGGAAGGAGAGTGGTCTTTAAGTAGAATGAAGTATTAGGCCATCTAAATACCTTATGTATCCCTAAATGCCTTCATCTTCAGAAAGTTCCTTCTGTGCTATGGGAAAGGGATGGATTCTGCTTTCCAGGTACAGTGGATACTGTCCATGATTTTTGTCTATTGAGAACAATGTTGTATACTTATGAAATTCCTTCCTAGGGCTCAAGGTTAAACAGACATATGATTGTAGACATGTCAGAAGGATAATGTGAAGTTTCACTTCTATAATCAGAAAACCCTATATTCTACTCTCCATTTTCCCACTTAATGTGCACTTCTCAGCAAATCCCTACACTTATGTTCTTATTTGTGTAAAAGAATTAGTATGCACTTTATTGTATTGTGGTTAGGGTAAGAAGAAATAATCTATGTTAAAGGCCTTCAATGTAAGATATATTCGGTAAATTGGGCTACTGTCATTAATACCCAGATTATGATGTTTATCTCTATTTTTCATGATTCACTTTTCAAAGTATATTCATTCCCTAGATTGGTAACTAGATGATTCCTCTCAAATTTTTTTAATTCAAGTAGATTTCATGAGGGAAAGTGAGGTACTATTAGATATTCCTGTTAGACCTCCTGCAAAGGTTGGCTTAGCCCATTATCTGTCTTCTGTTCAAGAGTTGAGAGAATCCGCATTTGACATTGAGCAAACCATTTACTCTTATGTACTTGAGTTTGTGAATTTCTAAATTAGATAATTATACTTCTCTTACTTAATTCATGGTTGTATGTAGAATCAAATGACAAGTGAAACTACACTAGAAACTGTATTTATGTAAGATTGAAATTACTAGCACCAACCTCTTATTGACTTCTAATATTTTTGCCTCAAATATTTGACTAAACTGGTGTTTATATAGGTTGGGTTCATAAAGTTTTGCCCTTATCATTCTATAAATTTCTATTTAATACAAGATGAAATCTTTGTTGGCACCTTGGTACCTAATACTTCTAGGAAATAAGTGCCTTGAGAATAGAGACCATCTTTGTCTCATTCTCCATTTTATTTTTATTGCTCAGCATAATATATTACACATAGTATTTGCTTGATAAATATTTGTTGAATTAATCTATCAATTAACTTGTTAATACTTGGAGTTTGTCATTCTATCCTTATTTCTAACTGCCTTCACCTTGAAATTCATGCTCTGGTCACACTAATACAAATACTATTTGTATTTCCAATAATATATCTTTTGTTTACATATCTGCATTTTGGCTACCCTGTTTCATCAGTGGAGCTTTATATCTGACTTTCCAAATGGCAAAATTCTACTTTTTTTTTTTAAAGGGCCAGCCCTAAAATAGTCCCATTTTTTTTTTTTTTGGAAATTTTGTCTTTTTCCTCATTACAACTTTCTGTTTTTCCTCTCCAAGGCATTCTGTACAGTAATGTTCAACCATGATGTCATTTTATAATGGAAGATGTGCTTTACTGATATGTAATTGCTTACTAATGGAAGAAGATGATTTTTTTTTTAAACCGGGGAGCAAACTCATGATCTTGCGCTTGCCAGGAAGGTGCTAATGCCACTGAGCTAACTCCCTGGCCCTAGAAGATGAATCTTATAATTGTGTCTTCAATGACTAGTGCAGTACCTCAAAAGTAGAACATATCCAAGAAATGTTGGTTTGATATATAGGTTGCAGGAATTCTATGTATTATTTTATATGTACTACCTTTAAAATTATTTCAGAAACATCCCCTGGAGATAATTACTATTATTATTTTCATTTTACAGACAAGAAGAAAGATTCAAAGCATTTAATTTCTTGTCCAACATCTTAGTAAAAGACAAATGTGTGTTCAACCCTAGACAGTTGGACTCCATAGCTCATATTCCTGAAAGTTCAGCTATTAAAATAAGGATTTAAAAAGCAGAACTCTCATCTTCAGCATCTCTATTTTATGTTTCAAGATGCCAACTGTGCAGAACATTTTGTGAAAAGTAGTATTATATACAGCTAAATTACATAGAAATAATCCGGGCAGACCAGTCTAAGGACCTCAAGGGAGTCAGTGCAGAAGATGAGAGCATATCACAGCTGTGGTGGAGGCACATCCTTTGAAGGGCAGCCCTCACGATAAGGATGGATTGACCAGGCCCATATGTCTCCTCATGTTAAGCAATAAATTGAAGGTTATACTATTATTGACATCATCTGGTCCAATAAAGTCTAAATAGACATCAGTTACCCAGGTGGGTGACCAAGACCTCTTGATCCATCCTTTTCTAAAAAGGTCTTTATTCTTCCTTGAGCATTTAAACAACAATATGCTTTTAATATGGTTCATGGGAATTTTGCCTTATAACAAATTCCCCTTCAAGTGGCTTCCACGAATTATTACAAAATAAAATTTAGCATTATTTTTGTTGTTGGTTGTTATAAAAGAGTATAAACCCAGCAGAAATATTCAACAAAACTTTACAATTTGTGGTTCTGTTTACTAAATTTCTCACATTATAAGGTTTGTAAGTTTAGATAAACAAACTTCTATTATTGACTACTGGGAACAGTTTTCATTGTGTGACAAATATGCTTTGGTTTTCTCCTGAGTTAAGAATGAGATGATTTATTTCCATAAACTCTAGGTATGTGTTAGCTCTTAACGTACACTGACGGATAGCATGAGCAGTCTAGTGGAAAAATCTAGGACCCAGAATATCTCAATGCAATTAAAGCATGAGCCCCACAGCTACTTCGCTCCTTAATGTTTGGCTGAAGGTAGTTCTGTAGTCCTTGCCCTTCCTCTCCCTTAAATAGAGGTAATGAGGCTTGAACCTCTCCCTTGCCTCTCAGGAGCATTGGAGTGATGAGTGGAAATGCCATTTGCAAACTTCTGTGAGTCTTTTGCTAGGGAGATATTTAAGTAACAAATCAGCCTCACCAGAGTACAGTCAGCTATTGCTTGCAAGCCAGCACTCAGGGACTCTATGATTTCTTTTATTTTTTTTATAGTCCCTGTAAGCTGTAATGAACTAATATGTCAAACTATTTATTACCTAGTTGCCCTTAAAAAAACAAGTGCAAGGAAGGCAATAATCAAGTCTACTTGGTTGTTTCTATGTTCCCTGACAGATAGTAGGGACTCAATAAAGACTTACTTGATAATAAATGAATGAATTATAAAATTCATGACACAATCTTGCCTTTCCCTTATCTCAAGAGTTGGCCACATTTGCTAATATAATTGCCCATAAGCATCTAAATTTCCATAGCCAAGGAGATAATTTCCTAAAGTGATTTTTAAAATATCAACTATGGACAAAAAATTAAGTAAGTTTGCTTGTGATCTCATATATTAAAATGAGCTTCTTAAGGAACCTCTGCATGTTGCTGGCAGCAGTGAAATGGGGAATGAGAATTCTTTTCAGGCTGAGAATGTAACTTGTATGTTTCTTTATTTTTTTTGTAACTATGTGGCTACCCTCTCACATTGTTTAATATATAAGTTCTATGCTTAAAAAAAAAAGCTAGGAGCTCATACCATTGAGGGCAGAAATGAGGTGCCAGTAAGGGTACATTTTGGGTTTAATCACTTGCCATAGATAATTCCCATACTACCTCTAAGTGTAATTGATTTTGCTACCATATAAATTTAAAAGGTGAGGCAATTTTAGTGTTAAACCTTCCAGTAGCCACCTGTAGGCATTTGGGTCACCCATGCCTTTTTCCTTCTTTGGACCAAGGCCCCATAGCATGTCGATCTGGAGATGTACATGAATTGGGTGGGAGTGATAGTCTGTTTCTAACTGACTGTATTTGTTCTTTCATGGTATTGAAGTTGGAAAATACCAAGCCTTTACTCTTGAAAGATGTACATGTAGTTTTTCTATTTTCACTTTTTGTGAGCCTTCCAGGAAAGTATTTTTGTATACATTTACATGCATGAGCTATATGTTCATTGCATTTCCTTTGGCCTTTCTCAAGAATGACATTGATTATGTCATCCTCATTATTCAAAAAATGAATCCATGGTTAATTTTATATGATATCTAATTCGTGGATAGCGTTCTGGCTATAAACATTGGTTCTGGGGTTAAATGCCTGATTCTAATTCTTGGGTGACCTTGAGCAAATTGCTTAACCATTCTAAGCCTCCAGTTTCTTAATGCATAAAATGGGAAAAAGTCTATTTTGTGGAGTTCTTTTGAGATTAAATAAAATGCAAAGCACTCACTAGTGTGCCTGTGACACTGTCATGGCTCAGTAAAAGTTTATTTTTACCACCTCATTCCCCAGATTGAGCAACTGAATTACCAATGTAACTGCATGCCCAACATCTTATATTTTTCTTCAGATGGCTTTACCTCATATTATTCCTCTTTCCCAAGTCCAAAATTTTCTCCATTTTATGAAACTATGCTGCAGTGTTTCCTTTTGTAAAAATCTGCTCAAAAACTAATTCTTCTTATTGCTTCTTTCTCTAAATTCCTTAAAGCATTTTTTTCTGAGGTGAAAGCAGCAGCCACTTGAATTGAAGATGCACTCCTGGATTCCTATGTAGGTTACTGAGCTCTGAGGAATTTTTCTTCCTTTCCTCTCATCATTTGGTATGAGGCAAGGTCAACCTCTTTATACTGCTGATTGCCCTGACCAATAAGCAGAACCACTTTGTGATCGTGTGGTACATATGATGCCCCATAAATATTCAGTGAAAAGACATTTTTGTGGCCACCATATATATCATTCCATTGTTTAATCCTAAATTGAAGTGTTTACGAAGGTATGACAGTGAGATTCTAAGACCTGTAAGTTTTGGACATTGAAGGGATTTGGTTTTATGTCAGGTATATCTTATGATAAATGAATTTAAGTTGGATTTGGGGATGCTATGTGTGAGAGTGGAGACTAAAAGCCAACGGTTCTTTTCTCCTTGATAGCTATCATTTATGGCAGAGGTTAAAAATGTTTGTAGAAGAAGCACAGTGTTTTAGTATTTGTACAGATTATGATGAATTATTTCTTTCTTGCCATTATCTTCCCTTACAAGAAGGCAGGAAAAAGTTGAAGTCCACCATATTTTGAAGGAAAGAAAAATCTTCTTTAAAGAAGAATAAAAATGGGCTGGGAAGGAAATTATTTACTATAACATATGGGGAACTGCTTCCTGTTTTTACCCCCAACACTCTGCCCAGATCAGTTGTACTGAACCATCAGCTTGGCGGCAACCACATGTAAAACGAAGAAAGTAGAATTCATTTTGTATGTCATTGTGAAGAATATGCTCTGGGGTTAACAATGATAGTACCACATCCTGCTAATCCAAGCAGGTACTCAAACAGGACAGCTATGGGTGAATTGTCTACCCTAGGTACACAGTTTATAAACCCAGTACTCCAGAATGTTACTGTCTTTGGAGATAGTTTCTTCACATAGGTAATCAAGTTAGGATGTTTAAGGTGGGCTCTAATCCAATATGACTATGCTTATAAGAAGGAGACACACATACAGGAGGACCCTGTGAAGACACAGAGATAACACATCCATCCATCTACAAGCAAGGAGAGAGGTTACAGAGGAAACTACCCTTTCAAAATCTTGCCTTGGACTTCAAGCTTCTATAACTGTGAGGGAAAGAATTTTCTGTCGTTTAAGCCACCCAGTCTATACCATTCTATTATGGGAGTTATGTTTATATCTAGATATCCCCCCAAAGCCTCATGTGCTCATACATGGAACTTTGGGGAAATGATCGGATTATGGGTACTTATTGCTGATTTGCTGTTAGGAGGTGGGAGAGGTGGGTTGCTGGGTGTCAGAAGAGGTGGGTCCTCTAGGAGTGTGGCTGAAGTGTATCTCTTCCCAGCCCCTCTTTGCTTTCTTTCTCTGCTTCCTGCTGTCATACACAAAGAGTTCTCTACCAAGCCTTGGAGCCAACCAACTATGGATGAAAACCCTATAAACTGTGAACCAAATTAAACTTTTACTTAATTGCTCTGTGGGTATTGAGTACTATATCTTAGAATTGAGAAAGTAGCTGAGACAGATTTTGTTACCAGAGAAGTGGGGTCATTGCTGTGATGCGACCTGATCATGTGGTTCAGAAGTGTTTAGAATCAGTTGTGGGAGGAGTTTGGAAAGGTTTGAAAATGCCTGCTGCAGAAGGAGCCTAGCTCAGTGGGAGATGCTGGTCAAAACTCAGAAGACCAGAATATTGAAACCAATAAAACCAGTAAAGACTAGGGTCTGTTTGGATACTGTTGGGGTCTTTTAGCCAGCTTTATCTTGAGAATCAAGAGAAAACAGCCCAGATGAATGACATGAACTTTTTATTTCACATGAATTGTAGAATTATTGTGTGGAAAGGAAGGAATAAGGCATAAAAAAAGAAATTAGGATGTGTTATGTACATGTACCAACTCCATATAAGGAATATAAACATCATGTACTGCACACATACTAATAAACTTCAAAAAAAAGAAAGAAAAGGAAGGAAGGAAGGAAGGAAGGAAGGAAGGAAGGAAGGAAGGAAGGAAAGAAGGAAGCTGAGTTTGGCCTGAAAGGACACTCTGATAAGGTTCATGCCAGCAAAATGGAGCAGAGGAGAGCTTGGCTGCTAAAAAGACTAGTGTTATTTAGAAGTCAAGTATTTTATAAAAGAACAATAAGAAGGAAGGATTCTGTTATGGTTTGTGTCTAGACGTTCCCCCAAAGCATCATGTAGGCATGGGTTGTGAACTTTTTAGAAGTGACTGAATCTAGAGTTTGTGACTGATTCATTGTCCAAGACTAAGATTAAAGGTATAAGTATGCAGGTGGGTATCCTGACTTTGGGAGTCAAGTATTTTGTTTTGAAAAAGTAACTAAGACTGGAGAGTATATGAGCAATCTGAAAAGTTCCACCCTTTCAGGCTCAGAATCCAAAAAGTGAAATATTTCTTTGAGAAGAAAGCCCTAGAGTATCATTCTCCAGAATGACAGCCTTCTAGGAAATTTGCTCCTTAGGATTTAGTTCACAATGATCAACCATCAATGTACTTGGAGGTATCTTTACCCACTTGCAAGATGCAAAAGGCTTCATCTGCTGCTCTAGCTGGCAGCAGATGTTGGTGTCATCTGGGTGGTACTGGGTTTAGGTGCATGTAAGAGTTGTGGGGTCTGGTAGACTTCTACTCATATCTCAGAAGACTGCCTGGAAGCATAGGTTATGTTCCTCTAAAAGGGCAATGTGTGAAGACATGAGTGTAAAGCTGAAAATGCAAAGACCTTGGGATACTAGAAAAAGAACATGGAATGTCTGAGCAAAGCTGCAAAGAATGAGGAAAACCAATCCATCCAAGAGAAACCATTGGCAGTGCCATAAGAAGAAGGCTACTCAAGCCCTGTGAGTTCACATTTTACTGCAATTTTTCCAGGTGCT
This sequence comes from Hydrochoerus hydrochaeris, assembly GCA_004027455.1. Classification (NCBI taxonomy): domain Eukaryota; kingdom Metazoa; phylum Chordata; class Mammalia; order Rodentia; family Hydrochaeridae; genus Hydrochoerus; species Hydrochoerus hydrochaeris. The sequence continues at coordinate 43,541 of PVLA01001463.1, read as the reverse complement.
GGACAAGGAGCTACAGGATTTAATATTTGCCCTGTGTGTTTAGGTCTTGCTTTGTTCTCATTTCTTTCTATAGACATTTTGGAGTGGAAAAGTCTATCTTGTACCATTGTATGTTGCAAGTGTTTGACTTTTCATTTTTATGGAGGATCACAGCTAAGAGTTTGCCTTAAATGTCAAGAGATTTTGGAATTTTCAAAAATGCTGAAACTGCTGGGAGGTGGGCTTTTGGGAGGTGATTGGTTCATGTGAGCATGATACTCATTTGTGGATTAGTCCACTGATGAGTTTATAACTAAATGTGATGTTGGGAGCTAAAGGCTGGTGGGAAGAGATAAGTCATTAGGGGTGTGACCTGGAAGGATGTGTCTCCTTTCTTTCTCTTTTGGTCTCTCTCTGCTTCCTGAAGCCATTTCAGGAGCTCTTTCTCCTCTGGCATGCCCCTCTGCCTTGGAGCTAGTCAACAATGAACTGAAACCTGTACAAACTGTGATCCAAAATAAATCTTTCCTCCTTAAAATTATGGAGTAATGAAAAAATAACTAAGATGGTAGCTCTGAAAAGCCAATACAAGGATCCTGTGCTCTCTAATGAAAAGTAGAACTCAATTGTGGTGGCACCGAATACCAGGAAAGAATCAGGGTGAGAGTTGGGAAGGCCACACTTAAAGAGTTTGTTTCCTAGCTCCCAGTCCCTAGGTCAGAAGTTGAACATACATTCATCCAATGTTTGAGGTCTGAAGAAAAAACAGCAGCTAAGAGGTTATGAGGGCCGATTTCTGTTTTAGACCTTGAATATGCAGTGGTGAATAAAGCAAGTATAGTGCCTCTCCCATTATCTTCTGGTAATGAGTAATGATAATGGGTAAAGTCACCAGTCACAGAGTTGGTAAGAAGGAGTGAAGAGCCTAAAGAGAGAAGATGTAAGCCAAACTAATTTAGTCTAGGGGTTTGAGAAGGCTCATCTAAGAAGCTCCAAGGAAAGAGAGGGTGAAGCTGGGGAAAGATTAAGGTAGGTATGAAAGTAGAGAGATATGAAGAGAATTTGAAAAGCATCCTGCTGTGACTGCAGTGGAGAGAAGAAGAAGAAAAGATGTGGCAACTGGAGGTAGTGAGTTAGAAAATATAAGTAGCTTTATACTCTTTGTGGGGGAAGATACCAACACTAGAGCTTCGACTGAATCATCTAACACGAGTGGCTGGCACTGCTGACTATTATACACCCCATTAAACATTCCTTCACTTTAAAGATGCATAACAAAGAAATGTTCAAACCCATAATAGTCAGTTTTTCAGAACTTATGAATAGGATGTCTACTCTTGTAGTTTTTTCCATATTACCTAGGGAACTAGCCAAGATGATTTGAAAGAAAACCGAAACCTAGGATCCTTAGAGTCTAGGACTCTGGTTCTGACCCTCTGGGTCCACATATAAGTTCTTTTCCCCAGAATTGATCTTGCCTACCAAGTAGAAAAGAGATTAGGACTGATTATAGGAATTCCAGACAACTTTGCTAACAGAAGATGAGACAAAGAGAGGGAAGAGAAATGGATAAGCAAAAGCCCATTTTAAAGCCTTTTCTGTCTGCACACTTTGAGTTGTAATTTTCTTATTCATAATGGCCAAGGGCTTATGTTCTAGATCTTTTAGACAGAGCTGTGTGCCACTCTGCCCCTAAACTGTCCCACTGTTTGGTATTTCCACTTCTCTTCTAATATCATTATTCTTTCCACAGCTTCCCCCCACCCCACCCCACCAACCTCGGCTTTGGTAATTGTACAACACTAGCTAGGGAGATTGTGTGTTAATTAACATTAGTCATCTTTGAAGTGCAGGATTTACTGGAGTGAAAAAAAGAGACAAGTGTACTAAATAGAATTTCTAGGGTTGGAGTAATTATGAGCATATTTTACATGGCTATAAAGAATACATACTCAGCTGCATGGGAGTATTCTTGACCACCAAATCCATGAAGAGTTGCATAGGCTCAGAAAATCTAAGCTGCTTTGTCAGGTGTTCAGGGAAGCACCCTGGGGGGTGAGCACACAATCCCGGATCACGAAGGGCTCAGACCAGGCAGATGTCCTGGGCCGAATGATTTCAACAAACTTGGAAGGAAGTTAAGGCAAAGTTTTCAAGGCTTCAACATACAAGGAAAGAAAAGGGAAGGAAAGAGAGGGAAAGGGAGGAAAGGGAGGGAAAGGAAAGGAAAGGGAGGAAAGGGAGGGAAAGGAGGTAAAGGAGGGAAAGGAGGGAAAGGGAAGGAAAGGGAGGGAAAGGAAAAAGGAAAGGAAACAAAGGTGATGTAATATGTAAATTTAGGATGGATAAATCAAAGTATAGCTTGTTCTTAATTACTATTCCTAGAACAAACCCTTGATTGATACTATGCTAAAAAATCAGAGATTTATCTAAGCAAGTGAACAAGAAATATTTACATTTAGTGGGCAAGGAACAAGTTGAACAGATGATTAATTTGTGCTTTAATCCTTCATTATCAGTTCCAATTTCCTAAACTTATATTTCCTATTTTAAGACACCAAGAGAAACATATATAACTACAGGACACTGACTGGAATAGGCCTAAGTAATTAGGGCAATCTGACATCTGTTTAATGCTTGAGTCTTCTGTAGTACCACAGCTGAGATTCCACATTGAGGCCTTGGGGCTTAGAAGAGTTTATCAACCTGTTGTTACAATCTTCTCTTATCTCACGAGGAAGGCACTTTTACCAGAGATTATTTTGAATGACTGTTTTAAAAACATAAATTGAAAGTAAAGCTTCATCTGGGACCCAGGCTTCTCTTTTTCTCTTTGCTCAAAATCCTGCTATACTTTCTCTCCTATTTCAGCTTTTATTTAGTATCCCCAGTCCCTTCTTTAAAAGGCCTCCAAAATCCCCAAATCTTTGAGAAGTATTCCAAAAGCCCTATAGCTAAATGTTTGCTTGCCAGTCTGTGGCCCTACTGGGAGACAGTAGAGCCCTTAAGAGGTAAGGCTTATTGGAAGAGGTGTGCCCTTGAAGGGGATACTAAATACAAGGTATGATCAAGCAATACAGTAAATATCTAAATGTTTTAAAAATATTACAGTACAAGATGTATTGCCATTAATCTTCCTCATAAAACCCTACCCCAATTCAAATACACTTACTCCATAATTCTTGTCACTTTCTGAAGCAGTTCTGAAAGTCTTTTATGAGCAACTTTAGTTGAAATGCTGTAGATGCCTTGAGGTCTTGAATCAATTCAAAGCATTTACCTTTCATAGGCATTTTGAATTTATGGAGAAGCCAGCAGTCTAACAGTACCAAATCTAGTGAATAAGGTGTGTGGAGACCCCACCCCATGTTTCTGTGAGTCTGCCTTTCTGTTGCACGGTACTAGTATTTTTGATCACATCATGTAAAAACATGAAAAACGACTTTGGAACTGCTTCAGGAAATGGCAATAATGCTAACACTTTGTATGTCAGTCCTTTCTTCTCTTTCTGTTTCTGGCTGCCATGAAGTGAGCAGCTTTATTTCTTGGTGATGTTTTGCCACATCACTGGCCCCCAAACAATGGAGCTATGTAACCATGGACTGAGATTTATGAAACCATGAATACACACATACAGATCTTTTGTCTTTATAAGTTGATTATCTTGGTTATTTTGTCATAACAAAGGAAAACTGACTAATATGTACAGCAATTTGTTCCCTCTTCCTAGGACACCCTCTCTGTGAGTATTTTCTTGTGGAACTTTTATGTTGTCTTTTAATCCTGAATACTGAAATTTGAAGCTTGAGGTCACCAGATGAACCAGGGATCTTTCTCCCTGCCTTTTCAATATCTTGGTTTAGTGATGACAGGTCTTTAGGGAGATGTCTACTTTCTTCCATGCTTGAGTTGTTGAGGGTATAGGGAGCAGAGGCTAATATTATGCCCTTAGTGCTTGGCAAGAAAGAAATAAAATGCTTCAAAAAAAAGGTATTTTTCAATTACTAGATATCCATATAATAGATAAGTATTAATGAGCCTTTAATGTCATTGTTTCAAGAAGATTTAGTAATATGAAAAGATGCTTACCTTTTGTATGATAGAAAAAAATATATAAACCATATATAATTGTTTTGTTCTATATACATATAGGTATGTATAATTTATATATCATATATTATATATGTATATTATATATATCATATATATATATACATATAATATATATACACACACACATAAAGAGGAAAAAGGCTAGGAAATAGTACAACAAAATCTCACCTGTGTTTCTGAGCCATACAATTAGATACCTTTTTAATTAATACATATTTTTTCTTCAGATTCTCCATGATGAGGGTATATTACTATTAAAATAAAAAGAAAATAGGTCATTTTTAGATGAATATCAGTTAGGAACCATCTTACAAGGTGGAAAAAACTCCTAAGTCAGAATAAAAGTGAAGCCAAGCATTATTAATGAGTTTGTAATATTCAGAGAAGAAGAAGAGTCCATAGTGGCCTTCATAGTTTTTTCAAAAGCAGAAAAAATATTAAACTAATTTGCCTCTAAAAGATAGAAGGTAATATATTTTAAATTAAGGAGTATTGAAATCAGACAGGTGTAGTATTAAGGATAAAACTCTTTGTTAATATTTCTCTAGGATGTTTATTCTTCCAGTCCCTCTACCTCTCAAATATTTTACAGGAAAAGATTAGACTAGAAGATCAGAACAAGTCTTTGTTTTGGGTGTTGATGTGGTCAATCTTTTTGGTGAAGATTCTTTCAAGGTCATAAAGTGTATTCTTTTTCCTTGCTCCTCACTCTAAGGAAAGAACTGAATCAATCATGGTAATGTCCATATAGTTATCCCTTGATATTCAGAGCATTGGTTCCAGAACTCCTAGTAAATGTCAAACTCTGCAGGTGCTCAAGTCCTTATATAAAATGGCAAAGCATTTATGTGTAATCTGTAAATACCCTTCTTTTCACATCATCCTTAAATTACTTATACTTAATAAATGGAAATGTGCAAGTATTTGGAATATTATGTTGTTTAAAGAATAACAAGAAGTCTGTACATATTTGGTACAGATTTTCATGCATGGATTAATCTTGCCTAATCCAAAGATCTGACCAAAAGTTTTTGAGCATGATAGCCTAAAAAATGTCATAAATACTGATTTCATGCTATTTCAGATTTTGGTGTTTTGAATTCTAGAATAGGGATTCTCAGTAAAATCTGTGCAAAAAAAAAAATATCCTGTAATATGAAAAAAACTCTGAATCTGAAACTCTTCTGCTTTGGGATTTTCAGATAAAGAATACTCAACTTATATTTTCTACCCAGGGTTAGTTGAAGCCGTGGATGCAGAACCACCAGACAGGGAAAACCAAATATATTGCTCCCAGGTCTGAGTACTAAATTATTCCATGTACTCTGGAAGCCTCATGACTGAGCACTGATTTCATCTGCTCCATTCTTGATGTCTCAAGTTCAGGTTGTGCTTTTGGGCTACATGTTCTATACTCCTTATGTACATTTAGCTCATAGATTTTTTATGTAGTTGAAAAACTACAAGTTTTAGTCATATAGATCTGAGTGGAAATCCTAGTTCTGTTTTTTACCAGCTGAATGATTTTGCTTTACTCTGAAGCCAAGTATCCACTTGTTTCTAATGGAGGGCCAATGGTACTTATGTCTCAGGTGACTCAGGGATTCAATGTAAATATTCTGTCTGATGTTCCTAGCACAGGGCTGGATACACACTGTCTCTCTCCTTTTTCCTTCAGAAATCTTTTCTGTAAAAATGTAGTTCTGCCTGCAATGATAAATGTAAAAATGATAGTTCTGTCAACTAGTGAGACAGACCGATATGCAGACTTAGGCAATAAAATGCAACCATAATTCAGGATACTCTCTTCTTAGAAATTCATGATCATTATGTCAGGGTTCAGGCTGAAAGTCACTGTTAGTCTGACTGGATAGGAATGAAAGACTAAGGAAGGGAAGGAATGGCCTGATCCAATTCAATTTGTATTTAAAAATACATTTGTATCACTGGTTTTGCTTTATTTGAAGTAGTATATAACTGACAAAATTGGGTATGTTAAGAGGACAATTACATTATTTGGATAAATATTCATGATATTTTAATGTCTTAGAGAAGCCATATAGATTTTGAGAAAAAGGATTTTCTCAATACAATTACACTTGCAAATTTGGTGATTATGCAAGAGCTATTTGTTTTTTCACTGTTCTGAGTGTGTTCCTGATGCCAGATACCACCCTTAGAATTGCTCAGGTGTATATCCACTTACATTTTCTTATTTAAATGTTGGAATTTGTCGTACTTTTATGTAACACTTTCATGGTTTCTTCCTAAGCAAAGAATGACCTTGGAATTTCAAAACAAAAATTAGAACAAACAAAAGTTTTTAAGTTTTACAAGTGTGTAACAAGAGGGACAGTTTGGGGAAGCTGAAGATTAGAATTAAAATTTAGTTTGATATGAACATAGTCTTGAAGTGTATCTCTCAGATTCCTAGCACAATGCTTCTTAAAATAAAAATCTTAAGACATAAAGGCCTTAGTGTCATTTGTCATTAATAATGCTTTGTTCATGTGCTTGGTCTTTCCCATATTCCCAGTGACTTCTAGCATCTGCCCTTCAATAGATGTTCCTCCTTCTGCTTTAGAAGGGACTGATTGGAGGGAGAGAAAACCAGAAGTGAGGGAACTCCACCATGGTCCCCCTCTTACAGAGTTATGGTATCAGGCAAACTCTTATTCCTGGGGTCTTAGTGTTGTTTTTTTTTTTTACCTATAAATTGGAATAACTCCAATTTACCATACTATTTTTGGGATTAAATTAAATCTTCAGTTTCCCAGTATCTGAGATACACAATGGCCAAATACTATATACTTTTATTAGTACTAACAAGTATCTGAAAAGTTGTATTATAAAAGAAACCCATTTAGTTCTATTAACTTGTGCTGGAATATGCTGAGCCAGTAAGGATTAAGAATCATTAGCTTCTCACCACTTCCTTATTCACTTATGTACCTTAAATTTCTAATTTAAGGTACTGAGACAGGCTGTTAATCATGAAGGTGCATGAGTAGGAGTCAGGGGACCAGCAGATTAATCATGTCCCTACCAAATTAGATCAAGTCCTAGAGGTTCTGGGCTTAAATCATTCAAAAGCTTCAGATGTTGATTCTAAAACTGCTTTAAAGAAACATTTTCTACCAGATAATCTCTTTTGAGTTAAAAAAAAGGGTCTATTTGCAAATGATGAGAATGAAAGCACTGAGGTGAAGAAAGCATTTTCAGTTGCACTTAGAATGCATCAGAAGTAGTTACATTCTCCTGTGCAGGGAACAGAAAGGCAGAAAATATGATTTTCCTAGAAAGTGTTAAAAATACAAAACAGTTCCCCCCATGGTTAAAAACAAGTAATGAAAACAAAGTGCTTTGGAAAAAGAATAGAGATGGAAAACAAACACTAAGTATAGGAAAGACTGTGGAGTCCTTAGCTAGTGAGTGAATAGAAACCAAGTCAGAGAACATGTGGAGTTTGGTACTGCTTACAGCAGAATGGAGATGATTTCTCTTTTCCAGGCACAGTCACATTAGAAGCACTGATAATCACACATTGCATTTTTTCATATTTATATCTCAGTTTGATTTGTCATTTAATTATTGGGCAATTTGAGGAGTGACTGTTAAGAAATTGCTCCTAAAATAGCCTTATGAAATCAGCTTATATATATGTTGTATCTCCTGAGCACAGAAGGAAGTGAAAGGAAAAATATGAAATTAGAATGTGATCCTTTATTAATCAGGGCCTAGTGTGATGTCTAATTTCACTGACAGTCTTACCAAATTAAGCACAAATCAGGAAATACCCGGCTAGAGAAAAAAGTGCTCTTCTGTCTTTCCTATCAAAACCAACCCATTAGCATGGATTGAGAAAAATAAGCTTCAGCACTTTTTTAAAGTAAAGGAAAATTCCCAAAACTGACCTGACAAAAGCACTAAGATATTCTTGTGCTTGCTATATGTTCAGAATGGAGAAATAGTTGAGTTACTTTCTTCTTTTATCCACCAGTATTTAAGTGGCAATTCTGTGCTAGCTTCAAATCATCACCTGATGGGATGAAAGAGGCTTCTTCCCTCAGCTGTAAGCTGTCATTGGTCATGGTTTTCAGATTTAATAGAGAAGTTTCTGGATGGTCTGTGAAGGTAAAGAATTCCCTCATAGAAAATTACCAAGATTGCATCTAAAGCATATTTAATTCTGTTTCCCACATATCTGTACTTGAAAGCACCAAATGATATATACACTTTCTGGGTCTCCGGTCTGCTCTTGTGGTACCGTTCACCCTGAGTACACAGAAACTTGAGGATAAGCTGCATTTTTGATACAAGGGCACCAGAGATTGTTCAGAACTGTAAAAGAGATCTGCACACAGTTCTAGAAGGCTGCTGGGCTTGGAACAATCAACAGAATACAGAATTCCTAATGGGCAAGAGAATTTCACCTGGGCCAGTGATAAGTTCTCTCAGGCATCAAAAAAATGAAACTTCCAGCTCAGATACTCACTATTTTTCTGTTGCATGTTGCAATAATATCTGAAATTCTCTCCCTAGGCCCCTTAGAAATGGGAAGGAAAGTGCATTTGTGTTTCATAAAACAGGGAATTTGACATAGAAATCTCCCAGCCTGATCATATGGACCTTCTTTCTGCTCCCTTTTCCTTGATTTTGCTCATGTGGCACCTGTTTCCTCATAGTCTCTTTTTACAATCTCATCATTTCTTGTCTGACAACATATGCATGGTGGCAGCTGCGGTCTGGAACAGACTTTCTTTATTTCTCTGCCTCATCAATACAAATTTTTCAAGAGTCTGTTGTTCTCTACCTATATATTTAAATCTCCTCCCCTAGCCCTTTGTGAAAATGGTCTTATACCTAAACTTAGTTCCTTCTATTCTAAAAGTTATATATGCGTATCTTATGTAATCTTGAAACATTTAATTCTGCCAAACTCTATATATAATATTTGGATCAAAAATGCCAACCATACAGAAGTCATTGTGTTTTCTATTAATCATTTACTTGTCTCAGCAGATATGTCCACACTGATATACAAACTGGTACGAGTCTAAGCATATGGATAGCAGTTAAAAAGGAATACTGTAATAATACACTTTGAAGCACACTTTGTTTTATACTTGTATGGAAAATGTAGAAATTATAAGATCTCAATCTTTATGGAAAAGGTCTGATATTGTATCACCTAATTTTATGTAATATGTTCCATTATACATAGGATAAAGTAACATCGTTTTTCTTTATATGAACCCCCCCTTAGATTCTGGTCAATTAAAATATAGAAATCGTATTTGTTAAAATGTCTCAATGAAAATAAATATTTCTTCCCTTAGAAATAGAATTCAAAAATGTTTAGGGCCTAACTTTCAAAGACAACATGCTTTGATTGATTTATTGATTGCTGTTTCCATGGATGTGAAAAATATTACCACTGCAATTAGCAAGAACTATAAATGATACATTATTGCAAGTGTTCTAAAAAATCAGAACAAAACTAATTTATTATAGTTCTGTCTTCTTTATACACCACATGTTGGTGAGTTAAACACAACAAAATTATCATCTTTTTTTAAAAGTGTCTACTAAAGATAAAAAGAATAAAGTAACAATTAACATGTAGTTACATTAAAAAATCTGATATACATATTTCTATTGCCTGTTAGCTTGTTCTAAGCCTCTAACTATTACAAAGAAAGAGGAAGAACTAAAGTCATTGTTGAAAGGCGAACATTCAATTCAGTTGATACAACATTACAGTACAGTCAACTAACATCATTCAACAAAGGTAACAAGTCTAGTCTTAGCTTCTTAAATTAAGTCTGTAAGACTAGACTGCTACAAAAGGTTCAATGCTGCTTCAAAACTGTATGTTAGCTTTTTGGAGGATATAGTACCTTTTATTGATGGCTTCTGAAGAAGGGGTCAAGCTACTAGTAAAAGCAGAGGGGAACCCCAACCTGTCATTAATCATTTTATTGAGCATTGTAGTTAGAACAGCATTACTGAATTTAGCACAACAACTAAAATAAAATAATAATAATATAATAATCATAATAATGATAAGAATAAAAACCAAACACCAACTGGAAGCCTAGAGTTGCTGCCAGCCGTGTCAAACCCTTGCGATACGCTATACTAAAAAAATTTGAAATATCCACCCATCCTCTCCACTCTGCCACAAACTAGCAAAGTCAGAAATACAAAAGTCTCCAACTTGTTACTTTTGCAGAATAAAGCAAAAATGTCTTTGTGCTCCTTACTACCAGAAGCAAAATATTCATTGAGTTACCACATGTAATAGCTTCTGGACGTGTCAACCTGGGTTGGCTTGTTATCTGCAGAGCCATCTTTGTCTTTCTCACTGTCTCCTTCCCAGAGGTTAATGAGTGGTGGGTACAGCTCATTTAGTGGGATGGAAGATGTTTTTTGCATATACTTTTTTAGTGAATGGTGATAGTTTTTCCTCTTAAATCTTTTGGCAATGTACACTGCAATAGATGCCAGGCTAATTACTGCAAACATGGACCCCATTACAGCAGCAAGGGCAGTACTGGTTTCTTGATCAGAGATATCCAGTGCAAAGGCTGCGTTTTTGGTTGTTACATTTACGCATGACTTTTGAGTCTGCTGATGAATGTTGGACACTATGAGACATACTTCATAATCTGTAGAAGGCTGTAGATGTGTCAAGTTGTATTCATGAACATCTACCGGGACCCTGGCGGTGTATGTTATGTGGGTGTTGTCAATCTTCATGGTAGCAGATGACCATTTCAAGTTTGAAGTCATGACATTGGAATTAACTTTCCAGGACACTAAAATGGAGTGGGATTCTGTCTGCTTGACATATATTTTTAGTACCTGGGTGCCATCCAGAAGAGTTCCATTAACTTTAATTGTTGCCACTCTAGTGTCTGCCCCTTGGACATTCTGGGCAACACACGTGTACCTTCCCGAGTCCTCAATCTGTATGTTAGATATTTCCAATGTCCCTTCACTACTTAGTCTGTATTTATCTGAAAGGGTTTCAACAGTTATTTTATTTCCAATTGGAGTGACCCAATAAATTTCAGGTTCTGGCTCAGCCATGGCCCGACAGTCTAGTAAAAGTGTTGTGCCAATATCCAAGTTTAAATGATTTGGGAATGTGTCATGAGATATCATTGGGAGGCACTGTTCGCTTGAATCCTGGATTAAAACTTCCTTCACCTGTTGCCCTCTGTATTCAGGGGGCATAGCACAGAACATGGACAAGGGCTCCATGAAGCGGATGTTTGTTTTGTTGGAGTTAATCCAGTGGATGACACAATCACACCTGAGGGGATTACTGTGGATACTGATCTCACGCAAATTGGGAAGGGATTCTACTGTCTTTTGGTAAACAGCATTCAAAGCATTGTTATTTAACATTAAACTTTCCAGGGCAGGAACACTTCGAAAAGCCAACCTATGGATGTAAGATAGTTTGGGGTTATTGGTAGCTTCTAATTTTGTGAGTTCAGGCAGGTTATCCAAGGCATAGCGGTCCACAGAAATGAGTTCTCCCATATTATTTATTCCTAGTTCTTTTAACCGAAGCATGTTTTTGAAGTCCCCCTCTTGGATTTTGTGAATGGGGTTTTTGTTGAGGTCTAAGAATTTCAGATTTGGAACTTTTTGCAGGGCAACTTGAGGGACTTTGACCAGTTTGTTGTCATAAAAAGAAAGGCTCTCGAGGCTATCCAGGCCCACCAAAGCATTTCCAGGAATATCAGTGAGAAACATTCCTGCCAAAACTAAGCTTCTCAAATTTGAGAGAGGTTTGAAGTTCATATCCAGAATTCCAATCACAGGGTTTTCCCCAATCATTAAAATTTCCAGGTTGGGTGTAGAATCAAACCAGCGACTATCAATAACTTTCAATTTGTTGGAATTCAGGTGAAGCCTTAAGAGATTTTTTAAGCCTGAAAAGGCATTAGCGGAAATAGTGCTAATCTGGTTGTGGTTGATGTAGAGTTCCTGAAGGTTACTGAGGTCCTGCAGACAGTAATCAGTCATTTCTGTAATCTGATTTTCCTCCAAATGCAGAGTAGTAAGCTGGGTCAAATTTGCCAGTCCTACCTCCTTAATATTTGTAAAGTTGTTTTGGGAGAAATCTAGTTCAGTCAAGTTGTAAAGCTGCTGAAGTTCATCCACGGTCTTTGCAATGTTATTGCTCTGTAAGAGAAGCACTTGTGTGTCACTGGAAATGTTGCTAGGAATTCTTGTTAAGCGGAGGTCATTACAATCAACGGTGGTGGCTTCTCTGTATGTGGACTGTGGAGTAAACCAGGGCCGAATTTCACATACACAAAGTTGTGGGCACTCATTGTTCAGTGTGGAAGACTCGGTGAGTGAAGTCATGAGCACGCTCAGCACCAGTCGGCAGACTGCTGTTGCTATCCTTATCCTAGCCATACCGGCTTACAGAACAAGCTCGGCTCCTGACACTTGTGAGTTTTAACAAAATGTGGGCACTATACAGTGGAGAGTAAGACAGCAAGCAGAAAATGTAAACATTCAGGCAATGTCTTAGTTGAAATGTACAGAATTCCAGAGTCCAAAAGGTTGGTTTTCTGGACTTTTCAAGAGGCAGGAAACAATTTGGAGTCTTTTAACTGTGTTTCTCTATTCCAGGTATGTACACATGTCTTCATGTAAGTTATTTCAGCCAAATCAAAGTCCAGAGATGTGTCTGAAAATTAGATTAGGAAAAATGTTATGTTTATTCCATATCTTTTCTACATCATTACCTTTCTTGTTTGCTAAAATGACATAGTCACTCACAAGTCCACTGTGTCCAAAATGCATTCAAAATAACCAAATAAGTTTCTAATTTTTTTTTTTTTATAGTACTGAGCTACATTCTCCATCTACTTTCTCCCCCTTTTAAAGACAGGGTCTTGCTAAAGTATTTTCTTCTGCATTCTAATAGCTGAATCTAATCTTGACTGAATAAATAAAAGAACTCTATGATACTACTAGTCTTCATTAAAAACACAAATATATGTGATAGATGAATATATGTGATATAAATATACCTCACATATGTGGTTTCATTAGTCTCATGGGAATATCACTGATCACTTCACAGTTGTAAATCATGGCTATGTCAATTTTTTGAAGCCATAAATTCTTCAGTTTAGAAAATAAGGTTGGTCAAAAAAGGACCTCTCTCACAGAATTACTAAGAATTAAAGGAATCTATGTAAAGCTCTTGGCATAGACTGACTTGCATACATTAAATGCTTATAAACATCAATTATATTTATTATTATCCTGTTACTGTATCTCTCATCCCTTGTATTTTAGCTAAGTAGTCATTGTTAGAGGATAACTAAAGAAGGAGAGCTGAGGATATTTGATTTTTATTGCCCATCATCTGTTGGTTTTATTAAGATCCTCTGAAGTCAAATTTGTATAGTTTGCTGGCTTATAAAGAATTGGTAGTTAATGCTTCCAGTTTTCTAAAACCAATCGAGTATAAAAAGTTAGGCATGGTAGTATACATCTATAATCCTAGCACTCTGGGTGTCTGGGGCAGAAGGATGGCAAATTTGAGCCCAGCATGGGCAACTTACTGACTTAGCAAGAACCTGTCTCAAAATGAAAAATAAAAAGGGATGGGGATGCAGCTTAGTGCACGGGTCTTGGGTTCAATCTCTAGTTCCAAGAAAAAAAAAAGGCATAATATATTATAATATATTATAATATATATATTATGACTATCCAGGTTTAGGATAGTCAATTGATAATTATTAAAAGTAGAGTGAATGTGTTTTCTTATTTTTTTTCATAACACACTTCATTTTTGAGTAATGAAAGAACTTCAGTGAGTAGTATTTTCTAGAAAGATTCAATTAAACTGTGTATATAATAAATTTAAAGCCCAGTGTTGGACACATAGATATCTCTCCCTTTGTTCTCTTTTTACTCTGCAAAATATAGTTATCTTGTGATTGACCAAAAAGTGTAATACAAATAACCAGTACTAAAAGTTATATAGTTATATCATCTTTTAGTGGAAATCAGCATCATACAGCTTTTTGTTTTTTTTAAAATATGCAGACTTTATAACTGGTCTGAGATAAAATCATGTATCAAGGTCTAGGCCTGAGATAAAATGAATGTGTTGCATGATGCTGAAATCTTGCTAGTCTTGGTGGGAAAGAAATATTTGATGATCCTCTCTCCTCCCCCTTCATCTCTAAATCTGGTTATTTTGCCATCTATTATGTAATTGCAAAACTTTTAAATAATATAAAACTACCTGACTTTTTTATCAGAAATTCTATAAAATGCAAACATACTTCAGAGAGTAATATTTTGGAAGTATCATTACTCCACAAATCTATTCCACTATGTGTTTACTTAGACTAATCCTAAAGCAAGTAAAAGGGTCACAGTAAACATTATGAAAATTTCTGTCACAGGTTATTCTTTCATCTTAATTTGAAATAGAAAGCCAAAATAATTACTCTACCTTTCATACTCTTGATGGAATTTCAACTAATTTTAAAGTTTTGGTCAAATTTAAGAAAATGTCTCAGGAAGTCAAATGGATATTCAAGGTATATAAGACACTCCTAGAACAATTTATTGCTATTGAAAAATAGCTTTTGTAGGGCCATAGCTTGAATATTATCATGAGTAATAATCTATTTTAGTTTAAATTATATGATTTGAGATAGCTGTATTGGAATATTTATGTCTTTGACATATATACACACCTTAACAAACAAATCAACTAATCAGGATAGAAACTCAGAATGTCAGATTATCACATCAATAGAGAAAGAAGACTTTTTCTCTCTCAAACCTCAAATTGACTCCTTTGGAAAAAGGAAATCAAACTTTGTGCACAAAAGGAGTTTTTCTAAGAAATACAGACAAATGGAACAGAGAATTCAGAAATAAGTCTTGTCATATCTTGATCTTTGTTAAAATGGTCTTTGACAAGGATGACAAAATACATAATGAGGAAAGGACAGTGTCTTCCACAGACACTGTTAGGAAAAGTGTATCGATATGAAAAGTACAATACTGGACCCTTAGCTTATACCATATAGTAACAAGAATTCAAAATGTATGAATGGTGTAGTCATTATAGAAAATACTATGGAGTTTTCTGAGAGAGAGAGAGAGAGAGAGAGAGAGAGAGAGAGAAAGAGAGAGAGAAATTAAAAATACAGTCTCCACCTCTAGGTATAAACCCAAAATTATTTAACACAATTCAAAGTGATATTTGCATACCCATGTTTATTGTGACATTATTCACAATAAAAATAGATGAAAGTAATTCAGATACAGTATTTACTGTCAAATGAGTAGATTAAAAAATATGGTGTACATATAGTTAGTTCTTGGTATGTGTACATTTTACTTCTGCAAATTCATACAACCTGTGATTGAAAATATTCAGAAAAAAAATTGTACTGAACATGCGGTGATGGTTCTTTTGTCATTAAATAACTACTTAAATAGAATTTACATCATTGAACTCGGTATTATAAGTAATTTAGAAATGATTACAGTACTCTGTACAAGAGGAGGTGCATAGATTATGTGCAAATATTGCACCATTTTACATAAGGGACTCAAGCAGGGTGGGTGGAGGAGCTCTTGCTGGATACCAACCCAAGGAGATGGAGGGATGAAAGTACATAAAGTAGAATATTCTGCAGCTTTAAGAAAGGCTCTCTGGTCATATGCTACAATATGGATGAAGCTTTAGAAGATTACTAAATAAGCTAGTCACAATAATACTGTATGATTCTATTTTTATGAAGTACTTGAAATTGTCAACATCATAGAAAGAGAGTTGCTAAAAGTTGGGGGAGAGCGAATTACTGTCTGATGAGTATAGCTTCAGTTCTGAAAGATGAAAAATTTCTATTGACCTGTGGCACAACGATGTGAATATACGTAACACAATTCAACTCTATACTTAAATACGGGAGATGTGAATTTAGTGTTAGGTATTTTTTTATCAAAGTCAAAAATAAATAAAACTATTATAATTCAGGACAACTTATTATTTTATTTTATTTGGCTTTTTTTGGAGACAGGGTCCTGCTACGCAGTACAGGCTGGCTTTGAGCTCACTTTGTAGCCCATCTGGTCTCAAACCTGCAATAATTCTCTTGCCTCGGCCTCCCGAGTGCTGGGATATCAGGTGTGCACCACCACACCTGAATATTCAGGCCAACTTTTATCACATATGATTATCTTAAATTTTGTAACAAATGAAAATTTGTTGGAATAGTTTTTGTTTTTTTTTAAGTAAAATGGCTTTATTTTAGGGCTTACTGGCTAAATCTGTCAAATGCTAGAAAATAATGCCCTGATAATTACCATAATGATGCTCCACAAACAAGTCTGACAGTTGTAAGAAACAATCCCTCCTAAAGAATTTTCCAGGAGGACTAAATGATCTTATTCAGCCTCTGACTTCTCCACTTACTGGCTTTGCTACCATTTACAAACTCCTTAAATTCTTGCTTTCCACAGCTAATATTAAGGTGAATTATATTATTATTTAGCCATGAAAATTATAACTAAAGTCACCTATGTGAAATTGTTTAACCTAGGGCTTTGGAAAGATTCCAGCCCATAGCGGGGCCTCAAACACATAAAAATCACTGGAACTTCCTCAAGTTTGAGGATCATTGGGAGATAGGAAATGTGCCCTTGTGTTTCGCAGATATTTGGAAAGGTCATTATTATTAATCGTTTTCATTATATTTTCAATGAGTTTTATTGGAATAATAGGGTCAGAAATCCAAATATCAAATATTGCATTAGAACCAAAATAAGATCCCTGTATAGACAAGCAAAGCATAAAACACAAAGCTCAGCTGTGAATGTAGCTCAGTGATACAGTACTTGCCTGGCATATACGAGGTCTGAGGCCCAATGCTTAGCACCGCAAAAACAAAACCTCATGAAGTTCCAGCCTAGAAATTAGCACTATCTAATTGACAATGTAATAATAGCAATAAAGAGCTAATTCTTTTCAATCTTAAAATGAACAAAAATACTTTTAGACATCTGCTTTTACAGGTATTCTCTGATGAACAAATTCATACCATACAAAACATGTTTTAAAATACCAGTCTTTTAAATCTCCAAGCAGATACAAGGCTAATATAGGATTCAAATTTGCCTATTTTCATTGGGGAATGACTTCAATTCACCTACTTCTGAGCCATAAGGTTTTAAAAATATGCATTGTCTCAATACCAGTTTTCCCTACAGCCTCTGACCTGGGGAACATGGTGGAGCCCTGTGAACTGAATTCACAGTAGACCTTCTGTGTCTGAGAGGGCACCCTGACCTCAGGTGTAGGTGTAAGTGCTGATTGTTAATGCTTGCAAGGGCTTCAAGCTTTTTGAAACGTAATAGCTTGGAGTGAAGAGGAATGTGGCTCCTGAAGACACAAACATGGTTTCAAATTTAGCTCTGTGACCTTGGACAAGTTATTGAAATCTTACCCATCTGTTTCCTTCCCCACCCCCCCAGAAAACAGAGATCATAAAACATGCTTTGCAAAAGTGGTGAGAATTAGAACGAGGTATCAAACATAAAGCTTTTGGCATAGAGCCTGACATATAGAAAGTGCCCCAAAGAGGTTACCATTATTACTTACAGTTTTGTTGTTTCATACTGAATGAGTCTTTTATGGATGCTGAGGATAAAAGCATGTAGAGAGGTAGTTGAGATCAGGACAGGGTGCCTGTTGTGGTATCATCAACAAGTTGTGAACTTTGAGATGGTAATCGCAGATGGAGCCAGATAAAGAGATTAGAGCAGATTCCTTATGGAGATTATATTTTCCTTGGGAAGTAAGAAGGCTTTCCAAGTACATTCTGAATGCTTAAATCTGCATAGAATGTTCTTTTGTTTGTTTGTCTGTGTGTTTCTTTGTTTTGGTATTTTTAAAATGTACCTTAGGTGTGCTTTATTCTTGATTTTTTAAAATTAGTACATGCTTGCAGTAAACTTGATTCAAATGAGAAACAAGAGACAGGAAAGGAAGGCAGGAGACAAGGGAAAGGGATGCATGAAAGAATTGAAGAAATAAATGGAAATAGAGCTTTTGTAAATGGTAAGGGGAACAAGAATTAGAGAAAGCAGAGGGGGATAGAGGGTAAGGGGACAAAGAAGATTTAAGATACACAGACTATTCTAAAAATATTTGTTTCTCAGGCTTTTGTCTTGCCCCTGATGCTTTCTGACAATTTAGACTTTTTTCAAGATTATGCTCCTGGATCACACATTTCCAAAGTCAATCATCGTGCTGTGTATGTTAGTGGTTGCTGATGCAGAGTCTGTATGGGAGGAAGAGCTGTAAGAGTCTCCATGATCCATTAAGAAAAGAGTAAAATGTATCCCTTTGCAGGGGATAATGGAGGCTGCAGAGGCTCTTTTGCATAAGAAACTGAGAACTCACATTATTCATCAGCAAACAGTACAAAGCAAGTCTGAGTGGGCCAAGCAACAGAATTAGGTTGTCCCCTAGAGAAGGGATTCTTAATTTTGGTTTCAGCATAGATTTTCTGGATGACCTTGAACAAGTCAGATAACTTTTCACCCTATTTTAGTCACCCTGTGATTATATTGAAAGGAAAAGTAGTCATAGCAGTCATATCTATCCAGACCTCTTGTGTCATAGAAAATTCTACTTCTAGATATTTTTAAAGAAGCAAGTCTTCCTTCTTTCCCATTCTTCTTTATTGTTACTGAAATATTATATAAGGATGAAGTTTGATTATTCCAAAGATCTTAAACTACCTAGCCAAGCAGGTGAGTGTAACAAAGTAGGAAGCAGTGGGTTATGAAGAAATCGAGAGTGCATGTACCCCAAAAGGCATCCAAAAAGGTAGGCCAAGCAAAATCCATCTGCTTTTTGGAGACTCTTACAGCCTGTGGTCAGTGTGTAACTTCTAAATTATGTAACTATAGTAATATGATCACTTATAATGATGCACTGAAGAATTTGATAGCTAGACAATTAGATATGAATTTAAACCATGGGCAAATATTCTACATAAAAAATGTATAATTATACATTTTAAGGTGAGTCTTCGCTCTGAAGAAAACTTAATACCTTTTTAAAAATTACATTATGAAAATTAATTTTATAACCTTTTTTTTGGAAAACCTACCTTTAAAGGCAAATAGAAATTTAGAGACTTTGTAGGTGATCTAAACTGCCCCAGTTAACTGGCAAAGAAACAAAATAAATTCCATGTGTCTTCATCCTCAATTAAACGTTTCCTAATTCCACTTTAAATTTCTGTGGTGGTTTTTATGGTTCCCACAGAAAAATGATTGTTCTTTCCCTCATTTTACTTCCTTTCTGTTGTATTTCTTATTATTTTTATTATTTAATAGAAACTCCCAAACTCTCTGGTTTGCTTAGATAGTGTAAATGTACTAGTGGGCAATGAGGGATATACACAAATGCTCTCTTGATTCACCCTCACTTTCTTTCCTCTTTCAGGGCAGGGAAAATGCATCACACTGCAGGTGCCGTCTCAGCCAAAATTTTAGAAAAGCCCAAAGGCACAGCTGACTTCCAAACTAAGCATAAAAGCTAAGGTCACAATTCATTCAGTTCCTGAGGAGAACTGGGAATGGCTAGCTCATTAGCACTTTCAGAGAGATTGGCTAGGCATGGTAAAAAGGGCAGGGCTGAATTCGATGGACCTAAGAAAAACCAAACAAAATTTTAAAAACAAAAGAAAAATGAAAAGCCAAATCCCAGTGCCAAATGGCACGAATTCAAACCCAAGTAAGTGACTTGGCATGGTTAGGAAGGGTGCTCCTGGGAGAGCCATGATGACAAACATCAACTTTAGATTCTGACTGTTCTCCAGCTAATGAAAGGAAGTGGGCTGACCTCCCCATAAGATGTACAGAAACACAAAGCCAGAGAAGGTTTAGGCACGTGTAAAACATCCTCACATTTTATAGAGGACACATCACACAGCTAAGATTATGTATTTGGAAGACAACCTTGAGTCTATTTCCAATCTCCAACCACATTATTTTTACAGAATCCTACACTTACTTACTTAGCCTTAGGTTATTTTAAATCTGTATTTTTTTATCACTTGGGCAAGGTGGAAAACTCTTTCAAGGAAATGAGCCTTTGTCAGCCATTTTCATTTCATTTATTATTAGTATAGAAAAACATTATTCTATTTAGAGATAATATAGTGGCTTATTTTCTTTGGCAACCTGCATCTTGACCTTCGCTTTGGTAAGTTAGGGACAGGGTAAATAGCTCAATCAACCATGCTGATGGCCAACTTACCCAGAAAGTGAATCAATTCAGCTAAACAATGTTCATTGTTTAAAAAAAAATGGCAATGAATTGATCATAGTGGTTGATCTGTTCGATATAAGTGCAACCAGATTTCAAGATTAATTTGAAAAATGCATAATTAAACTTCTCTTAATTTGTGTGTGTTGGGAGTTGTACCTGGAATTGAACTCAGGATCTCACACGTGCGAGGCAGGCACCATGATGTTGAGTTATATCTCTGGCCCAAACTTCCTTTAATTTGGTGATAGATTGTGTATTGCAAAAGTGTTAAAGAGTATAGAAATTCAAATTAAAGAAGCATAAAGTCAATCTGAAAAATGAGTTGAAAGCATCCTTTCTGTTTCTTAGGTATTTTAAGAAATAAGGTGGTACAAAGTCAGGAATATGCAATAAAAGTTTCAGAACCTGAGTTCTTATATTGAGATTTGACTTCAATTTTGAGAACAATAGCTATCCTTCTGTTCTATAAATGATGAAGTTGGGCTGAAACCAAATGTCGAGGAAGGATGTCTCCAGCATGGGATTCTAATTCGTCTCCTTCTTCTTCTTCTTCTTCTTCTTCTTCTTCTTCTTCTTCTTCTTCTTCTTCTTCTTCTTCTTCTTCTTCTTCTCCTCCTCCTCCTCCTCCTCCTCCTCCTCCTCCTTCTTCTCCTTCTCCTTCTTCTTTTGATACCCAAATAAACATTACTCTTTAGAATTGTGAAAAAAAGGAAGAGAGAGAAAGAAAGAAAAAAGGCATATCGTCTCCAGGAGCAGATAGACCTGAATCCATAGACTGACACCACCAATTGTACTGAGACAAATTACTCCATTTCTGTGGGCCTTGGCTTCCTCCTCTGTTAGAAGGCCATATTGTATCTAACTCTTACATATGTTGTGAGTATTAAATGAAAGGATATAACTTGGACAGTGCCTGACAGCAGATTCTCAAACATAAATGTCTTGGAATCCCCAACTTAGAGCATTAGAGCTGGGAGCTGGGAGCTGAAAAATTTAACTTATCATTTACTCTTCCAACAAGGATATTATATTTCCTGAAAATTATCTGGAATGGCTTTCTTCTTTTTAACCTAAAACTTATTTGGTGGTTTATTTCCTTCCAATATCCCCAGGAGATAGGTACTATGACTGCTCCCCTTTTAAATTGAAGAAAATGATGCATGGAGATATGTACTATGTGCTCTGCTCAAGAGACATGGCTAGAAAGCTGTGGAGGTAGGATTCAAATTGAGCCATCCTCACTCTAAAGCCCAGAATCTGAACATCACTTCTTCTTACATGGCATATGATCTGTTCAAAAAAAATCCCTGATTCTGAGTCATAACTATCTTGAAGTATCTGAAGTAGAGGTTGGCTGCCTGAGAGCATTTATAGCTCTTGAATGTAACATAAATTCTTCTTAAACAAACAATTTTAGCTTAATGTAGCACAGTAAAAATCTAGAGATGGTTCATCTTTACTGAGTAGTTTGGACACCACAGAGATAATTTCTATCTGTGAAGTAAATTTCTAGACTACTAGAAAGATTTTAGAGCAAAGGCAATTTAGTTTTCATTGAAATTTGGATGAGAATATGGCAGGTTTCAGATTTTTAAACTCATTTCAGTATGATTTACATGTATATAAGTACATACCTTCTTGAGCAGGTCTCAGGAAGACACAATCTACAAAAGCCCCAAGAATCAGGATTTCCTTCAAAATTCAACTGTTAGTTTGACAATTCATTCCAGAATGTATTTTCAAAAGCAGTATTAAAGAAGTCATGTATTTATTTTCATGAGGAAATGCTAATTAAGTCTTTGTCTAGCTTTTTAGGATTTCAACTTTGCTACTACATGGTAAGCCTGTTTAAAAAATTCTCCTAGTTAAGCATTATGCTAAAATGTAGATTATTACACATAAAGATTAAATGACACAGTGATCATTTCTACATTTTTAACTCTTTTGGAAAAGTAGGGTTCCAAATGAGTGACACCTTCAGAAAACCAAAACAAAACAAAACTCAACCAACATCAGAATAAAATATAGAACAAACCAACCAACAAAACCCAAGAGATAGACATTTATCAAAACATTCATATGTCCATCTTAGTGTGTGTCTGTGTGTGTGTATGTGTGTGTGTGTATCTGTCTGGTATGTTTGGGATTGAATTTAGGAACTTCACACTGAGATACATCCTAGCCCTTTTCAGTTTTTACAGAGTCTCTGAGTTGTTAAGCTGCCCTGGCTGTGTTTGAGCCTGTACAAGTATTACAGGAGTGAACCACTTTCCGGACTCAAAGATGTAAACAGTAAACTAAGGAAATTAAACTGTTACACTGAGAAAGGCAAAAAGAGTTATTTTGAAATAATGCAGTATTTTCTAACCTGGTAGACATTGCTAATTTTCTATGCCTTATAGTTCACACTGCAGGGTAGTCTTGGCTGAGTGGTAATCCGAAGAATAACAGCAGTTAGTGGTTATTAAGTTTTATTATACAACATGCACTATACTGAGCTTTACATCAATTGTTTCATTTAATATTCATAATCCCATTAGGTGGGTACCATTATTTATCCTATTTTTATGGATGACAAAATGGACCTTTGGAAAATAAAGTTACCTGACCAAAGTCTTAGAGCCAGTAGAGTGGCAAAAATTCTGTGTGAATCTGGGCATCGGAGCCCAGAGCCCAAACTGTGTCTTTCCTCTATCCTATCCTGTTTAGGCAGAGTCCTTGCCAATATTTTAATCTACCAAGTATGAGACTGAGTCTCATAGAACAAAGAAACTTCTTCTGTCTTGGTCACCCTTTGTCGCTCAAGCCAGGCACTGGATCCGGCATGTACTATTGGGAATTCAATAAATCTTTACCAGATGCCCAAATAGGAGAAAGGTTTAAGCTTACAAACATTTATAATCATACCGCATACTTTCTTCTATTTGGGCTTGTATAAGCCCTAAGCTCTCACAAGCCTTATTTTAGAAGAAAAAAACTTTTCAACTTAGCACAAATCTGCTCCTCACCTATAGTAATAAATACTTGTGGTCAAGAGAAACCTATCCTCTGACTCATCATTTTCTCTAGACTCAACTGAAATCTGAAATCAGTGTTTACGCAAGAGATCCAAAAAAGAGGTGCTGATTGATAATTGAATCAGATTAATTTAATTAAAAACATACTCATTAAGTGTGCATGTTGTCACATGGCCATCTCCTGAAAGAGCCTGTATCATGCACATCACAGCCAGCTGTTTATCAATGAAAGCTTTAAAAGGTTTAACATCACAGCCTATAATCCTATGAGAAGAAAGTAAGACAAAACACAAGGAACTCTGTGAGAAATAACACATGCTAAAAGGGAGGAATGAAGACAGGTGGATCTTTGGAGGCATCAGAATTGCCCTTCTACATCAGTGCTATCCAACACAACTTCCTATGATGACAGTAACATTCTGTATTTGCACTGCAGCTCTTGAGTGGCTGTTTCATACTTGAAATGCAGCTGGTGGGAACAGAAATGGGATTTTTATATGTTATTTTATTTCAATTGATTTCAATTAAATTTAAACAGCCAGATGTGACCAGCAGCTACTGTATCAGGCAGCACAGCTGTAGATCACTAAACTCAGCGCTTCGTTAACCAGAGGATCTTTTTAAGAATGCACTTGCTTGTACTGTGGAGATTTTGATGAAGTAGTTCTGGGAAGGGTCTGAGATTGTACGCATATTTTAAAACCTTAGAGAGTGTAGCAGGCATGTTGACTTGGGTCTGGGAGTTGCAAAGACATAGTGAGATGGGGCTTTTCTGTAATCTACTTGTCTGTTTCTATCCTTCACTCGCTCAGAGGCGCTCATATACAACAAGTGAAGTCTGTGCCAGTTAATCTTAATCATCAGTGTAAATGGAATAAGAGACTCTTGGAGAGGTAATTGGGCTATAGGTCTGCTATGGTTATAGGTGGATTAATCCACTGATGCTCATAGCTGGATATGCTGTTAGGAGGTGGGGTCCAGTTGGAGGAGGGTCACCAGGGGTATTTCTTTGTAGGGTGTATCTCTCCTTGGCTCACTTTCCCTGGATGCTCTGCTTCCTGGCAACACTGAAGTTAGTGCATTGTTCCACCTAGTGCTTCCACCATGATGTTTCTGCCTTGGAGCTACAGACTGAGACCACGGAATGAGACCTTTGAAGCCATGAGCCCAATTAAACCTGTCCTCTATTAGGTGTCAGGTATTTTGTACCAGTAATAGGAAAGCTAACCAATACAAGGTTCAAGGTTATGCTTTATTCAGTTTAGCAGATACTGCTCTTAACACAGTGACTAGTCTGTAAATGTCCCATGAACACAAGGTATGTCACAATATACAATTACACCAGAAGGCACACTTCAGAATGAGTACAGGCTTTGGAGTCAGCAGATTAACATTAAAATCTACATCTGCTTGTGCATTGCTCTTCTAATTCTTCTGGCTTCCTTTAGAGTAGTGTTGGTGACATTTCTTCAAGGGGTTATTGAGGGGAAGAAGACATGAGCTAATATACATAAGCTGTCTGAGGTACTCAGGGTCCCATGATCTAGAAAAATGTGTGTATTTTAGATTGAATTGTGTCCTGCCTCCAAACAAATGTTGAAGTCCCAGTACCAAGGTTCTCAGATTGCAATTTTGTTTGAAGTAGGATTGTTTCAATGTAATTAAAAGAGGAGGTCATGCTACAGCAGGCTATGCCCCTAGTCCAATATGACAGTATTCTAAAACGAAAAGGGAAAATGATGTGAAGTCAGGGACAAACACATGAAGGCCAGGTGACAGTGAAGACAGAGACAGATAAGGCAGCTGCAAACCAAGAACACCAGAGTTTGCTGACAAACCCCCAGAAACTAGGAAAAGACATAGAAGCAGGACACTGTTGGCATCTTGATACCTTCATCTTGGACTTCTACCCTCCACAGCCATGAACCAGTAAATTTCTGTTGGAGTAAAGCATCCAGCTTGTGGTACTTCATTACAGTTGGCTCTATGAAACCAATCAATATATGGTTTTAATGCATATCATAACTACTGTACAACCTTGTAAATTATTTTTACATGCGTAGTTTATTACTTAATGACTCCTTGCCCTCCTCCTCTCACACCGTACTCCTGATACTCATAACTGATTATGAAATGAGGTTGTTTTCTATTATTGCCTGTGAATCTTATGGGTTGAGGGATAGAGATATCCATTTCTTAATTTAAAAAGCTAAAGTTAAACTCTATGATCTTTGTAGCTTCTTCTTTGAAGACCTAGTACCCTAGACCCTAGACTAATACTTATTCATGGACTATCTGAGTTCTGTGCCAAAATCATTTTTCATCCAATCTTTTGAAAGTCACACTCCATCTACATTTAGTTTGAAGAATTCTTGAACTTTTGGTCTTTCATATCTCTTTTAAAGTTGAGATTCTATAAAAGGAAATGGAAGTAGGACAAGGAAAAAAGCATTTTTTTCTGTTTAAAATCACTTGTTTGATCAAAAGTGTTTTTTTTTTCTTTAAAAGAAATGGGCTATTTGCATAGCAGGAATCATAAAATGCCAATTTAAAATTATTGAATGGAGAAACGCACAGGAGGCTCAACAGAACAAGGCAGCAACCAACAACTGCCCTATTTTTTTATTATTCCTTTTTAGAATCAACAAGTGCAATGATATAAAAACTACCCTTGAAATCAATTAATTTTTGTGGTTTACAGGTAACTTTAATTCTATCCTTGTCACATGTCTATATGAAATAGTTGGTTAGTAATTAATAGCATGATTAAATGTTAGACGCTAACTCTAAATGCTAAGACTGCTAAGTTTGGCAGTCTTACCATACCTAGAAGGCCCATTTTTGTTACTTCCTTTTAAATACTTTATCGTATGCTACTCAGTATTTTCACATTGAACATGAATTTCACCATGCTGTGTTAATAAATGTTGCACAGAAGCTGGTTGCTATAGTGGCTATGGGTTGTACACTCAACCCCACAGATGGCCTGTGAAAAATTAGACTCATCATGGTTGGTACCAAAAGTGCCAATATGTAGGCTGTTAATACCAAGCCATCAATTTCTGGATGCTAACCAGCTCCATTTTACTGTATCAGATTTTATGTTGCTCTCAGACCAAATTAAAGTTTAGTTTGTAATAATGAAAATAACTTTCTTATCAAAATATGTAAACCATTTTCACATTTTTTCAGAATATGTATCATATTTTTCTTTGCTTTACTAGGGCTCTGTGCTATCTTTTACTACACTTATTTATTACCAATTAATAATATTTTTTTTAAAAAAAATCCAATGTCTTTAAGATGAGAACTTAATCTCTGATCTAATGATATTTCTCTAGAGTCTTGCTGTTTAAAATTTGCCAGTTAGAAGACTTAGTGCTGTTTAAATTTTAGACTAAGAAAATGTCAAGAACATATCCTTCCCACATTAAAATGTTCCTTTAAAATCTGAAGACAGATTTATGAAAGGGTACATATTTTTAGCATAAAATTTGCTGTTAGTCAAGGTTAAAGACAGTCATGTTCAGGTGAATGACAGCGCTTGTCCTTTGACTTGGTAGAACTCAAGCGCATTGAATACTGTGCTATCTATATTTTATAGCAGAAAAATAAAGCTATCATTCCCTGAAGTTTTAAAATATACTTGGTTTTGAGTTTCTTTTCTGGACTATTTTTATGTGATAATTTTTCTACTAAGTAATTTAAATAACTTGGTTTTCTTAATCATTTAAGTAAATGTGTATCTGCCTATTCAAACCTTCCCTGTGAAGAATTAGAGGCCCCTATGGATTCAAAAAAGAGAATGTCACAATGGACAAAGACTGGGATGGCAATCTAGATATAAACCAAAAATTATAATAGGTGCTTTACCTCTGCAACACTGGGACTGAACATTAGCATTCCACGTTTTCCAGTATGCAAGGCAGATGTAAAGACTTGTCCCCATAATCACAGGAGGTACATCCCACAATAATCTCTGCTTTATCATCTGTCCATCCATCCATCCATCCATCCATCCATCCATCCTTTTGTTTCTCACTCTTTGGAGAACCCTGACTAGTAACTGACTTTTTATAATTCCCATGGCTAATGGGAAAAAGAGCTGAGATTAAAGCAAAATTTGACACATTCTGAAGTTAAAGTTTTCTGTGGTATCAGTTGGCTCAACTATCTAATTGGACAATTAGACAAGTATTAGGAACTCACTGACTCATTCTCTTAGATACAGAGAGGAAAATTAACTTGTTTTCCTTTTGGTTGATTAGAGGAATTGGCTCAAGAAATTTGTAGGTTTAATTTCCTGGTTAGCTGAAGGTTTCCCGGAAAGCTTTAATTTCAAACTTTCAAACTTTAACTTCCCTTGCATTTAATAAGGAATTTTTAAAAATACATATTTTTTCAAGGCCCTGATAACGAGCACATATTGGAAATCTCTTTTTTCAATCTAAAGCCCTTATTTTCTCCGTTTTCCCTTTTCTCTTGAAAATGGACTCCAGGGGTGAAAATCTAGTTCATTAGGATTTCTGTTAATCAGGGTTTTAAATTGGTTTAGTAAATTCCAATCAGGTGAAAAGTACCTCCCTGAACTTGAAATAGTTTCTTATTTTAGTGTCTACTTGATGCCAATGTGTTTCCCTATCTTAGTATGCATTTGAAACTAATGGTCTAGTACTCAAAAGTACACAGAGCACCGATGACCCAGACATCATAAATTCAGCGGTGCACATTAGTGAGATGGTCCTTAATTACAGAGTTTAGGCCTTATGTAATCAAATGGTAGAAGGGAACAGGCAATGACATTAAAATGCCAGCAGGCCTTATAAATCAGAATAGCTTTTACAATTTTTCTTCAACTTGATTTTAAGTTAAAAGTAAAAGTAATAATTTTAGTTGAATACCTGCATTTTTCTTCATAACCTTAAGATATAAAATAAGTCAATGCTATTACAAAGATCATCTTTATTACTTACTTAACTCCTAATTTCCTAGTAGAAATTGTACCTATATTCTGAAGTTTAAATTTAGGAGTCATTTTTAATGAAGAAAATTAAAGTTATCTCAGCAAGACACTAAATAAAATGATTCTGTATTATTAAAATGCAATGTGGAATAAATGGAAGATACTTCTCTCTCCCTTTCTCTGCCATCACTGTGTCTCAAAAATCTAATTCCCATTTTAGGATGATATTTCTGGGCTATAAATATTGCCATCAATATGTGGCTAGTAAGTAGGCTTTTGTTCCATGCCAAATATCCATGGGAGTGACAGAAATGAAGTTTATTCAGCAACTGTAGCTGCAGGGCATTCTGGGTAGTGGGTAAGTTGTATGTAGAGGTCACTGTAAGCATTTCTTTACAAATCCAACTTCTAGAACAACACAGTTGCAGCCTGCAATTGGTCTTATCAGGGTTTCTTTTTGTAGAGCCAACTGTTAACCATTTATCAGCACAGCAAAGTATAAAGGCACCAAAGCAGTAGACCTGCTTTTCAAGAGAATAGGTGGATGAAGTAGGAATAGAATTTAAGTTATACCAGGATAGCAACAGAAATCAAAGACAGAAATGTAGGATGGTGCCTACATTTACAGAACCCTTAATGGATCACTCAGGTTGTCTCTCATTTCTTATCTTTGTCAGAGATCTATAAGAAAGCAGACAGTATATTCAAAAGGGAGTGAATAAAAAAGGTTTTAAAAAAGGACCATTACTAGGTGAGTTATTCTATTCTTGCTATTAACAAAACATATGAGATGGTAATTTACTAAGAGCAGAAAGTTATTTCCTCAAGTGGTGGATGCTGGAAATTCAAGATCAAGTCTCCAGCAGTCTGGAGAGGGCTGTACTCTGCTTCAGAGATGGTGCCTTCTTGCTGTATCCTTCCATGGTGAAAGAAATAGAAGGGCAAAGGGGAACTGGAGCACTCCTCCCAACCTCTTCTACAAGTATACCAATCTACTTACGAAGACAAGTCCCCATGACTTAATCACATCTTCAAAGACCCTATCTCTTAAAATCATTACCTTGGTGTTTAAATTCTAACATAACAATTTTGGTGGAAAAAAATACATTCAAAACATAGTACAGGTTAAGTTAAAACTCACAAAGGAGAGTCAAAAACCTCTGAACTAGATCCCACAGGAAACAGAACTCAAGAAGGCAAGGGACCCATTTATGGATAAAGTCCCTCCATCCACACCCTGACAAGTAGAGAAGGGTATTAAGCTGATCAGGAGGAGCATCAAGACTGTCTGACACAATTCCATAGTCAAAGGGGACCTAAACATGCCTTTTACAGGCAACTACGGGGTCATTTCTATAGTTCAGAAAGACAGGAAATAAGATGAGCTTTTAATAAGCTAAACAGAAAGTAATGCAAGCTGGAGATGGGGTGGTTGTGACAGGAAAGGCCATGTTTAAGGGTCACTAGGGCACTAAGCTAGAATAGCATCTCATTAATTAGTATTGTTAACTAGATGTGAAAAAGGTAAAGGCACAGTTAAAAGGAATGGTAAGGTTGAGTCTGGTGGCCATGATAACAGTGATTTCCAAGAGACCACATAGGAACCAAGAGCTTATTTTGAAAATGAGATGAAGTTTCCATTTGAATGAAACAGAATAGGAAGAGAAGGGTTTATGTACTTCTCCCCTGGTCCCCTTCCCACTGGACCTTCTGCAGTGGCTTCATTCCTCTACGGAAGGCAAATGCTTCCTATTATACCACACAGTTCATTCTGGATCCTGGACACTACTTCTTCCTTGTAGTCCTCCAGTGATGTAATTTTCTGAGTGAAAACACTCAGCAGAGATCCAGAAATACAGTGTTGGGAGTGAGGTTATAGTTCAGAAGAAAATTGCAAATCTTTCTTATAAAGATATGGTAGAAAGCTGCTTCAGGCCACAAGAAGCACAGAGAGAAAAGCAGGTTAGGATAAAGGAGCACAAAGGAGCTAGAGCTTTACCATCTTTATAAAGCAAGGAAAAGTAGGAGGGATAACTGAATCTGGATTAAAAATAATTGACTAACTCTGCCATCTCCTTTGATAATTATTTGGTGATAGTGTTTGAGTTCAGTTATAAGGCAGCACAAAGGGAAACTGAAATTATTACAGAGGCAAAATGCTAACTCAGTGTTTAAATCATCTGTATATTATGAACCATAATAATTGAGATCAGAGAAAAAAGTAGATCTCTCCACTGGGGCCAAATCACTGACAACTGAGTGTTGTGATCATTAGTGCTTTAATGAAATTACTCAGCATTTAAATCTCATGGAGAAATGTGCCTACTCAACTCTAGCCTCTTCTTTTAGGTTCACACCCACTAGATATGGCCAAGTGCATTTTATGGAGTGAAGATCATGAACAAGAATGATATTCCACATGAGAAGTATGTGCATGCTGAGCAAGAAAGGTTTCTGAGGTCTTCCCAAATTAGTATAAATTTTTTTTCATTTGTGGGCAACCCAAGTGATGGGTTTCAGTTAACTGAGATGAATCTCGATCTTGAGATGTTAATCTACATAAAAGGAAATTGTGGCAGATAAGGCAATGAAAACCAAAAATGTAAAGGAAGGCGATCTAATTTACCAGATTCCAACCCTGGGCTAGTGTCACGTATAAATTTTTCCACTCTCATAGTCCTGAAATGTTACATCTTCATTTGTTTTGTTTTTACAGTCACAATTCTTGTGTATTGATGCAAATGCACAGGCTGTACAGAGTGAAGGACAGACTTTCTCCAAGGTGTGCCCTTTGTTCTTAGGGTTGGTTCAAACATGTCGAGATGTTGGCATGTCACTCAATGAGTTAAGACTAAATATAATTGTTCATGTGATTCCCTCTGCATGAATCAAGCTTTCTGCTGTCTTTCTTCTCCCCACACCACACAGAACACCTCTGTTTTGTGTATACTCCAATTCTCCTTTAGTTCACCTTCATGTAAATTCTGCCTTCTCATAGCTACTCCAAGTGAATTTTGGAAGCAGAGAGAAAAGAAGTTTCCCCCTTTTAGCTATTCTCTTGCTGTCCCTGAAAGCCACCAACCTCCTTCCAACCTTTTGGCTTTGGCTTGGAAAACTCTCCTTTCTTCATGCCCTTTTCCTGGCTCTCACTTGTCCTTTAAATTTTGGTTTAAATATCCCTTTGAGGGAATTTTACAAACCTCCGTATTACATTCTTCTGGTTACATGCACTTCTCATTCACTGGGCATAATACAGCCACAATTTCATATTTACTTCTGTAATAATTGGATTTTAGCATTTATCTCTCATCAGATGGCAGGCTCCATGTGGGAAGGAGTCCAAATCAATCATTTTGGTCTACACTGAATGCTGAGCTCATAAAAAAAGATCTGTCAAATGACTGAGCTAAATGACTGTCATATTCTAAGAACTGTACCAAGTGCTTTTCTTGTATATTCTCATAGTAGCCTTGTAAACAGGTGTTATTCCTCCAATCTACAATGAAGAGAGTTAGGGGTCAAAACTTTGAGTCTTTTAATCAAGACTGCAGATCTGTGATCTGAGCCCCCGATTTTTCTGCTTTGCTGGGGAGTGCAACAGATGATCATTTCATTATTTTGTACTGTCTCTATTCACTCAATCACCCTAAGGAATCTGGAAACTCATTTGGGACAGAAATAATGCCATGTACATTTTGTCTTCCCACATCACACTTTTAAGAGCACTTGATAGTCTACATACACATGATAAATGCTTTTGGATTAACAACTTTCTTGGCAATAGCATAAAAACATTATCAAATTATTTCTATAATAAGCTTTCTAAAACAACACACTAACATTTAAGTATAATACATAAGTATACCATTCAATTTCTACCTAACTATAGAGGAAATAACTATGTAGAAATTGTTTGAAAGATCCAGAATTAGCAAAATCAAACAGACATATGACATGCAAATCTCTTTCATCCAATGAATATTTGTTAAGTGAATTTTCCACATACCAACTACTTTTACAGGTGCCAGAGTCTTAAGCATATTTTTTTTTCTCTTAAGGAGATGTTTGGTGGTGATGGCATTACAGTTGTGGAAATAAAAAAGCCTAAATTGAGACAGCATATTCTACACTTGCAGCAAAGTTAAGAAGATGGGAGGAAACCAAGGACAGTGATATTGAGGAAAATCAGAGATCTGGATTTCTGTAAGCCAGGTATAAGAGTACATACCTATTTCAACATATTTACTGCATGAAACATATTGAGTAAATTCCTTGTCTCAGGTTTTCTTGTATCTTCAAAATTGAGATAACGTTAAACGTCAGGGTTGCTATGTGCTCCTCTCAGCACTTAGAAGATAATACTCATTGCAATATTCATTGCAGTAACCTGCAAGGTTATTAGCCAGCTGATTAGCTTGGTGGTAAGAGTAAGAGCTAAGAGAATGGATATCTCCAATTACCAATAAATGCATTCCCCTGTCAAATGGAATGCAATGAGTTTGAAGGCTGAACAGAAAAAGAATGCGAAGTTCTCTGTAAATAATTATTTTTGCCTCACAAAGAATACCAAGATGTTCTTCACTCACCCTGTCATCTGCAACTCAAAATCTAGGAGACACAGGGTGTCACAGCAGTGGGCTCCTGTCAGTCCAGCAGGGGTCTCCCTAAGGGGTAATACCTGATTGGCTTGCCCTATGACTGTCCTGCTTCATGACTGACTGGTCCTGGAGTGCTCTAACCTAGCAGGATGCTTCGATCAGGAAGATGACGGTATGTAAAGATGATGACACTAAGAATGAACAAGAGCCACGGGAGCAGCATTGTTTACTGAACGCTTATAAGATGCTTAGAATTATTACAAGGGTTTCACATGCCTCCACAACTTGAGTATCACAATGGATATAAAGAGGTGACGTTTTGGGGTCCATTTAGTTGCAATGCCTTGAATTTGGATCCTTTTCATGGAACGATAGCTCTACATTTAACTTTTTCTCTCTGGTTGGAAACTGTGATTCTATGAATTATCACGTAGAGATTGCTACCGTTTGGAGATTGCCAGTTGTTCATGTGTTGGAAACTTAGTCCCAGTTTTGGCAACTTTAAGGTGGTGGGACATTTGGAAGGTGGGCCTGGTGGAAGTTGATTAGATAATGGAAAGATTAATGTAGTTGTAGCAAAAACTCAGTGTTTCCTGTGAGCATGGATTGGTAACAAATTCAGTTTTAGCTGATGTTTTCCTCATTCAACATGTGACCATTTGCTATGTATCCAGTTCCCTGTCAGTGTCCCCACCACACTGTAACACAGCCAGGAGGCCCTCTCAAACACTGGGCCCGCCCTAGACCTTAGCTGCTATGATAATGCGCTACATAAATGCCATTTCTTCTTTTCTCTCCCTTCCTTTCTTTCCTTTCTTTCTTTCTTTCTTTCTTTCTTTCTTTCTTTCTTTCTTTCTTTCTCTCTCTCTTTCTCTCTCTCTTTCTTTCTTTTTCTTCTCTTTCTTTCTTTCTTTCTTTCTTTCTTTCTTTCTTTCTTTCTTTCTTTCTTTCTTTCTTTCTTTTTCTTCTTTTAGATAGGGTCTCACTATGCAGTTCCTGTTGGTCTTGGGTTCACTTTGTAGCCCAGGATAGTCTTGAATTTGCAAAGATCCTCCTGCCTCAACCTCCTGAGTGCTGGGATTACAGGAGTGCACCACCACACCCAGCTACAGCGTCATTTCTTTTTAAGGTATAGAACTTCAGGTACTTTACTATGGTAACAAAAATAGATTTAGAAGCATTTTAACATTTTTTTTTTGTGGGGGAGAGTACAGATAGAGAATCCAGAAACAAAATAGGCCCTAATATATTCATCTGTCTGCCACCTTTAAACACATCAGCTGACCCAAGATCACCTGCATGTCTGGACAAATATAAATGCTCTTTTGGCATATACCACAAAATGTGGCAACCATGTGAACTACTGATTTCATAAACACTTAGTTTGAAGTCCTCTCTTTTAATGTTTCTCCATTTGTCTCAAACTAAAAGCCTCAAAATGAAGACACAATCACATTAAGAAATGTCAGATGTCAACAAAATACCACTTCTCCTTATGGGTAATATATACACCAAGTACTTAGGTTGGTCCACAGACTATGCTAAAGGATCTATATGTGTGTTGACACTGAACAATTCCAGTGACTCCAGAGGGTAGGTTCCTGCTCTTTTCTTCCCCATTTTGCAGATGAGGAGATTGAGGTTCTGGGAAAGCACATTAGATCACAAAGCTGAGATGCACTGCTGAAACTAATTCTTCCCAACTCTAAGACCTGTCTTGTTACCATTCTTACTTTCCCTGCTTTAAACTGTACAGCCCGTAACACTAAGGTAGTGACTGGTACATTTTTTTATGACATCAATTTCATGTCAGAAGGACAGCTTAAAGCAAAACAATCTTTAGAAACAAATTTCTTTTTTTAACACTGCTAGGAGAATGATAATGGGCTATGGTATCTAATCTGGTCTTTTGGTTTTATAACTGCATTTAAAGAGGAAGAAACAAAGCTAAAAGCTTTAACTGTGCAGGTTTAAAGTCAAATAGACCCAACTTCCTATCTCTGCTTTGCCTCTTAATCAACTTTTCACCTACATTCACAAGTAACACAGGCAATTCTAAGTGCCCTGCCTAGAAATCAGGACCACTAAAACCAAGAATTCATAAGGACTTTGCTCTTGAGAACAAAAATGTATTAATTTGCTTATTTAACAATGTTTACCAAATATATCCTAGTGGAGTGACCTTGGGCAAGTGACTTAATTGCTTTCTGCCTTACTTTCCTGAGCTCTGTAAAGTGGGACTCTACATGCTACAAGGACTAAATGGGTTAAATGCATATAACATGTTTCTGATAGTTCCCGGCACACTGGAAAGGTTGGGAGCTAATGTTGGAGATCATTATCGTTCTCCTAGTGCTATTACTCTGCTATGTTTGGAAAAATAATGGCCCCAGGAGACATACTTTGGGAGCCCTATGTAATATTTTCCTTCCAATTACTAAAGCATCTCATTGCACACAGCTAATCTCTCACTGCATTGCTCGGGTCTGGTAGTGAAGCTATTTGGAAACTTCTTCACTAGGCTTTTGTTTTGATAGTGTTAGCCTTCACAATGAAAAAAGAAATATCACATTAGCATTTTTCACTTCTGCTTTTCCTTCAAATGTCTCTAAAGTTTCACCTGGTCTCTAGGTAACAAATGATGAGTTTCTGAGTGTGTGAAGAGGCAATGCATCCCCACAGAACACAGCACAACTAACTTCTCTCCAGGGAGTTAAGTCTTATACATAGACCTCACCTCCATAGCTAGGTGGAATAACAAGTCAGAGAAATCCGATAACTACTGCTCCACTGTCTTTAGTTGTTCTATGATGATTCAGTGAGCTAATGAGTTATGCAGATTCCACAACTCATGTCTGATGAGTTAATGTGAATTCCATTCATGCCCTAGAAATTTAGGATATGGCTGAATTGCATATCTCACTCATGATCCTGAAAAATCACACATGAAGAAAAAAGAGGGGTTGTACAGCTTCTCGGTCTTACTTCTAAGAAATTGCTATACCATCTCTGAAAATTTAACACAGCTTCAAGCCCTTGAAAAAAGCCTTTCTCCAAAATTCATTCTGATGTCTTATTAAAGAAACAGAATTTATCTCCCCTGTTTTGTGTGTGTGTGTCTGTAAACAGGTGTACATGCATGTGCATGAATGTTTTCACTGGTCATCATACTGGTCATCATTCTCAGGCAGGAAAGTAAAATATTCATCCTAGATAAAAACACTAAAACATGCTCCCACTGCACCTTTTATAGGCTGAACTTCCTCTGTTCTTTCCTAACATTCTAGGTTATCTTAATTGCTAGCCTTAGCATCACCATCCTTTGAAACTTTCCAGCTTGTCAAGAGACAGGGCTGCATTAGTTCTTAGGAAATCCAGCTTAAATTTTTTCCCTCACTGATGCATCCCAAGTCCTTGCTGTCTTTGGTAACCCAAAAGCTACAATAGTGAGTCATTATCATCTTAACCTGCTCTAGCTCCACAGCCCAGGAAGTGGCCGTATCTGAATGGAACAGGAGTGGGTGTGAGAAGCAGGAAAACTAGGGTCTTACTCCAGCTCTACTCTTTCGATAGGTGTAAAATGTTAGACAAATTCAACTTGTGCTAGGAAGAGCAGTTTTGCAGCCCCTCTTCTTTTAATTAATGTCTTAATTGAGACATGAAGTCACTTGTCCAGAGTCACAAGGAACCACTCCATGACACTGGTCCCTTGTCACTGAAAAAGAGAATAGTAATATTTAATATCTCAGAATGTTGCAAGTAAAATGAGATATGTATTTAAGATATGTATTTTAACTTCTGCAAACTTTAAAATTCTAAAATGTGAAACATTATTAGCTTTCTTAATCAAGTATGCTGTGCCCTTCCTTTAGGAAGCTTGGGGTCTTCCATTTCTTGCTACTGGTTTTCTGTTTCCAGTTTTCCTGTATCTTCAAAATACATTGATATTGATAGCACTATATAAGGAATAAACAGTTCCAATCCTTGTTTAAAATTCTAGACAAACTTTAGGAGTGTACCTTTCTCTTGTCGAGCAATCGTCCAAGCACTTATGATCAATAGGACTAGATTTAAAATTGTCTCCTGCTGAACACTTGTGCTCCCAGTGATAGCTTGTTCTATGTATTGGTCATGACATTTTTTAAAACCTTT
The DNA here is from genome assembly GCA_004027455.1 of Hydrochoerus hydrochaeris. NCBI lineage: Eukaryota > Metazoa > Chordata > Mammalia > Rodentia > Hydrochaeridae > Hydrochoerus > Hydrochoerus hydrochaeris. Next base: position 6,362 of record PVLA01001463.1, on the reverse strand, counting down.
GTTGACAATCACCATCTGGATTAACTCTTTCTTCAGTAACTGTATAGCTCACTTTCCCCATGATAGGACACCATACTGCCCCGGTCAGTCTTCCTTCTGTAACCTCCACTAGATGTAAGCTCACTGAGGGCAAAGGTACTGCCTATAAGGAGAGGGTTTCTCATTCTTGACACTATTGACATGTTGACCAGATAATTTAGTGGGAAACTGTCTTGTGCATTTCAGTATGTTTAGCATCACGCCTGGCTTCTATCCCCTAGATGCCAGGGGGGTACCCTCCCCTGATCTCAACTGTTTTAACTGACAAATGAAAGAAACAAATGGAGATGTAGCTCAGTGTAAAGACCCTGGGCTCAGTACCCAGTGCCACTACCAAAAAAGGTCTCCAAATATTGCCAAATGACCCTTGAGGAAGGGTGGATGTGCATATAAAATTCTTTGTTCAGAGTGCTTTTCTGACAGTTGGTATTCAATAAATTTTTATAAGAATACACGGATTAATAGAAATAAAACACAATGGATTTAATGTACAAGCTGCTAAAATAAAAAGCAAGCTAACTTCTCTTGGCATTTTGTGCCTCCTGGAATTCAACCGTTACTTAGTATGTATTTATTGGTCAAAAAAATGTTTAATGGTCATAAACAGCTCATTGTAATAAACAGCTTCCGTACCCCTGATAAAATTCTTTGCCAAAGAGGCCCCAGGTGAGGTGTTAGGGAATTGTTCATATTAGAAAACAGAAATATCTTTTAGACGTAGGATTAAGAATTTTAAAAATCCCTTTCCAGTGATGATAAGCAGCTGTACTCCCAGACTTTTAGCTCTCTATATAATCACAGGATGGAGGCAGAGATCAGGCTTTGCAGTGGTAATACTAGAACACCTACCAGCATACCTGGATCATTTAAAACACAATGCTGGAAGTGATGGGAAGCATTAAAAGGGTTGCAGGACATCTAGAAGGTCACATAGTCAGTCATTAATGTCATAGACAGGAACTGAAGTTGAATATCATCTCTGCACAGTACTTGATTATACTTACTATTATGGATGCAAATTAAGACTTATTACTATTGTGAAATAACAATGCAGGTTAATGATATTCTTTATTGCCAGGCTAACATTTTTTTTTAGACAGGATAATTATAGGCATGAAACCAACTAAGTCACCTTTCTTTCTTTGTGAAGCTTTTATAGTTTTCCTCAACAAAGATTCTCTCTTTATACATACTGCTTGATACTACACACTTAGTCTTTGTTGCCTCTTAGGTCTTCCTGAGATAGATGTAAATATTGGGGATATCCAGGTTTCCTGTATGAATTGAAAATGACTACACTAATACATTATCTCAGAAAGGGCAGTCATAAATAGGAAGAGCAAGTATTTTGAAATTAATATTTCAAAACATTGTCCTGTAAGTTGGGTATTCTTGCAAATCCCTCCTTTGGAAATCTTTGTCAGAAAAAGGCTCATGGTTGCCCTTTGCTAGACATTCCTATGATTGAAAAAATGGCTCCACAGAACAATAGCAGGCTCAGTTATGTGTTCCCCAAACTTTAAATAATTATGCTTCACGCCCAGATCTACAATATATCTGCCACAAAAAATGTTTCATTAAGATGTCATGTCACACATATATTGTTAGTGTAACTATGGTAACCAAAAATGCCACCAGTGTGTCTGTTTCATACACAATGAGGGGACAGCTGCGGAGTACACATGTCTGCCAATGGTATAATAGATGTGAGTGAGGACAGCCTGGGTCAGAAAATTACAATTCATTTATACTAATCAGAGCTTTCAAGTAACGTTCCAACCCCTGAGCTATAAAGGGTGTAAATGAAGGCAATAAGCCACCATAAAAGCAGTTTTCACTCCACAGCTTTCAAAATGAGGTATCTCAAGCTAATACACTGGCATTGTTAGAGGGTACTCTGAAGTCAGGGTGGACAGGACCTCGATGTGTATCAATGCATACTTAAGCCTAGATTACTGCATTTCAGGGGTGATTTACAGTGTATTAGGTATAATAGTTCCATCCAAGTTCAATGTTTATGTTGTGGTATTGGAGGTATAGCTTTTATAAACCTTTTAGCAATCTGACTATGATAGTTCTTTCAACCCTGTTGTCCCAACTCTGCCATGTTACAACTGAAGGACTCTGAAGCTTAGCAGATTAAGAAAATGATCCAAGATTACCTACCTATGACTGAGTGGCAGATTGCTTAACCAAACCACTGAGAAAATTGCTAATAACATCCTAACTTTATTACAACTTTTAAAAACATTTAAAAAGTTAAAAGCATTAAGTTGTTCATATCGTGTCTTTTAAAAATATAAAATGGTATATATTTCACTTATTAAGTAATATGTTTAAGAGTTCTACAGTGTGGCACAAAGTCTGGAAACATATATCATTCTATGGATTGCAATGCAATGTCATTTATTATGCATTTTTCTGTTTTGAGATTTGGAGGCTCTACCCTAGAATATGTCCACTAAGAAGATGAACGGCAATGTGCTTAAACTAGAAACTTTTGAAAACTTTATTTAGAATAGCCTTAGAACAAATGGTATCCTTGGTCACTAAAAATATTGAGTTTTATAGAGTTTATCTTCGTCTCTCTATTCTGTACTTTGAGCCAAAACAAGAGAGTATGTTTTTCTGACTTCGTCTATATAATTATAATTTCATCCTTAATAAAATATTAATCAAAGCTGTATTCATGAGTTAAAGATATTTCTGTTGTTCCCAGAAGTGAAAATGGTTCCAAAATGGAATTTGCTCTTTCTCCAGATTGCCTTACCCAAAAATAGATGTTCAGCATAATTTTTAAAAAATTAAATACAATATTTGAGCACCCTTACCCTTAGTAATTACCCTTAGTAATAACCATTAGTAATTACCCCTAGTAATATCCAAATGAATCATTCTGAGAACTATTATTTTGCAGCTTAAATGTAAATTTTAAAAGAACATTGTAAAAGTCTAGCGAAAAATAGCATCCATATTCTATAATTCACCATATTTGCTAATGTCTTATTTAAGGTGGCACAAAATGTCCAGTGTTCTGATTACTTATAATTATGTACAAATAATTTACAGTCAATTGGATTATGCAGTCACAATCTAACTTTGTTTTTTTGTTTGTTTATTTTTGTTTTTTGTGGTACCAGGGGTCAAAACTCACGACCTCGCGCTTGCCAGGCAGGTGTTTATGCCAGTGAACTAAATTCCCAGCCCCACAATCTAACTTTGAATAGGCAGATTCAAAAAATATGGGATATATCCCCTTGAGTGACACTGCTGTAGTGTATGTAGTAATGGTTCTAAGAGTTCCAGGACAAGAATCTAGGGTTAGCAAGGTGTAACTGGAGGTAGATCAATGGTTGAGTTTTTGTTTGGTTTTCCAAAGAATTTCAGATACTAACCAAAATCGCCTATGATTATTTTTCAGAACCACAGCGTGCAGGTAGATCTAGTCTGACTCCTTTTTCTTGTTTGTTTGTTTTTTTAGCAGAGGATCCTTTATAATAACAAGCTACTTACTGCTTTTATTTACCAAAGAATGACCTTGCTAATCTTTCATTAGAGTTGCAGAATAAAGATCTCACATGGACAGGATAATTCCCAAAGACAAAATTTCAAAGTGAGGCTTTGGTACTTTAGGTTTGTTTCCAAAATATAGCACTTAGATAATTCTTAAACAAAATGTATGTAATTTTAGTTTACAAATGCCATTTTTATTTTATAGTTATACTTCTACTCCATCAGGAAGTCAGAATGCTAGGTTTAAGAGACATATAAGATTTATTACTTTTGACTTCTATATAACTCTAAGACAGAATGCACACTTTGCTGTAACATTTTCTTACTGAGACTGGACCAAATTCATTTCACTTTTCCCTTCTGGAAAATACTGTCTTATATGTAAAAGGCACTGAGCCAGGAAAACAAACTTCAGGAAACATGTAAAATAGTAAACCAACATCTGTTGTGAACCCTCCCCCAAAACAATGTTACCTTCTTTGGGGAGGGGTTGTATTTTAATGCTCTTAGAGTGAATATAAAAATGGGGGCAAATGCTGTTCAATGAATAGTTTTTGGGGTTTTTTTCCCCCCCTTTTCAACAGTGTTTGAGACTGACAAAAGGAGAGGCCACTCGCCCTGGTTTGGCAGGAGGTATAATCACCAGCCTCACGTGTGGCCCACACTGCCCGCCCTTTGTTTGGTGACTCACATTGCCAGGAGGTGAATAGTGCAGCGGCTGATCAGCTAACCTTACACAAGGCAGTGAGGTCTTTGCTCTGGGGATCCATCGCTTGAGTGCTTCCCTGTTCATTGTTCTCTTCTCTGACCCAACATCCATCTGCCTCTGTTACTAGCAATGGGATGATTTCACTGATAGCAGTTCTACCAAGTTTGGTGCCCTGAACTCAAATGGTTTTCACTGAATAGAAAACACTCTCTTGAGAGTTTCATGTTTGTCAGCAGGAGCTTTCTTCTCCTTTATTACTTATCTCTCTAAGTTAGGGAACACATATGAACAAGAGGTAGAATTGTTCAGAGAAAAAGAAACTTCAAAAATTGAGGACTCCATTCAAAATCACTTCAGGCTACCAAAAGTGGGCTAAAGTTACTGTCTCCTTCAACAAATACTTTCCTGTCTAGCTCTGAATACCCAGATTGAATGTTACAGTAGTACATACAGTCAGGGAAAGAGCAAGTGGACTTTGTGATTTCAATATAACACACTCAAAGAATTTGGCTCCTGGATATAGGTGTCAGCAAGCCATGGAATTCTAGAACAGAAAAACTCACACTTGTGCCTTTATTCCATTTTCTTAAGGTCTATTGTTAACTGAAGACTCCTTGTCTTTTCAAATTCCTTCATGTGAATGGATGTGGCCAGACATCTGCCAGGATCCGCTCACATTTGCATGCAAATCAGACACTTGGGGACACAAATGGCCCTGGAGCCAATAACACACCACTTTTTAGATTTATGCTGATAGAAATATAAATCTTCCAGAACTTTTATGCTTTGAGTCCTAGCTTTTAAAAATGAAGTAATGATCCCATGTGAATAATATTAATTATCTAGACTGTTGTGACAAAACAAATTTAAAAAAAAGAAAAAGAAAATCCTACATTTAACAGCCCAAGTCAGTAGTACTTGTTTCCTCACCGACTTTCAGTTACTCCCTTTATTATCTGGGTCTGGGAATGAAAATCTTAGTGGAAGGATGGAATTTAAGAATCCATATTCTCCATTTTTGACCCTTGCTTGTGTGGTCCAAGCACCTTAAAACTGTTTGGAGGGTCCTTCATTCATTCATTTATTCTGTGGTACTGTTTTTGGCACCGGGGCCACAACGGTGAATATGGTATGCAAGGAGCCCTCGTCCTGGAGTAGGGGTCACTGCCTGATCTTCCGGTCAGCCTGTCCACGCCGGCTGTCCCGGAGCAGTCCCGGGACGGACTTTCCCGTCAGTCTGGGGTGCTCGGGCCCCAGCCAGCCTGCGATTCCTTCCGCAGGAGGCCGCTGCCCAGCGAACCAAGGGGGCTGGACCGAGGCGGCGGCGGCGGCTCACACCCGTCTCCATCTCCACGCAGCACAAAGGACACTCGCTGGCAAACTTTCCTTGGTCCTGGCCCCGTTTGAGCAAGGAACTGCACTCGGGCTCTGCTGCTGGAGGGCACTAAGGCTTCCCTGACACTTCAGCATCCCTGGCAACCGCGGGAGGCTGCTGCCCCTTCTGGACTCAAAAGGACAGGCTGCCCCCCTCCAAGAGAATTCCCCAGGTTCTTCCTTATTCCGTCACTTCAGCACCCCCAAGGCTTGGTAAATCACGCCTCTTGCCCTTTTCTTTCACCAACCAGGCCACGGCCAAGACCTCCTTTCTGCCCTCCGAAACTACCACCCTCCTCCCCGTGTCTTGGCTCCCTTTCCAACTCCCTGGGCTCTTTCCCACGCTCTTCTTCCTCCCCAGTTATCTTCTCTGTCCACCTTGCTAATGGCATCTCCTCTCCTTCCCATCCCCCGGCTCCGTCCCTGAAACCCAGCGGTTTAGCCTTCTGTTCCCGCTTTGGGCCATTTCTGTCTGGCCTCCTTCCCAACTACCCTTCTCCCCGACCCTGCGTTTCTGTTGAAGCAGAGGGGAATAACTGGATTCTCGCTTCCCGACTTCGTCATTTTCCTAGGCTCCCAGAGCCGCACCCCCAGGTCCCCCTGAGGCCCGCGATCTTATCTCTTGGTCCTGCAAACCCTCTAGGGTTCACCACCCCGCAAGTTTGCCTTTACTTCCCCCCACCCGCCACCCCGGCTCCCACGGCGGGCTGACCCGCGCACTTACCCA